>JARFJB010000246.1:25000-625000 GCA_036346205.1 Vesta saturnalis
GACTGATATACCACCTTTCATCTTCTTGGCAGGAAGCCAGCCAAGTTATCTCGTTTTCTCATTATTTAAGTGGTAGGAGAGCGAGCAATTACATACTTTATAAAATACGTCACAAAAATTTACAGCATCCTGTCATGAAAACGTATTATACCGATTTTTATGCACTTCACTGAAAGTCGCATATACATTTTTTTCTGCCCTTAGTAAAAGCAGGTTGTGCCATATTTTACTTCTGGCACTCTTCCTCAGTCAACTCACTCATACATATATTATTGCAGAGACCCCATTATCTCTATCCCTGGTACTCTGCAAGCCCATTTAACTTTTGAATAACCCTTATACCTTAGTCCTATTAAATATCCTTTTTATTAAACGTTTCATTTGATTACAGTTAATAAAACCAATCGTCCTGAATTTATAAAAACCGACAATCTGGGTAAAAATTTAATTATAATTCCACCAGTATTAATGTCCATTAATAATCATCATTGGTTAGTATCCGCGGATAAGAGCATTCATTTATGGTAATCAAATCACCTATGCTAATCTGTTTCATTGTACCAGTTTCACCGTGAACCGAGCAGGACTCTACCAATCAGTCGTAAATATACCCACCACAAGGTGTGCAGCAAAACCATTCCTCCGCTACAACCATACCCAAAGAAAAGCAGCACACAAGTATTAACTTTGAAATACTATATTGTTTAAATTTATATGTGAAAAGTCGTCTTATTAATTAATTTATTATTAATTAATTCATATTTATGCATGTATCACTGTGATAAATAAATTGCAATATAAAATACAAGTCGCAGTTTACATACTTATGGCAATTCAGGGCGTCGCCCTACAATGTGTTTCAAATGAAAAACCATCATTACAATGATCTTTTTATCAACTTATGTAGATATGGAACTATTTCCATGACTTTAGAGAGGAGGGGGCTACATTGGAAAATTACGTTTCACTGCATTTCTGGAAAAATCCTGAATAATATCTCCGTATCTCTGTGATCTTTCTAGATCTCCTCCAAGTTTTCAGCATTGGTTCTGCATAAAAAGAAACTTCTGAGAATGCAACGCTGGCTGTTAGTGTACATGTTTTAAAGTTTTATATTACTACTTCTGGGATTATGAGATGATACTCTGCATTTAAGCTTCCGAATTCCAAAATTCATTTATTACTTCTAATTTTATTTTTTCCGTTACTGAAACTTCATATAATTTCCGTATGCTTTGGTTAAGTCCAACTTTTTAATACGTAATTCGGGTAGCTAAAAAAGTACATTTAATTTAAAATTTTATATTTATAGTTTAAATCTTCAGTTTTGTTGAATATGTGTAATAATACGTTCACAACAAACTTTTTACTGCAATTTTGATGGCAATGTTTATTGTAAATTTTTTAATATGCCGAACTTTTACAGCCACATTTCAATTCAATGTATGATAAAACACTTATGTATTCGTATTCCCTTTGTTAACAACCGTACTCTGAATATCAGTTGAATGTGGTGTTTGAAATGCATGTGGAGAACTGTCAAAGACCGCCGACAAAGATTTATTGAAAGTGGAATCGTGATAATGAAAGGCTCACACAAGTCAGTCACTTCTATTGATATTGAAACTCACCTTCAAGTGTAGCAATGAAAGATTTCTGTGAATTTTACAGGACAATTTAGTAATGTAAGGGCTAAAACGCAGATTCAGGTAATATCGTAATCGTATTATTCTTGATTATTCTTTATTATCCCGTTTCATTTCAGGTACTTTAATAATTCACGCGTAACATAACACTTGTAAAATTAATGTTATGTCTTTCACACAAATTTAGAAATTTAAATATTAAATACATATCAAGTACAGTAAAAAACAAATTATAGGTATTAAAAGTATTTTCACAAAATAATATTAATAAACTGATTCGTAGCTATTTTAGAAAACTACAAACTAAAAATATTGGTAACCACTGTTTATGCATAAAACGTTGATTTTTTGTACTTGAAGGATTTATAAAAGTGACTTTCGCAATTAATAGAACTTGTTAGATTGTTTTCTAGTTTACCACACTATTAATAAAATCTGAAATAACATTATAGTGTAGTTAGTAGCGCAAAGTTTTACGAAAAGAGACAAGTATCACAAAAAGTGTAATTTGTTTTAACAATTTAAAAGTTCTTGAATCAAAATAGGGAATTCAGTGTTAATTTTTGGTATTCTCAGAATTTAATAAAAACGGTACACTTTATTTACAAAATAAACATAATGGTATAATCAAGTATTTTAGTAGCAAAAATCAATAGTTTTTGTGTTTGTTCCAAATACAAAATAATAACTTACCTGCTTAAACACGGATTCTCATTACAAAACATACTTTTTGTGTTCGTTTTCATGGGTACATAAGCAGAATAATAAAATAGTGTTCTTCTTTTAAGTAATATATACTCAATGGTCATACACAGCTGTAAAATTTAGCATTTACAGAAAATTAATGCCTTTTGAAATGAACACAAAATAGTATATTACAGTACGAGTGAAGCAACTAAAGGTTTCACTTACGCGTGTGTCGATATTACACACCCACACGCACGCACGCATGCATGCACGCACACTTTTTATTTCGCGACAGTTCCCGCTAAAATTGTAAGTGTGAGTTAATTTTGTAATTAAAATTATTAAATACATAAATAAAAAGTTTACCTCGAGCAGGATTTGAACCTGCGACCTGTACTTTGCTAGAGTACCGCTCTAACCAACCGAGCTATCGAGATTGGAGCCCCAATCGATGTAAATTTTGTTTTATGTATGTAGAACTGATGTAAATTCTAGATATAATGTGATTACAATCAAATTACTTATATTAATGGAATGTGAGCCTGCAATATCGTAAGGATACACACAAACCAAAGCAACTTGACTAATATTAAATTATTATAAGTTTTGTTATGAACGAATAAGTTCAAAAGTAAATATGTAATTAAAAATTATTATTAATAGAATTATAAAAATTTATTTTGTGTATACCATTTATCTTAAAATTATTCTATTAAAATGGGTTAGAATTACATTTTCCCTTCTCAATCGTGAATCAACTGAACTTATGCTCACGTTAAATGTTCTTATATTAACCTGCAATATTACTGGTGATTATCAAATCTGTCAATAACGGTTAACGTTTTCAAAAGAAAACGACAATTGGGAAACGCTTGTTAAACTTTGAACAGTTTCCTATACATAATTACAAAGAATTTATTCACACAACACTTAATTGTGTTCAAAATCAAGCATACGTAGTTTAGAAACCTCACTACGTTACTTAATATTATAAAAATTCACAACCTGTTATAATAGATCGCATATAATTTTAACTTAAAAATGTTCGACGTCATTACAAAGAGTGACGCATTTTTCCCTAATTTTTAATTTGGTCAATAACAAAATCTACAAGGCCTTGCGTCAGATATGGGTCAAGTGAAGCCCCTGTACCCTTAACATGAAGCAACCCGGTTTCAGGTTCTTACAACCGTTCCCTTAAAGAGCTAACAAAATATCTTGAATTTATTCGTAATATAGGACTTTTTTCATCTATCTGTAAATACTATCCTTTTCCCTATTTTTCCAAAGGAAAAGAAAATTACCGAATCTTTCCTAAAACGTCGTTTTAGATTATAAAACTCGATGAGCGTGTTATTGAAACAATAATTAAACTTTTTACATTAATCTTCCAGTTAGGCTTTATGTTTTTCACAAAATTCAGGAAATATCAAATTCAAGCTTTTATGATAAACTTCCGTTGTCAATCTGAAAATCTAACCTTTACGAAAGTACATGCTTGAAAAGAAATGGAACTCATAATACTCCTTTTTATTTTTTCGCGTAGACAGAATGAAGGAAAGCTATTTCCAAAATTAAAAATTGGTATTTCATAAATTCTGTATGTTCAAATCAGAGTCATCATAAGCCTACAACAATCAGTAAGCAGTGTGGCATGATTCTATCTAGTTAAATATACTTTAAAAAAGATTCCCGTGGACGATTTACAAGATACGTTATTTATATGATTTAATACAAAATATATCTAATGGCCGAAAATATTCTTACACGTATCGTATTGTGGACCAAATTTTAGAAACATCTTTATACACATCCAAATACTTTGCTTTACGAGTACTACTCTTACTACAATTTTACCTTAACTAAGAGGAGGAAGGGGAGATTCAGAAAATTATTATTGATGTTACGAAACTTTAGTATTAATTAATTGAAAAATTTAGTTGAGTTCTTCTTTTCCTTCTCGTTATACTTATTTTTTCAACCGTAGATTTGCTTGTCCGGTTCTTGTTTCGCCAACTATTTCCAAGTTTTTGTGTCCCTATTACTAGATTGTATTCCATTCTGTCGCCCTAAATCTAACTCCGCTCCTTCCGATCCTATGCGAGTCGTACTCTTCCTTAATTGCGATATGCATTAATAACTAGCGAATGTACCTATATATACAGGGTGTCCTGAAAAGAATAGGCCATACTACAGGGACACCTTCTCTAGATTAAAATATACCGATTTAAGTCAACTTATCTTAGTACCAAGTTGCTCCCTTAAGGACATACGAGCCTTTAAAGATTTATTTTGTTTTCTATTTTTTGAGTTATTTAATTTAAATTTGGCTTTTATAGGTTTTTGCATTAGCTGAACATGTCTGTGAAATCAGTTTTTGTGTAAAGTATACAGCGCGCTTGCAGCAACCTATATGTAACATTCTCGTTGCCATATTTTTTGGTATGTGAAAAATTTGACATAAAGAGTAACTTTTTAAAAATTTCATAATAATAGCTTTATAAAAGGTGTACTTGTCGAAAGTTGCTAAACAGCACCATTTCCAAGAAAAACGCATTTAAAATTAGTACTACAGATCCTGTTACTCTCGCGAACATTCAATGTAATGTATTCGACAGCAATATTAACAAGTAAAAAATGATTGCCAATGACGTACACCAACAAATAAATTATGTCATATTTATAATTACTCCCTGTAAATTATTTAAATTCTATTCCCTTTGTTAAAGAGATTAATTTTTTGTTCGAATTTGTTTGCTAGCAGACAAACTATAGTAAAATCCATTTAGTAGGCTGCTGTCGATCAGTGTCACTTTAACTCTAATTTCTGTGTTTGTTGAATTTATCTCACAGCTAAATGTTTCTTTTACAATGCATCAATATACTGGCTGGTGATTTTTTGACCAGAACAAATGTTTGTGCATTTATACTGGGCAAGAACAGACAACATCCAGCATTTGGAAGTAGAATTTTAATTACAGATGAAGTTTTACAGATGAAGCAACGTTTACTAGGAAGGAGTTTTAAACAGAACAAATAGACATATATGGGCTGATAAAATCCACATGCCACTTTGGGGCGACATTTCCAGCATGAATTTAAAATTACATCTGATGCGTAATAATTAATAACAATCTTGTTGGTTCTTTTGAACTCCCAACAAATCTAACTAGCGTCATACTATGTAGTATTTACAAGATTTACCCCATCGTCCGATTGGACGAGGAAGTGAACACCTGTGGTCTCCTAGAAGTCCAATGGATTTTTATTTTTGGGGCACATAAAAGCTCTTATCTATTCCACCGCAGTTAATACAAGAGCTGAACTGTGGCAACGAATTAACGAAGCTGCAAATAGTATTAAAAACCAGCATCCATCATTTCATAAAGTAAGGAGAAACTTCCTCAAAAGATGCCAGAAATGTATTGAAGTTAACGGTCAACATTTTGAAAATAAACTTTAGTGTAATGTTTTGATTTAATGGTTTTTGTTGTTTATTTTGGTTCAATTTCTTGTTAGTCTGTTAACCATTATATTCTGTTTTAAATTTGGTTACTTTTTTGTATTGTATGTACATTTGTGTACATAATTTTTTGGGAGGAGCTAGAAGTTAATTAATATGAATACAAAGATTTTTTGATAGAGATTCTGTAGAACTAATTTTAAAAACATTTTTCTTGGAAATGGTGCAGTTTAGAGACTTACGCAAAGTATACCTTTTATAAAGCTATTATTATGAAATTTTTTAAAAATTTAGTCATGTCAAATTATTCACGTACCAAAAAAATGACAACGAGAATGTAACATATAGGTTGCTGTAAGCACCCTCTATACTTTACAAAAATGATTTCTTGACATGTCAGTTACGAAACTTAACCAAATTTAAGTTAAATAACTCAAAAAATAAAAAACAGAAAAAATAGAAAAAAAAGTCCCGTATGTCCTTAACGGAGCAACTTGGTACTAAGATAAATTGACTTAAATTAGTATACTTTAATCTAGAGAAGGTGTCCCAGCAGTATGACCCATTCTTTTCAGGACACCCTGTATATATAGATACATTCACTAATTATTAATGCATAGCGCAATTAAGGAAAGTACGATTCGCATAGGATCGGAAGGAGCCGAGTTAGGGTTAGGGCGACAGGATGGAATACAATCTAGTAATTGGGGCACAAAAACTTGGAAATAGTTGACAAAACAAGAACCGGACAAGCAAATCTACGGTTGAAAAGTAAGTATAACGAGAAGTTAAAGAAGAACTCAACTAAATTTTTCAGTTAATTAATACTAAAGTTTCGTAATATCAATAATAATTTTCTGAATCTCCCCTTCCCTCTTCTTAGTTAAGTAAAATTGTAGTAAGAGTAGTACTCGTAAAGCAAAGTATTTGGATGAGTATAAAGATGTTTCTAAACTTTGGTCCACAATACGATACGTGTAAGAGTATTTTCGGCCATTAGGTATATTTTGTATTAAATCGTATAAATAACGTATCTTGCAAATTGTCTACGGCAATCTTTTTTAAATTATATTTAACTAGATAAAATCATGCCACGCTGCTGACTGATTGTTGTAGGCCTATGATGACTTCTGATTTGAACATACAGCAATTTATGAAATACCAATTTTATTTTGAAATGGCTTTTCTTCATTCTGTCTACGCGAAAAAGTAAAAAGGAGTATTATGAGTTCTATTTCTTTTCAAGCATGTTCTTTCGTAGATTAGATTTTCAGATTGACAATGGAAGTTATCATAAAAGCTTGGATGTCGTATAATATTTGATATTTCTGAATTTTGTGAAAACATAAAGCCTAACTGGAATATTAATGTAAAAAGTTTTATTATTGTTTCAATAACACGCTCATTGAGTTTTATAATCTAAAACGACGTTTTAAGAAAGATTCGGTAATTTTCCTTTCCTCTGAAAAAATTCGGAAAAGTATTGTATTTACAGATAGATGAAAAAACCCTATATTACGAATAAATTCAAGATATTTTGTTAGATCTTTAAGGGAAGGGTTGTAAGAACCAAAAACCGTGTTGCTTCATGTTAAGGGTACAGAGACTTCACTTGTCCCATATCTGACGCAAGGCCTTGTAGATATTGTTATTGACCAAATGAAGGAAAAATGCGTCATTCCTTGTAATGAATATATATATATATATATATATATATATATATATATATATATATATATATATATATATCTATATGTATGTATGAACCCATCACTATGGCTAAAGCACCAGTAGTCAGCCCTCCTTAGGGAGAAAATGAAAGACGTTGACTTTTCCTTTATTCATTTACTGTCACTCGCTTCTGTGGCTTGAATGTATTCTTTCTAGCAATTTACTTTTTGTTTACCAGTATTCTTACTATGTGGTTTCATTAGTTTTAGTACTTTATTACGTATACGTATTCCACGTATTTCCGCTGCATTTATAGTTAATATATTTTTTAATATGTTATATGTTCCTCCAGTGTGCAGTGTATTCCAAATCTGATAGTTTTGTAGGGTATCTCGGTTATGAGTGAAGATAGAGAATTCGGTTTTGTAATACTGTACTACATTGTTTGTCAAAAGTACCGTGTGTCCCGATTTTGTTGTTTTAGTTGTTTTTAAAGATATATTTGTTGTTATCAAACATAGAGGTTTGCAGTTTTTTTTGTCAAAATCCAAAACTTACTATTTTCTTTTGTTTCGACTTATAGCCAAACATCGATATTTCTACACTTAATACTACTATACTGATATATTTTGTCAACGGTACTTATATATTGCGAAGTGCTGAATTCAGTGGAGTGCTTAGAATTTTTCTAGGGGGTGCGGTTTTTGAGTAATAATATAGACCTTGCATTTTTTTATATGAGAACTATAGTTGGATTGGCAACCATTTGCTGCAGTTCTTTCTTAGCTTTGCAAAAGTATAAATATAGACTTTCTTGAAAAACACCTTCCATATATTTTTTTTTCAACAGAACCGTACCCCGGCCGATAATGCTTTGTAGTAAGGAATTACTTAGAAAACCGTTTCCCAAATCATTGGATTGTGTCATTCGTTCGATATTACGGCGCTTTTGATAAATTATGTTGTTTAGAAACCCCGTAGGAAGAAATTGTCAGATCTAGAGATCGTGAGGGGCAGGGAAAGAACGCAGCCACGAGCAATATAGTTGAATGTATGTGTCTTTTACACATCTTACTAAAAACTTCTAATAAAATCCATATAAAATCGATGATTTCTTCCCTTAAGAAATGATTATTTCAAAATTATTGATAAGAAATTAATTATTAAAACGAATCATTTCTAGAAAGAACCAAATTGGCCAAATCCGACAGAAAAGGTCATCTGTGGTGGTCTCAGCACCGTACCAACGTCCCAATGGGCCCGGGTTCCAGGCTATACTCGCGGACCCCTGCGTTTATTTTTTATTTTCTACTACGTAATTAATATTTTTAGTTACATTTTGGGAGAGGGTCAACAACATTTATACTTATACCTCTGTAAATCTACGATTTTGCTCGTAAGAAAAAATAAAATACTATTTATATAGTAACTATAAACTTTTATTAAACAAATAATAAAGCACAGGAAAAAATATACTAAATGCAATAAAACTAGTTATGATATATTTATTACAAACAAAAATGTTAAAAACTAAAAATAAGGTATAAGGTATACAAATATAAAGATAAATGCAATAAAAATGCAATAAAACTAGTTATGATATATTTATTACAAACAAAAATGTTAAAAACTGAAAATAAGGTATTAGGTACACAAATATTAAGATATATCCTTTAAAAAGCTACTTTTCTAGATTTAGCAGCGTCAAATGTAATAATTCCTTGTAAATCTATAGAGCGGGCAACTGTATTTTCAATCAAAATCAGTGCTAAAGACGATAATCGATTTTGACCCATGGAGTTCCTTAAATATGTTTTCATTAATTTTAATTTAGAGAATGATCGTTCTGCTGATGCAACCGTCACAGGAATTGTGAGATATAGAAAGCACAGTGTTATTATTTCGGTAAAGCTCTACTGGATGAGTAATTTTCAATTGTAATAAATTTTAACAAATCTTTTACTGACTTAATATTTTTAAGTTCGTCAGAAAAATATTTTCGAAAAACTAATAATTGATAGGAAAGCATATCTGAAATATCACCTTCATATAGTTCACGAATTTTTTCCGCTATAGTACTGTATCAGTAGAATTTAACAGAACTTCTGTATCCAAAATATTGAAGTTAGTGGCTATTTGATATAAACTGATTGTCCTACTATGTAACTGACTGATAATAATATCCAGGGTCTTATAGAAAAATTCAACTCTAAAAATACCTTCAGAAGTTTAAAAAACAGAGTCCTTTGTAACTTCATCAAAAAAACGTTTGCGTTTGCGAATACGTTTTTGGTTCAATTCTGGAATGATGCCCCATTTTCTTGCTGTAATATCGGCCTCTTTTTTTACTTAAAAATTCATTCCGAAGTTTATATGTCATTTGAAGCATTTTTTTAAAAGTTGACTAGATTTTTGGATATCTTGCTGCTCATTTTGTAAGAGTTTTGATACTGTATCCATTCTATTTAAAATTCTAGATTGTAAAACAATCAAAAACACTGTTTTGAAGTCCTTCAATGCACTTTTAAATCCTTTCGAGTCGTCTATTTCGGCCTTGTTATTAGATGTTAAAATAATTTTTGATAATGTCTTAAGAACATCAAGATACCTAAAACTCAGGACTTAATAGCACAACTGCGTGAAGACCAACGGGTTGTTGATAGTTTTTTAAGTTTTACCTTTTAATACTGTGTGCGAAAAAAACATACAAGTTTTGAACAAAATCAAAACATTTCTAATTTTTTCTACATTGCTTACTGAATGATTTAGAACTAAATTAAGATTATGTGCTGCGCAATGTACAAAAGGAGCATTTTACGCTACTTTTAATATTCGGGCCTTAACCCCGCTGTACAGACCACTCATATTTGCGGCACCATCGTATCCTTGACCGCGTAGTTTCCTCAGGTTGTTAATTTTATTTAACTCTCTGCATTTATAATTTCATTGGTAAGATTTTCTGAAGTCTGATTTTCAATTGGAATAAAGCCTAGAAACGACTCTTTTATAACAATATCTACCGGCTTCTTATTTTGATCATATTCAAATGAAACATAGCGAAAAATAAGACTAAGTTGGTCAGTTTTAGATACAGGGAGGCGCATTAGTGTGACAAAGTCCCATATCTCCTTTATTTAAAGAGATACAAAAAAAATTAAATACAAAAGTTGTAAGATATGTTCTGGTGCATATTCCAAAAATATTTTTAATTATACAGGGTAGATCATAAAAGCTTAGAAGTAATTTTAAATTTTTTTTTAAATAGAAAACCCTATTTCGATTCTACATACAATTTTATGTATAATGTCCTATACCTAAGTCTAACCGTTTTTGACAAATTTATAATTTTTTGTCAAAAATGACGTTTGCAAGCCAAAACATAGGTGGAAATCTTTTCTAAACGAAGCCTTTATCAATTAGCTATGGTTGGTTTCCTTGGAAATGGGGACCTACCTAATGGGCTGTATTGATATTTTTGTAATACATTCATACAGGGTGATCAAAATGGACAATAAAAGTAGATTCAAAAACCTATAAAGTCATTTTTTAAAGGAAACCCCTATTTTTAATTCTATCTTATTTAGCATTAAAATGAGGGTGACTTTGTAAAGAGTGTATATTCAAAAAATGTAGGCTTCGTTTAGAAAAGATTTCACCTATGTTTTGGCCTAACGTCATTTTGACAAAAATTTGAAATTTGTCAAAACGTTAGACATAAATATGCATAAATTGTCTAAAATTGTATGTAGAATCTAAAAAATTGTAGTTTTTGAAATAATGACAATTTAACATTTTTTTATTGTAACAAGGTTATACGGCTTTCAAATTTTGTTGTTATTTGGCCGTGACGGCGGGGCGCGGCGAAACAAAAAAATCGAGCACTTCAGATCGAAATATTACAATTTATTGAACCCCATATAAATAATTATTTTATTAAACGAACTTAAAGTAAAGACAATATTTTTTTGATTCAACAAATTATGTCCTAATCCTAATCATAAACTTAACACCTCTAATGTAACTAAACCTGTAACTAATTATACAGATAAAAGTACTAGAGACACGTCAAATACGTACTACCTAATAAGTTGCTCGAAATGTCCGCCTCTTTCTTGAATACACAATGCAATAAGTCTCTCAAATTCGCTGCTTAAATTTCTACACATTTCAACACTAATGTTTTGAAAACCGTTTCTAATCCTAATCTTCATGTCTATACTAAAGTCCATTTTAGTAAGATCTGGGGATCTAGCAGGCCAAGCAACAGGCCCTGCTCTCCCAATCCAACATTCTGGATATCTAGCATTTAAAAAAGTTATTATCGGATCTGTATGATGTAGTGGGGCCCCATCATGAAGAAACCACATTTCTTGTTGCGTATCCTGTGGCACTTGACGCAACAAATTAGGTAGATGGTTTTGCAGAAAGTCTAAGTATACTTCCCCTGTTACTCGTTGATCAAAAAAATATGGTCCAATTACATGATTACCGACAACACAACAAGTAATGAAAATTGTGTCTGTTTACACTTCCGTTTCTGTGAAATGCGGCCTCATCTGTAAATAACATCAAATGAACAAAATTTCTTTGTTGGTTTATTTTGTTTTGAGCCCATTGACAAAATTCCAGTCGTCTTTGATAATCTTCAGGAACCAACTCTTGAAGTAGTTGAATGTGATAGGGGTGCATTTATTGAGACTTCAATAACCGCTGTACCGTATGTCGTTCAACGCCAACCTGCTGAGAAATGGGTCGTTGTCCAATATATGGAGTTTCGGTAACTGTTAATAGTACATTTAATTGATTTTCCTCAATCTGCGCACGTTTTTCCCTAGTATTTTTTTCATATAACACATTGCCAGTTCTTTCAAAAAGCTCCAAAAGCTTTTCAAATGCCCTTCTTTCAGGTTGCCGTCCCTCTGGAAACCGTTGTTGATACAGTCTTCTTGCTAAGAGCGTATTCTTATCACTAGCTCTCAAAACAAAATCATATCAACCATCTCGGCTTGCGAAACATTCATTATTTACAATTTCAATTCAAGTTTTAAATCAATTTGCTATAAAATACACTAATGCATCACACAAATTATCAACTGACAAGAAATAATGACGTTTCTGATGATCTCTAGTATTTTTATATGCCACGCCTCGCCGTCACGGACAGCAAACAACAAAACTTGAAAGCCGTATAGCCTTTTTACAACAAAAAAAGGTTAAATTGTCATTATTTCAAAAACTAAAATTTTTTGGAATATACACTCTTATACAAAGTCACCCTTATTTTTAATGCTAAATAAGATAGAATTAAAAAAATAGGGGGTTTCCATTTAAAAAAAATGACTATAGGTTTTTTTGAATCTACTTTTTATTGTCCAATTTTGATCACCCTGTATGAATGTATTACAAAAATATCAATACAGCCCATTAGAGTAGGTCCCCATTCCAAAGAAACCAACCATAACTAGTTGATAATGGTTTCGTTTAGAAAAGATTTCCACCTATGTTTTGGCCTGCAAACGTCGTTTTTGACAAAAAATTTGAAATTTGTCAAAAACGGTTAGACTTAGGTATAAGACATTATACATAAAATGTGTCTAAAATTGTATGTAGAATCTAAATATGTAATAATATATAGGGTTTTCTATTTAAAAAAAAAAATTAAAATTATTTTTAAGCTTTTATGATCTACCCTGTGTAATTAAAAATATTTTTGGAATATGCACCAGAACATATCTTACAACTTTTGTATTTTTTTTGTATCTCTTTAAATAAAGGAGATATGGGACTTTGTCGCACTAATGCGCCACCCTGTATATCCTGGGTAGTATCTATAATTATTGAAAAGAAAGGAGCCAACTCTAAAGAATTTTTGATTTCGTCTTTAACAGCTTTTCCCACTATATCCATAATTTCATTTTGTATTTGCGGACTCAAATAGGTAGCTGACATTTTAGAACGACTATCTAATAAATTTTTTAAAACTGGACCATACTTAGAAAGTAACTTAAAATGGACAGAAACACTCCTGGATTACTTGAATCCAAATTTTCGTTTGTACCTCGAAATGGCATATTTTAGTTGCTAAAGTAAGAGTAACATCAATAATACGCTCTAGTATTTGCCTCCATTTATTACTCTCGTGACGTAACAAACTTTCTTGTGCTTTATCTATTGTTTTATTATTTTTCCATTTATCAAAAGTAGCGCAACACTTATTATGTTCATCGTTGCTCTCATGTCTTTTTATGACACATGACAAGTGATTCCAGTCACTAAAACCACGAACCAGCTGATCGGGTTTTTGTAATTGGCAAAATAACCAACATGGCTGACAATAACATTCATTTAATTTCATTGAATAACATAGCCACCATCTTTCTGTTTTAATGCCCGATCTAGACAATTCTGAATAGTAAAGTGAGGAGAAACTTCTATTGTCTATATCTTTAGGAAAGGGTCCTAGTGGACGACAGGGTTCGTTATCAATAATAAACGTTTTCTCTTAATTGGATAAAGTCAAACCAAAGTTAGCTTTGTCAGTACAAAAACATACCTACAAATATGCAAATTTTTTTAGTATTTTAGTCGGTAAAATGGGCTATAAAATTATGTATCTACTTACAGTAATGTATGAAACTGAACCGTCATTGACGAGTATGTTTGAGTCTGGTTTACGTTTATTAACCGAACATTTAATAAACTCGGACAACTCCCTATTTTTCTTAAGTTCAGACGTCGCTGCATTAATTCCATTAAAAATTTTTTGGTGTTGGATATCGTCCTGAGGGATATTTTCACCTGCAAAATTTTTAATAATCAGTTCTATGCCACATTATGTGTCCTATTTGTAAATTGTAAAGTTCTTTTGGAGGTCTTTTATTTTACGTCAGTACGATAGGACACAGTAATAATAAACGCAAAGTTATGCTAAAACACTAGATGCCTTTATCTTTATAT
This sequence comes from Vesta saturnalis, assembly GCA_036346205.1. NCBI lineage: Eukaryota > Metazoa > Arthropoda > Insecta > Coleoptera > Lampyridae > Vesta > Vesta saturnalis. Next base: position 39,425 of record JARFJB010000246.1, read on the forward strand.
ATCGTGCAAAACGTAGAGAAAAATGAGCCAAGATATTTTATTAACTGTTGTTTTCACAAAATTCCACACGAAAATTCTATAAAATTCGTAAATTCATCTTTTGAAGATTTATAATTTAAGGAGATTTAGAAAAAAAATAACTTTTGCGAAAAATTACATATGAAACAATTACTATTTGCCGCTCAGTGTCTGAGAAACAGAACAAAACTTAAGCAAAAATAGTTTCTAATAAAAAAAACTAATTAAAATTTCATGTTTACCTATATTAAATCGTTCGATATTAGCAATGACAATCCATACGCAAATCTAAAATTGTTGGATAATTACAGCTATCAGATTGATTTACAATCGCAGACGTAGAAGTAGTAGCAATGTCAGTATTGTCACTAATAACAGTATTAATTGAGGTAAAACTGCTTGAACTTAAAAAAATGTAAATTTTTTAATATTTTCGTTTTTTTTCTTCAAGTTCGGCTTCCTTTTTCGTTTATTTTCACCTGCTAGATGTTTGTAATTAGAAGTCATTTTAAAATTTCCACAAGCTAATTCAAATCAATATATCGTTACACTAACACGTTAAGCTAAACAAAAATTATTTTTATGAGAACTTCAACATTCAGTACCTATACATGAATTACATTTAGTTTATAACTATAGTGACCAAACGTGCTTTATTTTAAAGCACTGTAGACTGTACTTTCTTTCAGTATGTCAAATTTAAAATAAAGTACGGTACTTTAAATGCTTTCTTAGATTTATGGGCTGTGTGCTTTAGGTACTTTATTTAAGCTGACAAAAATATATCAACTTTTCAAAGAAAATTATGCTAAAATTGAAACGACCTTTACAGAGCAACTTTTGTTTATTTATTGCCTTGCAGTCTAGACATTGGGTTAGTTCTAGCTGAGAGTGTGAAAGGATTGTTTGCTTTGCTGGCGGAACTTAATCCGCAATGAATGCCTTCTTTCTTGACTATAGCCACCTAAGAAGTGAGAATGATTTTTGCCGATACTGATACTAACTAATATTATGCTTTATTTGGAAGTTGGTTGAGTACTTTAAATTACTTTATTTTTTTAATTGATCGGGTACTTTATTTTTCTCAAAAGTATTTGGTCACCATATTTATAACCTTATTACAGCACAAGAAATTCATTTGTTGAACAGATGTTTGTAAGATGTGTTTTTAATTCTTAATTTTAAGGACGGGCGGTATGGTTAGGTAGAAACCTTTAAGGGTATTTTATGACTTTTTATTTACCAATGTGTTATTTTGGAATGTCCTTTTCACTTACGTTCATGTGGCTAGGAAAAATTTTATTTATTACTAATTTATGATTTTTTTTACCCCTGTTAATTTTAGCAATATTTTTTTATTCTGTTACAAACCAACGATAAATTTAAAAAATATGGGAATTTTTACTTTATGTTTTTGTTAGTCTGGCTGCGGACCCTTCGAGGTCACGGGCCTGGTTCCACCGAACCCACAGAACCATTGTAGCTACGGCGCTTGTGGTGGATGTTTGAACCAAATTGAGATGGTGAATATTACGTCGAGCACTGGAGTACACCGGCGCAAGGAAAGTAGCCTACCTACCAGGGGCCAACATACTTATTTACGTTTTATAATTATTTTCTTAGGTTTTTATTGAATTAACACTTATTTTACTTTGTAATTTATTGAGGAGCATAAATGCCTGTTCTAGTTTATTGTTTTGTAACCTTTATCAAAAATTTTATAAAATTGATCCTGGTTGTAATATATCATAAACGTTTGTTTTTCTTCTTTTTGAATTCTGTTAAATGTAAAATGGTGAAAGACAAAAATTATGGGCACGCCACTGCATGCATTAGTCCATACGATAATTTGTCAAATATTGTATCCATAGTATAATGCAAGATTTACAAAAAATTTAAGCTTAAATAACGTAATATCAGAATTTTGCGAAAAACTGAAATCCCATTCGAGGGAGTTTAACTATAGTTTCAATATAATGTTGAATGAATATGCGATCAAAATTGGTAATTCGGGAAAGATTTGTTCATTTTCCTTTAGTATATAGTATGGCGACTTTAGTGTTTTACAACATAAATGCCATAATTTCTATCCATTTGAATCATTTAACCAATCGTATCGAATTTTAAATTATTACTAAATAAGGCTTTCAGCAATGAGGAAAATGATAGAACTTACAGATAAACGAATGCTTTGTGACTAGGAAAAGGAAGACCACGTATTTCATTCCCTCCCCAAGGGGAAGGGCGGGCTGCTCGAGCTTTCCAAGCTCCTTCAGCCACAATCATGAATTCCCAGCATACATACATACATTACGTATCTGTGCATGGTGGGATTAGGGATGGGTGTGGTCAGGATAGGATCGGAAGGAACGGAGTTAGGGTTCTGAGGGGGAAAATACCACCCCAGCATTCGCCTAAGTAGCCGCACATGGTGTGCATATACGCAGTAACCATGCCGCTACATGTGTATGAGGAAAACCCCCTGAAAAAACCTCTTACAAGGTAGACGGTAACGGGAATCGAACCCATTACCTCCCGAATGCTAAGCAGATCGTATCACCACTACGCTACCAGCTCGGTCTTTGTGACTAAAACTATAGTGCTTTATATAATTGTTAACGTAAAAGCTAATATGCCCGAATCTATCATGTTAGAGATTCAGATACGTCATACTCAGAGCGAGGACACGTTTTGTAGATTATATTATTGGCCGTATTTAAATTTGGGGGGGGAAACGCCATCCTTTTTAATAATGTAGTAATTTGTCAGAAGGAAGTTGGATGATAAGGAATCTTAGACAATTATGACGTGAACCTAATGTGCAAATTTCAGTGTAGTCAAACATAAGAATTGACGGAACTGTCATAATAATGTATTGTAGCTTAGTTTTAAAGCTACTTATGAAATAAATAAACATTATGTGCAGAAGTCCTTAAAATTTATGGAAGGAAGGAATTGTTTCAATTAGAGCATTCCAATTTAAAAATTGTTGTCTCCGACAGTTTTTGTTAAAAGAGACCGAAGAGACTGTCGCTGGAAAGTAATTAGTTTAACCAAAAATATGTCTACGGGTTCATAATTTCTTAAATAAGAGAAATTGATTTTAACTCTTTATAATACAGTAAAGTTATGAACTACATATGTGGAATAAATCGTATAGAGCAAGTTGTGCTAAAATATTTTGCATAATAAACTTTTAGCGAACAAAAAGCTTTCAATCACACCAAAATACATAAACCGGAAGTTGTAACTGCCTGATTAAGTGTTTAAAAGAATAGAGGTTATTGGAATAGAACGAGTAGTGTAAGATCTTGAACTTTTAGCAACTGCACGAAGATTTTGGGAAATGGGGAAAAGTGAGCTTCATGCTGCCAACAAGTAGGTACCTACAAAAGAAATGTTTAACACCTAAAGAAATTCATACCATAAATATGGTTGGCGTGCTTGAAAATTCTGCTCCTTCCTATCAAGTAGTAAAAAAATGGCCTCGAGTGTTCAAAAGTGGCAGAAGAACCTGCGAACACGCAAAAGTGCTGGTCGTCCGCATTCTACGTGTATCCAAGAAAACAATGATGTTTGTGAATGACATGTTCAGAGAAGATCCTCGATTAACAACAAGACGTGTAGCGGAGATAACATACCTTTCAAATAGTACGATTGGAACCATAATAATAAATGAATATTTAGGACTTCACAAAGTGTCAGCAGGATGGTACCCCGAATGTTGACGCTCGAACAAAAGCGTTTGAGACTCACTTCTTCAATAGTCAATTTAGCGTTGTGTGACCGTAATCCTAAATGTTTCATCGATCGCTATGTTACGGTTGATGAAACTTGGGTTCATCACTTCGATCCCGAGTGCAAACAACCAAGTATGGAGTGGTACCATCCAGGGCCTGCATTAAAGAAAAAGAAGTGGAAAACTGTCACGCGGAATTCTCTTTCATCAAGACAACGCCCCAGTTCATAAGAGTCTTATTTGTATTAATGCAATTAATGACGCTGGATTTGAAGTTATGGAGAATCTAGCCTACTCACCTGACCTTGCTCCCAGTGCTTTTTATTTATTTCCAAAGCTGAAAGAGTCTTCGGGGAACAAAATTTGAGAGCGATGACGTAGTTATGGCAGCAGTGCAGGACTTCTTCTGTGATCAAGAATCCGAGTTTTTCAAGAAAGGTATTGCTATGCTTGGGTGGACAAGTGTCTTCACGTTCAAGGGGACTATGTTGAAAAATAATGTTGAATTTTATGCTAGGGACATTAAATACCGTACATCCCTCGTATTTACACTTATCTTTTTTGGTTTTTTAATAGTGTATTTTAAATTATACAATCTAAACGTTTCGATAACACGTACAGTTATCTTCGTCAGTAGTAATATAATCTCTGAACATTGTTTGAGATGTTAAAACAAATTTATTAAATTTGAAATTTTAATATAATTTGAGATATTAGTATAACAGTTTGATAAACGTGTAAAGTCTACTACAATACAATTTTAGAGATTAACTAGATGTATTATGAGTTATTGTATTTGTTCATATACATCTATGCCATATGTATATATGTATATATTTCTTTACTTTATTTCTGTATAGCTAATAGAGTAATTTTTAACACTTGGTCATTATTAGATGTTCATTAAATACTATTAATACTTACATACTTTGTAATAGTTAGTTTGTTATGTATTGTCCTGTAAATGGAATTATTCTGTTGGGCAATAAATAAATAAATAAATAAATAAATAAATAACTTGATCAAATTTGGTTAAATTTGTTCTTTGGTTATGACATTTTTCACTGTTAGCCTTTGACCGTTAGAGGATGTTCTGATTTGTAAATTTCAAGGCAGTTTAACAATATATAATTTATTAATGATCTAATTATTCTTTACTAAAATTGTATTCCATAGTTTGTTAATACGTTTAACTGTTATATTAATAGCAGGCTTACGTTTGTGTTTTAACTTTTTCAAATTTCATAAATCTGAAGCAATCCTCAAAGATTATATTGTTACTGACGGAGATAACTGTAAGTGTTATCGAAACGTTTAAATCTGTCTAACGCAATACAAAAATGTATCATAAAAGAAAAACTAAACATATTTAAAAGTATCTTAAATATGTGCAATAATCGTGAAAGTTTACATTTTCATATTTATTTACACTGTTTGTTCTTTAGAATATGTAGCTAGAGGGTTAGATATTAGTTCTAAAGAATTACACGACGTATTGTTTTTTTTTTAAATATATGTATTCTTTTTTAAAGTAACTCCCATAACAAAGCAATTTACCTTCAGAGGGAATTTTGATTTTAAAAATTTATAGTTGATATCTTTTTTGTGTAGTAGAAATACTCATTAATACTTAGAATACATTGAGATGCTTTAATTAGGACAAGGTATCCACTAAATTATACAGTTATATTAGAAATTAGTTTGAATGTCATCGACCTTAAAGGAGGACGTGTTTTATATTTTTTATGGTTTATGAGGTCACACAATTTTCCAGTATTGGAACTATACACTCTCAATTATAAAGAACTCGTGCATATAACGAGAATACGGGTACAATTAAGTTTATTAAATAAATCATTAGATATTTTAATGAATTAGTAGTATTCATGATTTTTATAAAAATAGAACTGAAAATGTTATATACATAGATGGTTATAAATTCCATTCGATAGAAACATTTTATATATATATATATATATATATATATATATATATATATATACAGGGACCGCCATAAAGTTGGACACATATGGCAAAAATTTTTATTATTGAAATTTCTGAAATACTCTATTGGCGGTTCGTTTCTGCATGTCTGACAACCAAAAATCCATTGTGACATTTGGCACGTGACCATAGATTTGTCGGGAATTTTGAAAAATGTTAACTGTGGTGCCGATAAATGGGTCAAATTGGCATGATATTGAAAAATTGTATTAAGAAAATGTGTTTAGAATGCAACAAAAAAACCCATATACCAATTTTGAACCAAATCAGAAAAAAATTAAAAAATACCATTTATTCCCCTCTGCTTTTATTACGAAACATCATAAAATCTTGTTCTACCTGGAAATAGTTTTAATAACACAAATTACATAATTTTAGGTATCTTAGACTGAGGTGCACTTTAAATAGCAATAATTTTCATCCTTATAAACCGAAATATTTGATTTTTCAAAGCCAACTTATTAAATTAAAAAAATCGCTAATTTCAAATGTACTAACCAATATTAAATTTAATAAGAATAAATAATGTGTTGTTAAGTTTTAATTGCAAATATTAGTTCGTTTACATTTTATTTGCCGGTTAAAAATATTAGATCAGCTCATGCGCTTCAATATACAGGGCATGAACACCACCAGCGACGAGGCTAAATCGTATTTTTTAAATGTTCCTCTCACAAATTGTCTATTTTACAAATATTTGATTCATTTTGACCTAAAATTATGTAATTTATATTATTAAAACTATTTTAAGGTAAAACAAGATTTTATGATGTTTCGTAATTTTTTTTTTTTCTGATTTTAGGTCGAAAATTGGTATATTGGGTCTTTATTTCATTCTAAATACATTTTCTTATTACAATTTTTCGATATCTTGTCAATTTGGCCCATTTTTCGGCATGACAGTTAACATTTTTCATAATTCCTGCCAAATCTATGGGCACGTGACAAATGTCACAATGGATTTTTTGGTTGTCAGACATGCGGAAGCGAACTGCCAATAGAGTTTTTCAGAAATTTCAATAATAACAATTTTTCCTATATGTGTCCAACTTTATGGCGGTCCCTGTATATATATATATATATATATATATATATATATATATATAGCATCTTATATTAATTTACATGGTAACAGTTACGATTTCTATTTTATCATGTAGCCCACATGTCACTAAGGTTGTACAAGCAACAAGTACGTAACGTAACTAATTTTATAATAGTAATCATTATTAGAAAATGTTAAATAGTAATCGTTGGATAATTTACTGAATTAGTATTCATAATTTTCATAAATATAGAATTGGTAGCTCTATATAGATAGTAACTGTACGTTAATGCAAGATCCCGTTGTTAACAAGGTATATACACATTAAGTTTCTATGGTATAAAATTCATAGGCCCTGTAGTCAGTTGGTAAATCACTGGGTTAGTTCAAATACCATTCTCTAGAATCTTTCTATGTAACTATATACAATTTTGAATTGTTAAACTAATTCCATTTAGGGAAAAATACAAAAGCCTAATAAATTAATTAATGCTTCTGAAACAATTACGAGGCAGTATGTTGACCATAATTACAATAAATAAGTTTATTAAGCAAATTAAAACAAGGATTATTTCATATAAAAGGTTATTAATCATATTACGTCACATATACGACCATGTGTGAATTTTACTGTACAAGATTTTACTGCATTTCGAATTGGTTTGATGTTATTTGGTTATTATTATTATTTATTTTGGTAAGATAGAGCGTTTATGTAGAATATACAAGGGCGAAAGGAAAAGTTACAGTTGTCACATTACACACAATTATTCATTAACAGTGTTATTAATGTTTTTTTTTAACTTTTATGTTTACAAAATGTATTTAACGAATGTTTAACCAGTACTTTGAATTCAAATAAGTTTAATGAGCTTATTTAAACAAATCTTAGTGTACTTCTTGAAATCTAAAGTGAATATTATGAATTTTGTGTTTAAAGTTCAGTTAGTAATTTACTGAATGGTCGATTATCTCGTTTTCTACGACCATTCGGGACACAAGGCTTTTTACCAAAAAATTCCGATTGTAATATGAATTTTAAAGCAATATTCCAGATATTTTTTACAAAAACCCACATCCTTTTTCGGCTAGTTTAGTTGGCAACGTCAGCTTTCTTAGTGTGATTAAGCACGTAACAATAGGCATTTACTTTAAAACCTTTGTGTATTTAGAAGTCAAGTGTAAAACAGTAACATAAACTACAAAAGTCTATAGTACGATTTATAACTGTTTTCTTTGTTGTCTATGTTTTAGTTGAAATACAATAGATAACTTGAAGACACAGAAGATCATATTTTACAATTATAAACATTATTCAATGAACTTTGGTATTAATCACCAACTAGTATTTGCCGAAGTTAAGTGAATTTATCTCTTAAACACACTTCATGGTAATAAATGCTATTCCATCAAGCGTTATACAATGCTGTACAATAACGGATTAATCCGTACTATCAACGTTGAAGTTTACAGATTATAGAAACCTAATTGGTAACTCAACAAAGTTTCAACAATCGTATTATAAATGAAGATGATAATATTAAATAATAATCTTAAATTATAATTCTGAAAATAAAAGTGTCTCTATGCGCGTTATCAATACAACCAGGTTTATATACAGATACTGAAATGATTAAAGCAAAACCAAATCGAATAGGAAGATTGTCTTGATGGAACCTTATCTGTAACTGTCCGTCAACCCTCCTAAGAATATATTTGCCAATAAACAAGATTTTATCGGTTCAATGGCATTGTGCGTCTTTATTATATTATCTTATTGAACTGCAATAGGAAATAGAGAACTGTAAAACGGAAGGTTTCCTCTAACGTACGTCCGACAATATTTTAGGTGAATAAGATGGTATCCCTGTTAATGTTTTATTAAAGCGCCAGATATATTTTAATTTAGAATAAAGAACGTTGAGTTTAGCGTGTTAGAACTTTGACTTTTACGAATACTCTACACATTTATTCTAGTTACCTGCATCAGGAATTACATTGCTCGAAGGTAGAAGAGTTAATGGTCTATAAATTGCATTACTTTCCTATTGTCCAAAATTATATTTAACAGTAACTTGTAAAATGTTTATATAAGATATTCAAAGGAAAGACCGCCACCTACATTATTCATTATATTAATATTTGGAAATTTCCATGATTAATGTTCACAAGTCCTCTCACTTTAATATTTAATTACCGTGTTTTATTGCGTCAGAAAAAATTTTTGGTTTATTCCTTAAATTCCACTGCTGTGTTGAACGTGTATTATTAGTGTCAAATAGTATAGCAATAATGCATAAACCAAAAGAAATTCTGCTTAAATCAACAATATGTGTATTTATAATGTTCAACTGGTTGAGCATCATAAATAGGAATGTAATGAAAGGCTCTTTGCCATATTTTAATTTTTTTGTTAATTTGTATGAAATACAACACATACCCAAAACTGTACAACCATTAATGTAATCTTTGTAACACATCTGCTTTTTAAGCTGAAAATAAAACTGCTGAATAGGATTACTAGCATTGGTCCATTCCAAACACCAAGTAAAATGTGCATTTCCAAAACTAAATACTACTCTAATCTAAACTGCTGATGCAATTTGAATCGATGGTGAAGCAACACACAATTTTCTTGCAATGGCAATGAATAATCTGACCAAAAGTATAAATTCGGTTAGCTGTGCCATTAATTTCATGCTCTGTTGAGCTGTCGGAATTGCGTGATAAAATAGCTTTAATATACCTTGATATAAAGTTTTATTTTACGATCCAACACCTTCAAAGCTAAATTCATTATTTTATTTTAATTATGTATGTTGGTTGAAACACAAAAACCTCCACATTCATTGTTCATTTTCTGTGGTGTAAATTCTTATACTTAGACATATATCAAAGCTTGTACATTTCAATTAATTGTAAAACTATAGATCACCAAAGATCTTACTAATTTCCACACCAGTTCAAAGGCATATAAAGGACAGTGAAACATGTAGTAAGTATAATATACTTGTAACTTAAAAGATCCGAAAAGTGAAATACTGTAGCTAAATGAATTTAATATCTCTATTATATGATGTTTCGTGTTTATAAGAATATAACTTACAGAAATGAGTACAATAACGGTCATATAAATTTTGAAAGAAAGTCAAAAAAACATCAGAAACAGTTTTCCTTAACAAGTATATTTTAAGATACTACAACCGTTAAAATGGACGATCGTTTTAAAGTTGATATTAAAATAAATCAGGATGTTGACATTTAGGGTGTTAGTGTCTTTGTCGTAAGACTTTACGCTATAAAAATACAAACAGCAGCGTATTTCTGATAGGAAAATGTCACAAAAGATGAAATATTATGATAATGGTGTTACGCTTCATATAGCATAAAACTATAGGGGAAATGTTTTTCTTACTTACAACTTACCCTCGAGTCGAAAAGATTTTCTCCCTCTAAAGTTAGTAGTTTAATTTGGTAACAATGATAAGAATTGATGCATATAGCGTTTTATCTGACAAGTTGCCTACTCTGCATGATAATATAGCGAGTTTTAAGAAAATTACTCCCATATTTTACTCGTTTTGATCACTGAATTTATTTATTGCTCACACTATCGAACAATTCAGCAAATAATTAAAAAAAAAACATTACAGTCAAAGCACAAATAAACTTGTCATTACTACTATCAATTTCGATAGGTTAAGTTGTCTTTTCTTTGTGCATTTCAAATCACATGCGCCTTACGCCATTATTCATTTCACAATGTGACTTGGATAGAAACAATCTGTCAGAATGATGCACCCTTGTCATCACTCATCAATCCGAAGGATACTTATTATTTATTAGTATGTTGAAGATAAAATAGTATACTGCGTTCGACGTGTAAGTTTTCGCTCATATAGAAAATGAATTACACATCTAAAAGACGAAAATATAATCCATTACAAATACCAGCTAAAACAGGAGAGACCTTACAGAATCGTCATAAGAAACCTGCATCATTCAATTCCAATTGAGGATATAGAAACGGAACTCAAGACAGCTGGCCAAGAAGCGCTCAACATATTAAACGTAAGACATAGAATAAGTAAAGAACCCCTCTCGCTGTTTTTCGTAGACCTCGAACCCCTCTCGCTGTTTTTCGTAGACCTCGAACCCTGTCAGAGTAACCACAAAATATTTGAACTTAAAGTCATTTGTGGAATAACAACAACTGTGGAGCCACCGAGAAAGAAGAATGGAATAGTACAGTGTACAAGATGTCAAAATTATGAGCACTCTAAGGCATATTGTACAAGACCATTTATCTGCGTGAAATGCGAAGAGACACATAACACACTTATATGTACTAAGCCAAAACAAGTGCTAGCAAAATGTGCCCGTTATGGCAGTGACCACCCGGTCAACTACAAGGGTTACAAGATTTATCAAGGACTACTGAACCTAAGAAGTAAATCAAGTAATACATTTCAACGTAATACTAATGACATGCCTCCAAAAATTATCACCCCCTCTCCCAAACCCACTGATTTTCTACACACTCTATGCAAAACAGACTAACAAACAACCAGAACATATCATACGCCTAAGATACAGCCGGTGTATCGCGAATCAACACTCCATTCACCATGATAAGCCAACAGTTAACCTCTTTCTTATCAGAATTCAAAGCTATGTTTGCCCAGATGGTGCAACAGCACAACATGATACTAAATCTGCTAACAAACATCGTCAATAAACATTAACAATGGCTAAATACACAAGAATTGCTACATGGAACGCCAATGGTCTAGTTAATCATAAACTAGAACTAATAATATTCCTTCAACTCTAAAAAATTGACATCATGCTTATTTCAGAATCTCATTTTACACACAGAACTATAATTTGCATTCCTAACTACACTGTATATAGCACATACCAGCCTGATGGAACTGAGCATGGCGGCTCTGCAATTATTATTCGCAACACCATCATCCACTGTGACCTACCCAAGTACCAAACAGCACATCTTCAGACTACTAATGTGAAAATCACTGCTGAACCTGGATCGTTTACAGTATCAGCAATCTATTCCTCCTCGACATACAATAACGACTGAACAATATAAAGCTTTCTTTCAGAGCCTGCGCTACAGATTATTACTGGCGGCGATTGGAACGTCAAGGATACTTACTGGGGTCTCGTTTAACCACTATCAAAGGCCGTAACCTTCTCCGAATAATGAATGACAACAACTATATACACCTTTCAACTGGCCAACCTATCTATTGGCCACTGATATCCCAAAATTCCCCGACCTGATAGATTTCTTCGTAGTTGCAGGCATCTCCGAAAATTATTTTCTTGTTTGAAGACAACTCTAACCTTTCCTCTGACCACTCTCCAGTTATAATAACCCTACGTACTCAAATATTACCCAAACCATGAAATCCAATGCTGGCCACTCAATCGACAGATTGGGAACAATTTCAAGGTTATATACGAGAAAATATCAACTTAAAACACCACATCAATGAAACCGGTGAACTAGATAAAACGGTTCAATACCTCACTGAACTTATACAAAAAGCAACATGGTTGTCTACCCCAAAATCAAGTGTAATTTATAGCAAAACTAACAATATACCACTTCAAATCAGAGAACTGATTGCTGAGAAAAGGCAGGCCAGAGGTAGGTGGAATTGATCACGCAATACAGAAGACAAACACACATACAACAGAGTAACCAGAATACTTGCAAAAACACTTAAAAAACGCCAAAACACCTGTTTTGAAGGATATATTACAAAACTAAGTAAAGAAGACCAGTCAATTTGGAGATCCACAAAAGCTGACGAATTCTCGCACTACTTGGCAAATGTCTTTACGCCTTTTGAAGCCGATCCTATGATAAACACTGACCAAATTGTTAACTTTCTAGACACTCCATGTCAACTGCCGCCACCGATTAGACCTTTTACTCCCACCGTAGTACGTCATGGTATTAAAACACTAAAAAGCCACAAAGCGCCCGTGCATGATTTAATAACTGTACAAATACTAAAGCATCTCTCGATAAAAGCAATTGTCTTCTTAACCACACTCTTTAACCGAATACTCAGTTTGTCATACTTTCCGATACAATGGAAACACGCTTAGATCCATATGGTACTTAAGCCAGAAAAACCAGCGCATTTACCCAGCTCCTATCGACCGATTAGCCTGTTGCCCCTCCTAGGAAAATTGTTTGAAAAACTCCTCTTCCGAAAACTACAAGAAGATCTAGACATGTCTGCCCTAGTTCCAAATCACCAGTTCGGGTTTAGATAGCGCCATTCAACAGTACAACAAACCCATCGAATTCTTAGATGTCAAACAGGCCTTTGACAAGGTGTGGCACATCGGCTTATCGTATAAATTAAAACTACTAGTACCGAACACGTATTACCTATTAATAAAGTCATACCTAAGCAACCGCTATTTTACTGTAAAATACAATAATCAACTTTCTGAATATCGTCAAACAGAAGCAGATGTGCCGCGCAGGGCAGTGTCTTGGATCCTTTCCTGTACCTCCTTTACACCTTCGACATTCCTGAAACGAGAAATACTACATTCGCTGACGACGCTGCTGTACTCTCCATACAGAACGACGAAATAGAAACTTCGCGAGAGTTGCAAACACACTTGAACATCATAATCAATTGGGCTGATTAATGGCGAATTATAATTAGCGAAATTACATTCCCGACACGAAGAACCACATGCTCTCCCGTCACACTCAAAGGTAGTCAACTGGCGTTCAGAACGGAAACCAACTATTTAGGATTCCACCTCGACAGGTACTAACATGGAATCCTCACCTCAAATCAAAAAGAACACAGCTAGACCTCAAATACAAGTAAATGTATTGGCTCCTTGGGCCTAAATCTAAATTTTCAACTGAAAATAAAGTGCTATTATATAGAACAACCCTGATGCCCGTCTAGACGTATGGAATCAAGCTTAGGGGTTGCGCCAAAAAAAGTAGAAGAAACATCATTCAACGCGCCCAATCAAAAATTCTGAGAGGCCTCGTAAACGCACCTTGGTACGTCAGCAATCGCACTCTACACAATGACCTTAACATCCCTCTCGTGGTGGATGTACTAAGGAAGTCAGCGTCATCTTACTTTAAAAAGCTACCAGACCATAGAAACAACCTAATCGAACAACTCTTGGACCCACTACCAACTCGAAGGCTGAATAAACACTGGCCAATTGATCTTACACAATGAAGAATGCTGTCCGAATCATCCCATTAAAACCCAAGGGTATCATCGCGGGTTGAGGACTTCCACATGTCACCACAGCCATCACATTAACATAATACTCTTACAGGATATTGGAAGTAGATTATAAATTAACAGCAAAACAAAATAATGAAAAAAAAATTTTTTGAAAAACGAGCTTAATAATGATCAACTTACACGTCTTATATAATAATCTACTATTATGTTGTGCTAGCGATTAAAATACAAATTTATATTACACAATAATATTCGTTGCTAATGTAACTCTTTATTTACAATGTAGATATCATAAACTGTATCTATTGTTTTATGTAATCGGCATTGTGATGATTCTTTAAAACGTAAGATTTAACGTTTACCAAAAATTTAAAAATTCTAAATTCTTAATTATTTACGTACTAACACAAAATAGAATATTATACAAGACGAAAAACGAAAATGTACCTTTATAGACTTGTGTAATAAATAAATTTTAGTACATTGAGAAATAAAGGATTAAAAGTGTTTTTAATCCCAAGAGGGAACACTTATAAGACGGTTTAATCCCAAGTTTCTCATACTATTTGTTTCAATACCGACTCAATTATTTGAAATCAAATTTCCAATTTTACTCTTTAGTATTTGACCTATAAAAAAACTAGATAATTTGGAAACTATTTTTTGCGTTGTTATGGTGGCTCGTATTTATTACTATCAAACAGACCATAAAATTTTTAATCTGTGGGGATTAAAAATACTAATTAATTTACTAAAATCAGCGATTAAATTGATTAAAGGCAATGGGAACGTACGCGATTTTTTAAGACACGTGATCTATTTTCATGCTCGGCTTTAATGAAGAGAACCACAGGCGCCAAGAACAAAGGGAGGGAATACAGTACCGATGGTATTATACATAAACACACTCTTCAGTTTCAAAGATTGATGTACCAAGTAGTTCGCCCTGACACGGAATATAACAATAAAATAAGCGGTCCTTTTAAACATAAACAGCGCAGGAGCGCACTCTACAAAAGGTCACGAGTTCTAATACATACGCTGATATTTATTGAGAAGTCGTGGTTATTTCCCGACGAAATCAAGCTGCTTGATGGTAATACCCGATTGTTTTTTAGCGGCCAAGCATTATGAATTCATGAATACATCCACCATACATGTGAAGAGGGACCACCACCATTTCTTGCCACGTATACCAATTATACAGGCAGCTATGTTCATGTCCATGAGGTCAGTTCCTCCCATATATGCGTTATAATTGGAAATAACATTAGGTCTAGATATACTCAGTGACATGGAAATTGCAACACCAAGAAGGGGTAGGAATTTTTTGACCAAACTTGACAGAAACGATTAACTACTAAAAGGTAGCAATTGATTAAAATTTCATTCATATGGATCAAATGGTAATGGCTTATCTAACATTTCGTTCAGTTTTTTCGAAGAATTTTGTCAGGTGTATATTATGCGAGATTGCGTTCCGTTCTTTATTGTTTTCGCTTGTGATTGTTTGCTTTGAGGGTGTGATCATGCCTAGAATGCGCCAACGTGGAAATTAGCGCCAATTAAGCGGATTGGACAGAGGTTGTATTGTTGGTTTGCGCGAAGGTGGTTTGTCGTTTAGAGAAATCGCAAATCACCATCATGCCCTGCCATCAGGCATGGACTAGGAAGAGTGAGAAACGCCACAGAAGAGGAACCGGGGGGCGAAGAAGAGCAAATGAGGTGGAGGACCGCCATTGTAGGTAGCGGACCGCGAAAATTTTATTATTGTAATAAACGTTTGTCAAATCGCCATTGTTACCGCGATACAAAAGATAATTAGCGGATTTTTTATATCTTTGTAATACGACGTAATTTGCTAATGTTTTCGGAATATTTTATTTTATGTATTTTTTTGTAAGAAATGTGGGAATGTTTGTAATTGATATTTGAGTAAAGTTTGAACAGAAAATGGAAACATATTGGGGTAGAGAAACAGGTGTTCTGCCGAAATTGGCGTGACGAATTGTTGATAATTTCTATATCCACGCTCTTGATGTAAAAATGTCACTGTTGCAGTAATTAATTACGTCGGTACACACTGAAATCAAAGACGTCTTTGTTTGGTAGGTTGAAACTTGAGACCTAAATATAGCGCTTGTTACGGACGAATGCATATTTTTAAAATTAAGCTTTCAATAATTAATATGAAACTGTTGCAACGTAATAATTATTTGTTTTTTTATTACTTTTGAGAAGCGGGGGTGGTTTTTCTGGAGTAGAGAGGGTTAGTTTGAAATTGTAGGAGAAGGCAATTGCTGTTGAAATTTTGATCGAGCCGGATGGCTTTTATTGTTTTAATTAGAAACTCCCGTCCTAAACCGTTCGGTCTATAAATATTTTGTCGTGTACCTTTTAGCAAAACGAAAACCCTAATTGGTTCTTTTCTTTTTGTGTATGTTTTAATGTAAATTTTTCCGAAAATTAATCTGTACTTAACCATCGCGGCGCCGAGTTCTAAACCGCGTATCTTAACTCGTCGTATTGGTGGTAAAGTATTTAACCAAAGGGAATATATTCAAGTGTAAGTAGGTATTTTTATATAAATGAAAGGTCGCAGTAAATCATTTTACAAGCCTATGTAACGTATTAAAAATCAAACATTGCCTTGCAAAGGTATCTCATTCGCACGCGAGCTCAGTAAGCGCCAATCTGTTAAAATAAAAGACAAGTACAGGGCTCTATCACTCTTGTATTTGGGTGAATTAGCATTGTTGTTTGTTGTTATGTATATATATATATATATATATATATATATATATATATATATATATGTGTGTGTGTGTGTGTGTGTGTGTGTGTAGAGGTGGGCCTGGCGAACGGGCACAAGATATCGCTTGGTTATTAATTCTAATAGGCAATTCCGAGTACTTACATACTCCCAGGTCCAGATGGCCATTAAACAACTCGAACTTTATTTTTATTATTTTTATTGTTGTATAGATGAATATGTAACCTGAGAAAGGGGCGCTGTATTTTTCTTACGCACTCACACATATATCGGTCACGATGTTATGATCTATTTATAACTTACCCTTGTAAGGCTTTGTTTTAATGAGTTTTTTTGTCAGTTTGTTTAAGTAGAATTGTTTGCCTGCGAACTAATTTCTCTTTATATGTAATTTATTGTAACTTTACGTATGTATTTTGTGCTTTAGTAGTCACTAAACAACTGTGTACGTGTAAATTCCTTGTCTATTTCCTTCGTTCTTGCCTTTACCTTATTATCACCTGTGCAATTTTACTGTTGTTGTTTTTTATACGTACCGTAATTTGCCTTATTGTTTTATGTGCTTATTTACTTAAAGACCGGCATGATTGGTTTTAAAGGGCCATATGTTTGGTATTGCGATCTTTATTCTGATTATTTATGACACAATTGTGGGTATGACTACATGTTTTGTTTATTGTGTTTATGTGTAACTAAACTGCTTTTTATTCATTTTTCTCTTAATATTATAATTTTGTACGCACTTCAACCTGATAATGATGTTTTGTTATATATTTAACCCTTTCATTGTTTTTTGTGTTATTTGATTTATTAATGTACTTGTGCTATTACTTATTTACGATTAAAGTGGGTTTTATTGGTGGTTCTGACCTACGTTAACGGGTTGAACCATCATTGCGCAAAGCTCCTTAATTTTAATTTGAGTAGTTTCATTGTTTACCTGCCCCACATGATGCAATACTTAATCTCGTCCAGCCTATCTTAGCCAAATAGCACAACGTACCTACCATTAGATGGCCAATTCTTTTGATCAGATTTGAGGTTTGCGGGTAATTAAATATTAGACTTGTAAATAAATACTAATATTTTAATTATTGCCAGGAAAGTCAATGTAATGCAAGCAATTAATCTGAGTAATAGTAACATTATTGGCAGTAAAGTCAAGATAAATCACTTAGCGATTGTTTTGTTCTTGAATTTGCATTCTCGCAAATAACTTCAAATTACACTTTTCAAAATAGGGTACCTGGGGGACGCTACACCATCTTGAACTTATGGCAATGAGATTCTCAAATATCAGATCAATTGTCGATCAATGGTTAGCTAACGAAGGTCGTCCTGTAACCCTTCGAACGGTTTACCGCAGAATCAAAGCTTTCGGCTTACAATTATATCGGTCACATCTTGCGTTACCACTAACGGATCAACGTTTGGAGTGGTTTGCGACTGCACTGGAACCAAGAGTGGCGTAGGGTAGTGTTCACTGATGATTTCCGATTCTGTTGGGGGATGCATAATGGCCGTGTCAGGGTCAGACGGAGACCTGCGGAACGTCGAAATGTTGAATTTTCTGTTGCGAGGCATGTGCAGCAAACTGTAGGGATTATGGTATGGGGTGCTATAACTTATGGGAACTCATGTGGTATTCATCCGAGGCAATATGAACGCCCAACCATATGTGGATGAGATGGTAGAACCCCATATTTTTTCCATTTCTTCAGCCACTTTTGCAGCAGGATAATGGCCGTCCCCATATTGCAAGACGTTCTTTGGACCAGTTTGCAGAGGATAATGTTCATCTCTTGTCATTTCCACCCATATCTCCCGACCTTTCGCACATCGAGCATGTTTGGGACATTATGTGGAGAAGACTGAGAATCCTCCGCAGACGCTGCAAGCTCTACAGCACGAATTACACGTTTCTCTGGACATAATACCTCAAGAGGACATCAACTCTGCTAGAATCGATGCCACGACGAGTGGAGGAGTTTGTAACCAACAGGGGGACCAACCCATTATTAATAAAAATTATGTTTATATTTCTTTGAAGCTTTAATCAATTGCTACCTTTTAGTAGTTAAACGTTTCTGCCAAGTTTGGTCAAAAAATCCCTACCCCTTCTCGGTGTTGCAATTTCTATGTCACTGAGTATACTTGAACAACTCTCTTTTCAGCTTGAGAATATCTGCTTACACTGCCTGTTGGTTGAACGCTATGGCAAGACGATGCAACAGTTACGATGCCGTTATCAACCAATCGTACATATACAGTTCCTATCAAGTGCAGACTCATATGTATCCGTAAGGGGACAAGTTCGAGGAAGCCGGTTTTGTCGAATGGTCCTGGTGCCTTGGTATCCGTTTTTCTTTAAATAACACAGGAGAGCTGGACTAGTAAGTAAGGTGTCAAAATATATATTTGATATCGGGCGTTTTTACCCTTTGTCTTGAGCTCATCAAGCATAGTTGAAAGTAGGTCAGCGGCCTTACCAAAAGCCTTCTCATAATCTTGCATCGCTTTGGATTATTACCCTTGTACACTTCAAAATTGATCAGATAACCTGAAATGGTATTCAAAGGTCGCACTTTATAACCGAATCTGATCGGTTTACCCCTAATAAATTGCTTACAGCTGTGTCTACCATAATATTTAATCATACTGTCATCGTAGCAGAGCTGTTCTTCAGGTACATACAGCTGCAAACATTTGGATTTGATTAGCGGTCTTATCTTCCAAATTTTATCAGTGTTATCAGATATGTTATTGTCAGAAAAATGCAAAAAGCGACTAATTTGTAAGAATCTAGCACGCCGCATGGAGGTATATCATCATCAAAGAATTTTTCGAAAGTGTGTGTCGGTGACAAATTAGTATACATGTCATAATTGCTACGAGAGAAATTCTGGCCCGACATTTCAATATCGCCTTGTATCCAATCTGCTTCTATGGTAAGCGATTTTAAACATTGCGCTGTTTTCCTTACCGTAGCTGCCAGATGCACCTCCTATACGCGTTTCATTTGAGAGTACAATTTCTGCGGCTGCACGTAGCTGAGATCCGGGTAAGTTATCTAAAGTGCCACTACCGTCTTTCTCCCCAGAGTCTTCATTAGTCAGCACAATGTCAGCATCTGATGGCCCTATATATATATTTATTAAATTTCATCACCAAATACTATATCTAACGCCTCGTGCAGGGTAAGTCCACGCCTGAAATCAAAATATTCAAAATGAGTACTGTAACGCCTATCGTTACCATATGGTAACGGATCTGTCAAACTCACTACCCTGAGGGTAACATTCTCAATTAAAATTTAGACTACGCCAAAGTCACAGCGACACTTATTGGCAACTCATTGCGATTGCTAGAATTACTAACAGTTAAATAGAAAATGTGTAATACTTACTCAAATCTAGGTTCCATCGTTCTTTCGAAAACAAAAATTTAACTACACTTTAAACAACTCTTGTACTTCAGATATCATTACACTTGTTTTTCTTCGTAAATTAGGCTTTTATAAATAACTTTGAAGCGCCATCTATCTAATAGTAGCATAAGGCATAGGTTATTAATGTTTGTTTTACTAGTGTTACCATATGGTAACGCTAGGCGCTTGCGGGTTAAGAGAGATAGAGAGAGGGAGCACTAACTGCTGGACAGACGATACTGGGGGAGCCCAGCTGATAGGATGGCACATGTTGGAAATAGAAGTCCCAGCCAGTGGTTATAGCACCCTCACTTTCAGTAGGAAATGGAAGTCCTAAAATCATTGGAAAGTGTTCATACTAAATGGCGCTTGTGTGGTACGAAGTAGAACGAGGAATAAATCAAGGAGCAGGATCAAGAAAGCGGGGACCAGAAGCATGTTAAACGTGGATAGAAGTAGTTTTAAAGGCAGGGGAACCAATCATATGCAGGTTGAGATGGGGCTAAGAGTGGACGTCCAGGTCAGGAGACTGATCAGGAACAAGTTGGGGTTGATTATGTATGTGGATGTCTACCCACAGTAGTAGTAGGATGCCCAACACGGCATGAAATAGCGATAAAAGCGCCAAGACGGCATTTAATAGGGGATTGAACATCGTGCCTAAAAAGAAGGGGGAATAGTCACCGGTGATATGAGAAAATACATGGTGAGAGTAGGTTGCATCATTATTCCGTTATTTGCCATTGGTGTTATTCTACTAATATTATAACGTTCAGTCCAATTACCAAAGTTCAAAATTTCAAGTTTTGATTGAACATTTTGATATTTGATACTGCTTATAACTCGTTCTGAACTAACATTTTACTCGCGTTTCCACCCCTGAATGGTTAAAATCTAGCAATTAAGAATAAAAGAACAAAAAAGAAATAATATTTTGCTGATAAAGGGTATTTTGTGACCTCACGTGTCCTTTCATAAACCATAAATTTGCCTGCTGCCTTACGCACAAAAATTAAAGCTAAATTTGTACCTCTATTTTAGTATTAAACAATAATTTTAGGTTCGATCACCGTTTCTGAAGCCAAAACGTCTGGTCTTTGCTCTTCCAACCAATAATTTATACCGTTTACTTGCAGACATTAATGTGTAAATAAAGGTGTTGGATATTACCGGTTACAAAAGATGACAAATATGGTGAAAACATGAAAATGAGTTCTTTCCCAACGAGGCAGCATTTTTGGCTTTTTTCCCAAGGACTTTGTGAATAAATAAGATTTTTTGGCACCACGGGTTGGGAATGAGGACAACATATGAAACTGTACAATTCTTGCCCTTCGATCAATTAATTTGTCCCCACAGATATTGGTGTATAAATAAATATTTTGGACATTACTGGTTCCAAAAGATAACCAACATGGTAAAACCATATAATTTATGTTTTGTCTATTGATGTGGTATTTTCGTGTTTGCCCAGGAAGTTTGTGAATCAGTAGAAGTTTTACGCACCACAACTGAAGACCAACACTACCTCATGCAAACAACTTCCGCAGAAATAAATATTTGGGATTTACTGGTTCAATAGGATGACGAACACGGTTAAACCATAAAATTTAGTTATTGCCTGTTGAGGTACCATAAAAGGAGGCGAAATTCATAGCTTTCAAAATGTACTGTAGCTTTTAACGTTTTACACATCAAGCTCGCTAAGAAATTGTAACGGGTGTCAATATTTGAAAACTGACACGGCTCCTTTATACCACTGCAGAACGATTATGACTAGGTCAGAAGATTTATTATTTGCACTTTACTAGTATATACGTTGGTAAAAGTGATCCTATTTAATAGTGATAGTAGGCGCCCTTAGTTTTCTGAACTACAACCCTGAAAACTCAAAAAGGGAGTAAAGAGGGAACAGCTGGCAAAGAAAATTTTAATTAGCACGTACAAAGATAAATCAAAACAAGAAATTAAGTATTCAGTAATTAAAAAATCGTTTATTAAATAAACATATAAAAAAAGAAATCAGATTTTAAGTTACTTTAATTATTGTTTTATTCAATAAGACACAAATTAATGTAAATTGTAAATTTCTACCACGAATACGAGGCATCGAAAATTTGATTACCGAAATTTTAATTCTGCAGAAAGCACATCAAAGCAATTAGTTATTTATAAACATTATTGTTTACTCAACGCAATAAGTAGAACTAAAAGAAACGTAGACCGTTGAACTCAAGGGTGATATGTATTAAGTAATTTTACCTTAAACAGCCCGATCTTTATGTGAACCTGTCTCTTACACATGTATATAAATTAGGCAATATACAAGCAAGTAAACGCATGTAGAATTGGTTTATTAAACCAACATCCAGTATTGTAGATAACCGTAAAACTGATAAAACTAGTTCAAATGAAATGACTATGTTGAATATAACATCTACACAGTTTCCACTTGTGCAAACAGGCTGTAGATTGGTGTATATGTCGCAGGCTTCTAGTGTAATTAGTCCTTTCATGAAAAGTCCGGGCACTTCGTCAAACGCTGCCAAACACTGAAACAAAGAAATGTTACACCTAAACGTTGAAACGTCAGCGTGTTTCTGCGTCTTGATGAAAACGTGCCAGATTACGCTCAGTGACGGACTTTACTGGACCTTTCATGTAACACTCCGAATCTACTTTGCACTTGATGCAATCAAATGAGTATTACATAACCTGAAAATGGCGACGGCAGACAGTTCTACTATAGATCAACAAACGCAATTCTATAAATAGTTAGAAGAGTGCTATTTCCAGAAATCACTGCAAAAGCCTTACACAAAGTTGAAAATCGAAGCAGTCATATAAAAGACTCTAGTAGCAAATCAAAAACTATACGTGATTATGTTAATCCAGCAATCTGTTGTTTAGGTTAGGTGATGCGCGGGATGTTCCGGATGCATTTAGGCAGAATCTACCATTGATTAATCCCTGGTACGTTTTGTACAAACATTTTGTCTCCCTAGTAATAGGTATATTTACTGTTGCCAATAGGAGGTTGGATTTTACTTCCGTTCGTATTGTTACTGATTTTGTTCTGTAACTAAAAAAAGTTATTTTGATTGCAAATTCAGTATGTGCAAAGTATATTCGGAGCGTTATATGAAAAGTCCAGTAAAGTCAGTCACGTTTTCATTAAGGTGACGTTTCATGTAACCTCTAAAATGTAAAACTCTTCGGCGTAACACTTATTTGATTCTGTATTTGGCAGCGTTCATGAAATGCCCAGACTTTTCATGCTAATTACAGTAGACTGCAACATATATAATTAGTTATCGTAAATTGATTGTCTCAAAAACCTGAAAAAATTATTGTAGTTGTAGACTACTCTGTTTCGATGTCTTCGATGAGAGATATGAAAGCCACAGGTTTATCGGTAGTGTGTAGATAATGGAGTTTATATTTCCAGTAAGTTATCTTCAATCCAGACAAAATGTGACTACATAATTTCAGCGAGAACCGTGGAGGATATCTTTTTCGAAAGTAGAAGTAACAGTAAAAGTCTTAAAGCAATTCCAGACATAACATGTGTGTTTATAATAAGATTGGAATCGAATTAACGTACGACATTGAACACATGTGTTGATATGAAAAATTTTATTTCCGCGATTGTTTCGTTAAAGTAGGTATACAGTAGCCCTTATTCGATATAAATAGTGTTTTTCAATTCAATATTTTTTTGGAAATAAGTTATCTTATATATTAGATTCTAATTCTACCACTAGATTTATATAATTATAAGTCGTTAAGGGTGAACAGTACACCCGTTACATAGCACTATAAAATGCTTGACTTTGTTACACGAAATATAGATTTTGGTTGAAGATGAAGGAGGGGTCGAACATTCCCTTGAAAGGTGAATGCTTTAGCAAGGATTTTTTGTAAATTTTGGAAATAATATTTTTTTGAGAAGAAACGTGAAAGACTTGCAGAATGCGACATCTTGAAAAATAGTAAAGAAAACCAATTTTCCTGGCGTTATTGCCTAGGTATTAACGTTATAAACTTATAGTATTTTTGGGAATGGACCTAAACGCATTTATAAATAAGTTATCATGGAAAAACGACTCCAATTTTGACACCGCGCCGTGATAATTTTGTGTTGATGATAGGCAACACATCTAACGTACTTCAGTTCACTATTATTGTGGCGGCCGGTTATGAAAAATCAATAGCCTGTAGGGTTTTATAGCAAGTAACAATAGAAACTTTTCATTGTTATCGAAAATCATTTGCATAAGTTTACTTTTTTAAACATTTATTGTAGTAAATGCATATAGGCAACTTTCGAAATAAAATTTATGTACTGTCTAGACTTAAGTTAATTTCGATGTAGAAATAAAAAATAAAGATACACAATAATGAGTTAAATAATTATTTACACCCACAAAATATCAAATTACAATTCAATTAGGGACACATTCTAAGAATGATACACAAAACCAATGGCGTAACATAGGGGTTTTACTTAGGGTAAATTATTATGTATAATGCACAAAATTTACGAAAAAGTTGTGAATATAAAAATTTTAACGTTCATTGGCAAATCTTCTTGATATAAGTTATCTATAGAAAAAAGTATCAATTTTTTAGGTCAATTCCCTGAGGAATAGTTCAGTTTGATAGAAATGCACACAGGCAGACGGACGTACGCCAGACGAATTCCGGATAGACGAACAGATGAGCTGACGAACAATCAGACGATCAGAGTGCATACAATAACTAATTCTTTTTATTCTAAAAAATGTTCTATATAATTTTTTTTATTCTAAAAAAATGCGTTAAACAACAGCTCATTTTGTGGTGTTACGTTGTCGTTTCGAAACAAATTTTGAAAAGTATTAACACTTTTAAGACGTGCTTTCAACTCTTTAGGGCACGGAATTTAGAAATTCTGTGTCTGTTTCTCTTTATATTGATTTTCTTGTCGTAATTTTAATTTTAAATTTTTTATAAAAAAATGATCTACACATTTTAGACCTTAATAGCCGTATAGAAATATAATAAAAGAGTAAATTTCCCACTTTTGCGGTAATTATATGCATTCTTACAAGAAGTTTGTAAACCTAATGACTTAATAGCACCATCTAACTCTTTAAGTTTTGAAGTATAAACGTAATCAAAACTGTCTGAGAGACAATTAAATTAATTTAAATGTCTTCTCTACAGTGTACAAAAATTACTATTTTAAGAATATCTTTCTGACTTAACTGAAAAAAATCATGCGTCATTTCTTACAAAAAGAAAATGTAAAATACCGATGTTGCAAAATATAACGCATGGCATCTTATATTGTTAACATTAGAACAGTGCTGTCATATTACAAGACAAGCAGAAATACGTGAAAACATCAATGCCTGAAATACTATATACACTTAAGAATTTTAAACGAAAACAACTAAAGAATAACAATTTCCCGTGAAATTTTGCATTCAAAGCCATTTTCTTAGCTTTTCCATTATAAGGTTTAACATAAATTAAACTATTTTAGATGCATTAAAATTACAAACCAAAGTCACTCGATAAATGTTTAGTTAGATGATTTAAGTAATTGGGAAAAATTACTTTCTCACCTTAAGGCCATTTACTTTTAGGACGTTACGGTATAATCAATCACTTAAGCGTAATTCCAAATAAAGTAAAAGAAAACGAATTTCTTTTTTCGATATACAGCATATAATTTAGAAAAAGAAAAAAGAAAAAAAACACATGCTTCACTTTTAAATAGTGGTTGTTTAAGAGTAGTCAAAATTAAAGGCTTTCTGAAACATTGCAAGCGACGTTTAAATTATTATGGAAATTAAAATGCTTTGTATCGTAAAAAAAATTAAATTGCCTAGAATTAGATTGTTTTGCAAAATTAGGAATGAAAGAGGGTTGGGTTTTGTTTGCATTTACGATAATGGATTTCCATTAGTTGAGATTTATGGCCACAGGACCGGCATTCATTTAACGCGTTCGATTTCTATATAGATTTCAATACTTTACATCCCTTAATGCCCACTTAAGGTCTAATTTTAAAATCTAGAAAATGGAGTATGTAGGTAAACTACCACACGTTTCCGTATTAAATTACTTGAAAAGTTATGTACAAGGCCAATGCGGGTCAAGAGTTGAGATTTCACTTGAGAGTGTAATTGCGTCATTAGGTTTTTCTTTTTTCTTTGCATTGTTTGTGAGTACTTGCGGTCCATGGAGCATAAAAGAGCAAAACTAAAACTAGAGGGTTTATATAATTTAGTGCACTTCTGTCTAAATGGGAAATACATACGGCTCTTTGCAGGGGGTAGCGGAGCTCTAAGTAATAGGTATAATAGCACCATAAACTACAATTACCCCAGGCACATGGGGCTCACTATTTTAGCGTTGCACGTTGTGCGTCCAAAAAACAAGCGTTTCGTTAACATTTTCATTAATATGATAATTCGGCGTGCTATATATGCGTAAAGTAATACATCATGCTGTTTAAAAATGTTTATATTTAGCCAACATTTAAATTATGAAGTGCTACGCAATTATACGATAAAATTTTCATTTCCAGGTCGGAAATATATATATTAAAAAACACTAATACAATTGCAGTAACAAAGGCGTTAAAAGCATTTAGAGTGTAGTAAACTAAAAATTGAAAGGGATTAATTCTGTATTCGAGCTTATAATGTGTATTCGAAATAGCAAGAACATTATATTGTGCAGTGCATGTCATCGATGTATACTGCTACATATCAAATACCTGTTAATATCACTAAAAGAAACACAAATAATTATCATTTAATTACAGTAAAAAAGTTTATTTTTTTCAATTTCGTCATATAATTTAATGGAGTGTTCTTAAGTTATTTTTTTTATAAAACCCGGATTTAAACTGTAGTTTACTCCCTTAAAAAAGGGATAAAGTCAACGTTTATTTCCAAGGGATTTAAAGCCATCTTAGTTACTAAATGTGACATTTGTATGAAATACTACCTACATAGAATAGAAAAATCAATTACAAAAAGAGAATGTGTGTAATAAATGGTATCGTTTACCATTTAAATTACTACAGTAAGTCGTTGAAGTTAACTCTAATTATTTTGGTTGTCTTGTGTGGGATTGTGCCAAAATGTTATATGCATCGCAGAACTTGAACAAATATACTCAATTCGCGATGTTTAAAAAGCTTGGATGGCAATGATGAATATTCTATAAGTTTGCAACGCTTGTGTTGCAATTTCACTTATTCTTTGCGAAGCACTAACATAATTACAAGAGTTAAATTAACAAGTAACATTTAAATTGCAATATAGTCGTAATTTATCACGAAATGCCCATGATAAAATGTATAAATGCCACAAAACATTTCAAGTGTCAGAGTAAAACATTATACTACACACATTCATGCGTCAATTGAAAAGGTGAAAACACACTATCTTCTCGTGTATTATACTATTACGGTCGTAAATAGAATTAATAGGGAAGGTAACAGATGATTAAAGTACGCCAGACTAGCTCAGTGGGACAGAGGGCCGTGGGTGTGTCTTTGTATTTAGAAATACTGAAGGTGGTCAGTCGTATTGTCGAAAGTCGCTAATAAGAGTTCGTCACAATTGGAATAAAGTCAAGTAGTGAGCGCCAGTCTGTTATTAAAACAAAATCGGTAAGAATACAGCTGGACACACGCAGATAAATCAGTCTTGAACAGTCAAAAGGTCTCACTTACCTTTTCGTTGGCTACCTCCAGGTGCACGGAAGAGATGCTACGAAACTTTAGCTCTAGAACAAATCTCCAAAATAACTACACGCTTCAAATACTAAGGAAGCGTGCACGCAAATCAGCTATTAGGGTTCAGTGACTTTCTTTATCTTTATTTTACGTTACCCCGAACGCTTGTAAACAAAATACACTCAAACAAAAGAAAAATAAACAACGCTAAATGTTTTGCTGAATTATTGCATAGTCACATTTAGATACTAATCATCTGCAAAATTCTGTCATCAATTGAACTCAAAATAAATTATTTAAACATAAACTAAACAAACGTCGTTCAAAGTTCTCTAATTTGTTACGTTAAACAAAAAACCGTCTGATAAAAAAACTATATGAAACTAAATACGTCAATTTTAGGAAATTGCCACTTTCAAAGCAAATCAATAAAATTTTAAATCAATAAAATTAGCTTTTAATTAAATATTTTAGTTTTAATTCGTTAAATCACAACTTTTCGTTAATTATGGCTTTCACTGCTCGGGAGGAGATTATACATCTATTAACCACACATAAATAAAAAACACAAAAATGATACATTAGTTACATTTACGGCCGCACTAATTGGTGGCCGCTTACCTAAACATTTGATTAGGGGAGGAGATACTACCCCTATTCCTGAAATCAGTCACGTTTGCAAACTCTGGCTTTCTAGCTTAAATTTTGAAATTTAAGTTACCTCAATTCTGTTAGAATTCAAAACATTTACCTAAACAAATGTTTACCGCAAATCATTAATTTCACAGCGTGAAATTTGTATACACATAAACCTGCAGTACCTTTAATTAAACATTTAAAAAAGAATATCAAAGGAAAACGCAAATAAAAGTAGTTCGTCAACCTTAATTTAAAATAACGTAAATGGATCAACACTTCAATAAAAAAACGACTACGTTTATCTGTTTTATCGTCAAATAATTTCAATAAAATGCAAACACTTGTAACATAACACCATCAACATAAAAGTGCAATGTTAGATGACCTTCTAGAAGCATTCTTGAACTTTCTCCCCCTGGTGATAGCGGAAACAATCTGGACGTGACCCGGTTCAGGATACTTGCTTATTGACTTCCAAACGGCAAACCAATGCAGCAATTTCCAATTAACAAACAACTTCAATAACGTTACGTTTTATTTGACTGCCTTGGACGTTGTATAGTTTATTACCCAAAAAGCTTTTACGCACGAAATTATTTACACAATCTTGCCTTAATACGGTAGCTTTATTTATTTACAAGTCTATTTAAGGTTTAAAATAATTATTTAGAGATTCATATACAGTGAAACCTGGCCGGGCACATAATACTCAACCATAAACAATATATGAAATCCGCAAATGCAATAAAAACTCCGTAATTCAGGAACCACTCGGGAAAACACTATTCTGACTTCAGGAACGATAAGTAAGTCTAGTAGACCACGATAAGCCATACAAAGTTCTCCGGCCATGTGAACCACCAACAAAAGCCACACAACGGCGAAACGGACCCACAGTCCACGATACGTTCAGCAGAACCGGAAACACGTCGATGGTAAAAGCTGTGCACTATACCAGATCAAGACCAGGACTGAGGACATGCATTCAAAAATCCTTCAGTTACGCCATATTCAATTTTAAAAACAACAACTAATCATAAAACACAATTATTCAAATTATCAACGCGGTAGAAACGATATGCCCTTTCGGTAAATGATCGCATAGAAACTGCATTTCCAGCTTTTCCAGTAACCCGCTTATCTACTCTTATGGTGCACATGCGCTAAATTTTACTGAGGTCATATTGTAGTTCAGTCAAATATTGCCTTCTCCTATAACGATGATTCTTAATTAAAAATAAATCGGTAAGCTGTACTGCAAAAGAATCTTGGCACCTTTCCTCAAATGGATGTTAACAGAAACTTAATACGAAAAACGACTTGGAAATTTATCTCTCAATAACAAACTGCGTTTTTAATTTTAAACCTTGGGGAAATTTGTATGAAATTTACGATCCTAATTCAAATTGATTATAACAAAGCAATCCATTTTAACTAATTACCACAAATTCTAATTCGATATGAGCTTTATAACAACAATAGCAAAAGATTGTCAATTTAATTTTAAAAGAACGTAATTCACTCATTCAACTTACGAGAATTTCTAAAACTTAAAATAACTAAAATACTTATTTATACAAAACTCTAATTGTAACGCAAGTATCACCTGTGGCTAGACTGTAATCAATTCTTGAATTAACATTAAGTGCGACAACCTAAAAATTCCTATTCGTCTTTACTGAATTGAAATTCCAAATTTTAACTCGTAATAAAAAACTCTAACATCCTCAAATAGCAACAACAAAGCATTTTAAATCTTTTGACTTCTAAAACCAAAATTTCGAGAAACGAGACGAAAAAAATGTATCTAAAGTGATTTGCTTAAAATTTTCACACCCGGTGACAATATATCATTTTTTTCTAAAACTGCATATAAAAATTATATGTAACTGTAGAACTAACCCCTGTGACCAGGCTATATCTTCTACATGGTTTTAGGCATGGATATTGTAAATATATTACAAAATGAATTGTTGGAAGTTAATAACCTTGTTGATATTGCTATTAGACAAGCTTTAGTTTTGGGTGAACCTATATTGGGGATTCGTTTGTGGAACATTTGCGAATGACGAGAGAAGCATTTGAGGTGTGCATATTCTTAATGATACCTAATGCGTTTTCTATTAATAGCATTGTCATTTCAGGAACTGATTATTTCTGTAGGGCATACGAATGGTTATAGACCTAACAGAATACCATCATAAAAGAAGGTTATGTTTACCGTATGGATATTGGCAAAACCCGAATCGTTTATACCTGCTGGTGATCGGTTTGGCTTTGCACGAAGTACAGCGCATGTAATTTTTGTGAAGTTTTGGAGCTTTTAGTAGAAATGATGCCACAAAATATAATCTTACCAGAAAATGATGATCACGTAATAAATGTGAGTTAATGAAACTGATACATTTGTATTTATAATGATTTTTAATATTGTAAGAATTTCTTCAACGTTCACGGGGCTTTCCTGGGTTGTGGGTGCAATAGATGGATATCATATTCAAATAAAACAGCCAGTGCATAATATACATGATTATTATAATAGGAAGCATCAACTTCATCTTGAGGCTACCGTTGTATTTGATTGTGAAATTATTTATTTGCAGGCATCTGCGGTCATTGAATGCTTTTTATAAACATTTACGTTGGAATGCCAGGACGTGTGCATGATGCAGAGTTCTGCGTGTTAGTCCAATATATGGTAATTTAATAAATACAGCAGATCCTCTGTTACAAGCCAATAACTATATAATAGCAGATTCTGCCTATCCTCTCATGAAGAACCTGTTAACTGCCTATAGACACTTAGACAAAATTAAAAATCGTTACAATTATAAATTAAGCAGTATCAGGTCTACGATTGAACGTGCTTTTGGTCGTCTTAAAGGTAAATTCAGATGTTTAAAGTATCTAGATATTGCGTACCCTACTTTAGGAACAAACATTATTACAGCTGCATGTGTTCTCCACAACTTCATTATATTACATTCAGCTGAAAAGGGAAGATAACAACATAGAAGTTATACCTGTAGATAGGGATATCGAAGGTCCTGGTGATAATAGCGATCAAGAAATACAAAGAAGAGACGGAGAGGCAGATTTATTATTTCATTTATAATAAGAACCTATACTGTTTTAGGTTAATGCACAATAAAAAACCAAAAAAATTATCATTCACTTCTATCTAAATATTTTAATATCTCATTCCTTTCTTCCTATATAGCATTATTTCGTTCTAGAGCAAGCCTTAATACCATTATCTCCTCTACTCTCTTTTCTTCAATTTCTGCATGTCTCTTCTTCAAATACACCACTTTTGTGGTTATTGCCCTTTTTTTTATTAATCGGAGTTGATTGACCAGGAGTAAATTTTGGTATTCTACATTGCTCCTCTAAATTTAACAATTCATCTTCTGATATATGTTCCATGTGCGATACTGTTGCTGGATTTGTAACGTTGGAGGGCCCAACTACATAGGATATTGTGTACGGTAATTTGACAGTTTTATAGTTGAAGTAAATCTCATCGAAATCCTCAGAATACTCCCTGGAAATCTTAGTAGGATCCTTAATAGTATTATAAGCTTTTTAAAATTTCCCACTTTCGATCCAATATTTCTTCCGTGACAGTGAGTGCATTGTCTTTAAATTTTTGTTTAATTTTTTCCCACAAGAACTTTTTTTTACTTTTTGGATTACATTTGTATTAATAATTTTGTATTTTCACGTCTGCAAGCAAAATTTTCTATCCCTCCAGTCAGACTCGTTTCATCAGAGTTATTAATTGTTAACCTGTTGTTCAAAGTACTCAGAACTAAATGCCTCATCTACAATTAGAAAATAAATGTTTAGAAACGTTGAGACGCGCAACTTCTATTTTATAATTATTACAATATTATGCATGCCTTTTAGGTTATAATTACAAAAATAAACAAAGCTAAATTCGAAGTGGTTTTACCGGAAAATACTTGCCTGTAAACAGCCTCTCGTGAAAGGTCTCTGATGCTCTCACAGTAAATATTTTTTCTTTATACTCGTAAGTGTTCAACATTTTTCAAAATATTCCCTTCGCCCGCCTCCATTTCTCAACATGTAAAGGTATAAAAGTAGCGCTCTTCTGGGACGCTCCGAAACATGGCGACTGCTCCCGAACGTGTTGCGGCAGTAACGATGCGTTCCGAATACATTTCGCCAACTGTTACACAACCGCTCCGGAATGATTACGTATCCTGAATACGAGCAATGTTAAGTGCCTAATTATATAAAAATAGTTATTTGTATCACAGAACTACAAACATATTATTTTGTGTGAATAATATAAATTAAGTAATAAATGTCTTTGGTGTAAAGGAACAAACTTAAACTCTTGCAATAGTTCTGTATAGGAGATAGTATGCGGAGGGTATACTTTATGTCGTTTATACTATAAATACAGGGTGTCCCAAAATTAATTCCTCAGCCGCCGGGGTTATACTATTTGACCAAAAATAAGTCAAAAATCACTTATGTCAAAATTTCGAAAAATTTCTCCTTACGAAATTATAATATTAATATTAAAAATTGCAATCATGTTTTCAAATATCCAAGTAAAAATAGTATGTTAATTTAAACCAAGTGACATATACACATAATAAAACTAAAACACTTAAATTTACACAGGAAAATATTCTAAATGTTCGCCATTTTCTTCTATGCATGCATGCAATCGACGAAGAAAATTGTTTTGAACACGACCTATTGTTTCGTTTCTGATTTGAGTTAATGCTCCATAAATACGAACAATAATGTCATCTTCATTATTCGGTAGGACTTTGTATACCGCATTTCTCAAGTAACCCCAGAGCCAAAAGTCTATTGTGTTGAGATCCGGGAGCCTAGGTGGCCAAGAAGTAGGTCCTCAGTGACCGATCCATTTAGCGGGAACTCGCCGATTTAGTATCTCTCGAACATTTCGAGAATAATGAGCAGGCACTCCATCATGTTGATACACAATAGTTTGACGTTGCAATAAATGTAGGTAATGTGATTTCGCAAAAATTTGCATAATTCTTTGCGTTTAATATTCTAGGCAGAACATGTGAGCCTTTTATACCATTGTCCAACAGACAAATCCAGACATTTACACTCCAGCGCGCTTGCTTATATGATTCTCTAATTTGATGTGGATTGTCGTAATTCCAACTATGCAAGTTGTGCTGGTTAAAGGCCCCTTGTTAATTAAAATGGGCCTCGTCACTCCACAATACTAACTTAAAAAGGTCTTCATTTGTATCTAAGCAATTTAAAAACCATCTGCAAAATAGTAAGCGCAACTCACTAATCCTCAGATGTAATTTTTGAATCGGCTGTAAGTGATAAGGATACAGATTTTCTGTTTGCATGAATCTGTGACGATGGTGACGATTGGCTTCCAAGATCGTGGTACTTACAGACGGATCTTCTGCAATGTCCTGGAGTAATTGCTCTTCCTGCTGCCATGTTAACTGTCTAGGACGACCAGCATGTTAGGAGCCAAACATCCAGTTTCAAGTAGATGAACTTCAACAGCACTTATTGTTTTGTGATCAGGGTGTCGCCTAGTAGGAAAACATTGGCGGTACAAACGCTCTGCGGCATGAGCATTATTATTACAAACTCCAAGTAGTTTAATCATATCTAAATATTCTTGATTGCTGTACCTTCTGCGCATTATAATGAAAACTTAACTGTTTACCTTTCTACGTGAGTTTAAAATTGAAATATTTTACAATCAAACATTGACACACAAAATGTTATGTTCTGTCTTCGTCCAGGGTGAGTTAATTATAAATAAACTATCCTTACCTGGATACCTATTTCATAAATTGATTTGCAAAAATACCTTCATTGCGACCTTTGAGATGGCCATAATTTCGTACGGAGAAAATTTTCGAAATTTTGACATAAGTGATTTTCGATTTTTTTTGTCATAGAGCCTAACCCCGGCGGCTGGGGTATTAATTTTGGGACAGACTGCATTTAAGATATTTCAAACATTTCTTTTGAAACCTGTCTAACTTATATACATACTTAAAATAGCACGCAGACCAAATAACAGAGTAATATGATAGTCGGATTAAAATATAATGCACCATAAAAAGAAATTATTGCATCAAATGTGAAAAGGTCTTTTGTAATGAAACCAAGCGATTTGTTGCACTTATACAGAATTACGTCAACATATTCAGAAAACATTAGTTTTGGATCATAAGTAACAAGATCTTTGACTAGTGTAACCGAGTTGAAATGCTGGTTTTTTAAACTTCCGTGTGTACGACATCACTTGACATTTGTTAACATTTAGAGATAAAGTAGTATCTTTGCACCTATATATATATATATATATATATATATATATATATATATATATATATATATATAATTAATATTTTTACCTTGCAGGTTAAAATAGTTTTAAGCATTACTAGCACCTTTAGAAATCTTTAAATCATCTGCATATAACAAAAACTTAGATTCAAAGACAGTATGATTATCATTAAAAAAATTACAAAAAGTAGAGATCCCAAATTGGAGCCCTAAGGTACACCACTAGTTGAAATATAAAGAGCTGTAATTATTATATACAACGAATTGTTCTCTATTCCTTAAGTATGAAAATACGACTGAATAACTTTAATAATATAGTTAATGAATGTCCAAGAAATCTTCTTCTTCTTATAGTGCCTATCCTAACGGATGTCGGCGAACAATAGGGCTATCTGCACTTTGGAAACAGCAGCACGAAACAATGATGTTATGGGTTTCATATACCAGGTGCGGAGGTTTTTCAGCCACGATGTTCTTCTTCTACCAGGATTTCTTTTACCCTCAATTCTTCCCTGTAGTATTAGCTGCAACAGTTTATATTTTTCACCTCGTATTACGTGTCCTAGATATTCTAACTTTCTTCTTTTAATTGTTGTCATGATTTCCAGTGAGCAATTCATTTTTCGTAAAATTTCTTCATAGGTGACTCTTTCAACCCAAGATACACGTAATAGTCGTCTGTAAGTCCACATTTCGAAAGCACTGATTTTTTTACATAGGTCTTCAATTAACGTCCAAGTCTCCATACCATATAATAATACAGAGAATACATAGCACGTTAAAAATCTTTTTCTAAGCTGTAGGTTTATATTGCGATTTCATAATACAGATTTTAATTTATTAAATGCATATCTTGCTTGTCCAATGCGGCTTCGTATTTCAGTTTGTTGTCTTCCTTCGCTGCTGATAATAGTTCCTAAATATTTGTATGTAGACGTTCTCTCTATTATTTTATTATCTATTTTTATTCCCATAGGTCTTGGTTGTTGTTTTGTGATTATCATGTACTTCGTTTTGTTAAGATTCATGTCTTTGTAGATCTTGTTCCGTTTCTGTAATGAGGATGGAATCGTCGGCATACCGTAAATTATTAATTAATATACTATTAATTTTTATGCCTTCGGTACTTTCTTCCAGCGCGGTCCTAAATGTCATTTCTGAATACAGATTAAATAACAGGGGGAAAGAACGCACCCCTGCCTGACTGCTCGCTTAATACTTATTTCGTCCGTAACTCCTTCTATCGTAC
This sequence comes from Vesta saturnalis, assembly GCA_036346205.1. NCBI lineage: Eukaryota > Metazoa > Arthropoda > Insecta > Coleoptera > Lampyridae > Vesta > Vesta saturnalis. The sequence goes on from JARFJB010000246.1 coordinate 75,673, forward strand.
GAACATGAGCTGTTTGTTCCCAATATAAGTTTTTAATAATATGGTTAATGAATGTCCCAGATATCAACTAAAGTGTCATGCTATACCTTGTTCAATGCTTTGCTAATTACAATGTACATTACATCTACTAGTTCTTGATTGTCCAATGACTGAGAAATTAATCGTGTGACATTAAAATGAAATTGTAGTAGTCGAACGCATAGGAATAAAACCGCATTGAAAGACAATTTTCCACGCACAACGTTCGCTCGAAATACACTCAAAACATTGAAATAGGACGGGAATTTATAATTTCCGGGTACTCTAGATCTAAAAGTTATAATAGTTATCTTTGTTATTTGTTATGGCAGCCATACTGGATTTTTACATTTTTTAATGAAGCTCTTTTTGCTGATTACAATGACATATCATATGATATGATTCAACTTCTAGATTCCCTCAAAATAAGAAAAAAACCGTTTTGCTTTGGAAACAACATGCATTCCTTTGTTTAAAAAACACGTTTTGATTAAATTTTAGAAAATGTTATTTATTTTTTAAAAATGTTTTATGCTTCATGGAAAAATTCCCTTATGAAGAAAAAAGCAACAACCTGATCAAAACTGTTTTCTAACAAAATTTTCTAAACTTTTAAAATTATAAATAAGCTCACGTGAATTATAAAATTTGGAAATATTATTTATTAGGCCGGGTAGTAACTACTATCAACGTAAAAAGTTTAGTCACCTAACCTATACGTTCATCTTGCGACAATTATTAGACCGATTTTAATAAAAAAATTGGCATCATAATCGATATTGGATATTTTTTGTTACATTTAGGTAAGTACTAGGGCTAAACATATTCCAAAACACACCATTTTTCACCACTCTTTGCACACGACCAATGCTTATGAATTAATGATTAAAACACTAATTAATATTGCTTTCATTTGTAGGTATATGCCAAAGCACAACTTTGCTTAGAGGTTGATGCTGATTTCTAGGATCACGAAAATAGCGATAACGCTGGCGACGACATGCACAACAATAACGACGAAGAACCTGACGATGACTCGTTTTGGGCTACGCTTATCCCTATGACTATTGGTCGCACTATGCTTCCACCCCTATACAACGTTGTGTGCGATGGCGTCGGGAGGCAGTGCCACTCAACGCAATTCTGCGATTTTTATTATCGCTGGGTGGTACTGGCTATTCTACGCACACCGCATCATCACATGGGACTATCTCACGTTCACGGTATGTATTGTATTGACACTGCTTTGTTTATATTAATAATTCTTTCTTTCATTACAGCTGACAACCATAGTGCCATTCGTCCGGAATTATGACGTCGTGATTACGGACAGCTCTCTAGCCCACACTAGGCTTGTAACATTATACTTTGACTGGCATAGTGTTATAAACCTAGCTATACTAAGTGGGTATGATCACGCCATTGTACATCTGGAGATGATACTGGAAAGAGTTTGCCGGACTTTACGAACTGATCCGAGATAAGAATAACTGACAAAGCTACCCTTCTACTTATGCTTTATTGTTTCAGAAAAAAGTGCTACCAATAGTACGACCCTAGACCAGACAGACCGACACTAACTGACGAGCCTGGCGACCACTACACAGACAGACAAACAGACAAACAGACAAACAGACAAACTGACAAACGGACAAACGGACAAACGGACAAACGGACAAACGGACAAACGGACAAACGGACAAACGGACAAACGGACAAACGGACAAACGGACAAACGGACAAACGGACAAACGGACAAACGGACAAACGGACAAACGGACAAACGGACAAACGGACAAACGGACAAACGGACAAACGGACAAACGGACAAACGGACAAACGGACAAACGGACAAACGGACAAACGGACAAACGGACAAACGGACAAACGGACAAACGGACAAACGGACAAACGGACAAACGGACAAACGGACAAACGGACAAACGGACAAACGGACAAACTGACAAACGGACAAACGGACAAACGGACAAACGGACAAACGGACAAACGGACAAACGGACAAACGGACAAACGGACAAACGGACAAACGGACAAACGGACAAACGGACAAACGGACAACCGGACAAACGGACAAACGGACAAACGGACAAACGGACAAACGGACAAACGGACAAACGGACAAACGGACAAACGGACAAACGGACAAACGGACAAACGGACAAACGGACAAACGGACAAACGGACAAACGGACAAACGGACAAACGGACAAACGGACAAACGGACAAACGGACAAACGGACAAACGGACAAACGGACAAACATACAAACATACAAACAGACAAACAGACAAACAGACAGACAGACAGACAGACAGGCAGACAGACAAACAGACAAACAGACACACAGACAGACAGAGAGACAGACAGACAGACAGACATACAGACAGACAAACACACCACACGGTGTACATGATCAAATATATCAATGATGCTGTGATGGTATACCATCATGTACCGCTGCTGAACATCTGCTCGTCCTCTCGAGGAGCATCTTCCCACGATACGATCATATCCTTCATGTGTGAAGTTCGAATAAACCAATGGTGGCCCTCTGACACTCCGCTACAGGAACATCTCGATGGGCACCACACTGCACACATGCATCACGTCCCCGCAGGTGTAATGATACAGAAGTGGAAAGTACCTTTTGCACTTGTAGTAAATCAAAATGTTTTACTCCTAGAGAAAATCATATATCTGAATAATGGACTGATTACATATGTACATACAACCAATAGGTATATATACCTGTTACCATATCATTATCTTTATTACTTTTGTTCTAAGTGTGGTATAAGGGAAGTGAAAAAATTACATGAGCAAGCCTTGAAAAAGTAAGATGGCTATCTGAGTAGGTAGGGTGCGCAAATACCCTTGAGAATGTCTTAAGTGTTAGTGACCTACGTATTTTTACACCTTGCAGCTGTGGTGAGCTTGGTCTAGTGTAACCTTGGGGAGTAGAGTACACAAATGACCTAGATTGTTTGTAACCTTGTGCGTGTGGGACCTTGAGATTGTGGTGACCTTGGTAATGTGGGACCTTGGAATTGTGGTGTGTTCCAAAAAAATCTTACCTACTCGCATCACTTCCTATTATTTAAAAACCGTGTAATAAACGAAAAATTCCACGCTTGTTAACTCCCTTATTCTAAGCGTAACACGCAATATTTTTATAGGATGCTGTACATTAAAACCAGTAAATTTATACAATTGCTAACCAAGGAATAGACTTAAATATTTCTTTAAACAAGGATAACGTCTAACTACAGGTAGTGGTAACAGAGGAAGAGAATTCAACGCGCGACCTTGTGTACTGAGAAATCGCAATTTGTTATAGTGCGGCAAAACCCCTGACACTACACCAATACTGCTTGCCTCTTCTTCAATTGATCTCCTTACAACACTTCTTTCCATTAATCCCCAAGTACTCCGCAGTACGCTTTGTAACTTGATTAAAAATAATTGCACTTACGCCATTTTTTTTCCGCTTCGTAGAAAGCTTTTACCTTTAGAACTCTGTTTAAACTCGGCGGACATATGTTTAAGCATTTATCTTTTGGTAAGAACTATATATATATATATATATATATATATATATATATATATATATATATATATATATATATATATAGTGTGTGTGTGTGTGTGTGTGTGTGTGTGTGTGTGTGTGTGTGTATAGTACAGAGTGTCGAGAATCCCAGCCTTGCTTGGTCTTAAACTAAGAAGTTTAAAAAATTTGTTCAATGAATTAATGTATAGGGTGTTTTTACGATGGATTTTCAAAAATTGTCAAGAGTAAAGTTCCTTTGTTTTTAAAAATATCAAAAAAAAAATTACTTAGGAAAGTTGTTCAGAATTCAAAATTATAACATATTATCAATTTTGAATTTGATCGAACAAATTCTTTTTTATGTTCATGTCCACCAAGTACAAATTCCTAAAAACCTAACTAATTTAATAAACATGAATGAACAAATAATAATTTGTTTCTTATTTTTTTCTAATCTCCTAGGATTCAAGACAATGGCAAGTTGTTATTTGTTTATGTCAATCCCATATGCCAAATAGACGCGTTAATGTCATTTTGATAAGCTTTGCTGATGTAGAAATGTTAACGTGAGAACATAAATTTTTTATTGTACAATGTTATGTTTTGAGGGAAGAATATTCGTATGGTGGAGTAATCAAAAATTCCGTGAAAAATGGCCTAATATATACGTGTCCATTAGTGGTGTAAAAAAGGTTATTTCAAAATTTCGGAGTACTGGCAGTGTGTTGAATTTGAAAAAGAAAAAATCCGACCTAAATGAAGACGACAATGCAGCCACTGCAGTTGCAATGGAATCTGTAAGGCGAGTGTGCGTGTGTGCGTGTGTGCGTGTGTGCGTGTGTGCATGTGTGTATTGTGTGTGTGTGTGTGTGTGTGTGTGTGTGTGTGTGTGTGTGTGTGTGTGTGTGTGCGTGTGCGCGGTGCGCGGTGTGCGTGCGTACGTCTCGTGTATTGCGTGCGTGCAGGCACGCATTTTAGACCTAAATGTCTAGACTCCAGTGATGTTTGGTGAGTTGCGCATTATCAAGATATTTAAGTAGTCTGAACTACAATGAAATTTAGTGGATATTAATATAAATAACATGTAACAACGTGCTTAAAACTATCTGCAAATGAATGTAAAAACACAACAGGTAAAATGCAAATGAAGTATTCATAAGTAAATACATTATAAAATGAAATAAAGAAATAAAAATAACGTACTTTAATATTAAATAGCCTATATTGAAGTACGTTCTACCACGTCCGTCTTAGTTGAGGTAGTCAAACCTGTGTTCGTATGACATAATCACACTTATGATACGAAACACAGATTGACTATAAAACGTTACCTACTTACTGGCAGTAAATACGAAAAGAGAAGGCCGTAAACTTTAAAAAACATGTATACCTAACTTATAAGGCATGCAATGACTGAAGGAAGATATCCAAAACAAGGTGATTAACTACTGTAATTGTGAAAAGGATATTATTACAGTATATCATGTAAATAAATGTGTTGTTTTAGTTTAAGAAAATTCAATGACACTCACAAGTCACATTACCATTATTATATATTTAATATTTTTAATTAAATTTAATAAATCTACAAAGGTGTTTTCATATTCTATTTTTCAGTTTCAAAATAATTTAGAGCACACAATAAAGTGGGAAAGTTTTTCGACCCGACTGACTCAAACTTTTAAGTTTTATCAAAGATTTGAAAAAGCAAATTCGCTAACTAAAGTGAATATAAATATGTATTCAAGAAGTTATATTTTATTGTCATATTGGTTAGAACCTTTCAGACAACAGTAATACTGCAATTATAAAAGCGAATTACAAAAATGTTTACAAAATAAGTGTTTCTAATAAAAGCATGTTCTATTTTTAGTAGTAAGTTTTACATCACTAAAACTAAAACTAAAAACCAATTAAATGTTTTTCGGTGTTTTACGTTGCAAATAGATATTAGCTCATGATTGTAAAGGAAAAATTGTCAAAACGTTTTATTGCGTATAATAATCCAATATCTCTAGAAATAGATGACTAAGAAGTATTTATTGAAAAATTGTGAACAAAAGCAATGTGAGTGGACGCGTAGATAGAATGACCACAAATTAGCAATAGATAATTCATTTTCTAATTTCTACAATTACTTCATTGTTCTAATTTTTAACAGTCTGTTACGTTAATCTCTATTTAACATCAATATAATAAATAAAAATAAGCTAATACCCATTAATTACTTTATTTTCTTTTATTAAAATGTAGCTGACATACAGAGAAATTCATTTATACGCTTAGCACCTTTATCGAAAATTCCCAACTCCGTTTTAATGAAACAGTACCTAATTTTATGCAACCAAACATACACATCACTTTATTATCCTTTGTCAAAGATCAACATTTTTAACCCTACACTGCCCGTTGTAGCAGATCTGATAGTCTATAGAAAATCGATATTTTAGTAAACACAAATTTGCCTTTCGTCGTAACGCTCACTGTATCCGTTCAGCTACACCTTTATTATAACCGTGCATAAGAGCTATTTTCTATGGCTACCTGCTACTGCCATAAAGAAGCGGTTATTTCGTGTTGCGTTCACCTCGTGGTCAGTCCCGTGTTATAAACTCTCACAATTTTTGTTATTCGTGTGGATATTACGATAATTGTATACAAAAAAATACATAATTCGAATCTTGAAGGTAAGCTTTATCATTAATTCATATTTTCATTAGAAAAAAATATTCTTTTATGTTATTTTATGACGATCAAAATCTGTTGTATCAGATCAGATACACTGGACTTATGATGGTCATAAACTAACTAAGTTGTCTAGAGTACTAGATTATTATAAAATATATCAGAACAACTTAGATATTCAGTAAAACCAAGTTTATCTATTTGTAACTCACTAATTACAGTTAAGTATGTACCTAATGATTTATTTTTTTTTCAGAAAAATGTCTCATAATAAAAGATCTTTGACATATAAAGAACTCGAAGAGGTCATCGCTAACTTGTCTGAAAGTGAAGATGATCTCGATTATTCAGACGAAGACGTTGACGATTATATTGATAATTTGAATAATGATAGAGAAACTGAAGAATTGGATTTAGAATCGATGTCGATCAATTTGAGGATGGAATTGTTCTGGAACAAGATGAAAATACGGTTGAAGAAGTTGCAAGAGAGTTGAAAGTAGGTGAGATTCCAAGTGATAATTTCGCCAAACAGGAAGCAAAAAAATTGAAAGAGAAATATTCAAAACTTGTTTGGAAAAAAAAGAATTTAGTTTTGCCGGAAGAAAAAATAATTTTTTTGGGAGATAATTCACTTCCTCATAATTTTACAGAATTACAAAGTCCTTTAAGTTTTTTGTAAATATTAGTTTGATGATGACTTATTCGAAAGAATTACATTTCAGTCTAACCTATATTCAACGCAAATTGATATAAATAAACCTTCCGAATTGGCATCTGCTCACCTGAAGAAATTTTTGGGAATTTGATATATATATATATATATATATATATATATATATATATATATATATATATATATATATATGTCACTTATACATATTCCGAATGTGCGGAGTTACTGGTCGTCATCGCTTGGTTGTCACCAAATACAAAAAGTCATGAGCAGAAATGAATTCGAAAGAATTCGTAAATTTGTTCACTTAGCAGACAACAGCAATATTGTGGATAGAAGTCATGAAAATTACGACAAGTTATTCAAATTGCGACCGGTAATTAATGCGTTGAATGCGAAGTTTCAAACAGTGCCCTTATAACAATACTTATCAATAGACGAACAAATGTGCGCTACAAAAGCCAGACACCATTTGAAGCAATATTTACCAGCCAAACCACATAAATGGGGCTACAAATTGTTTGTTCTTTGTGGGGGAGATGGATTTTCGTACAAATTCGAAATATATACAGATTCCGAAAATAAGTGCATGCCCAATGAGCCAGATATGGGTGCCAGCGCGAATACAGTTATCCGCCTCTGTCGAAATGTACCAAGAAATTAAAATTATAAGGCGTATTTTGACAATTATTACACATCTGTGCCGTTAGTAGTGCACTTGGCACAAATGGGTATATTTTCATTAGGTACTATTAGGAGAAATAGAATTCCAAATTGCAAGTTACCTACGGATGATGCGATGAAAAAAAAAGAGGAACTAGCATAGAATACGTAAGCGAAATAGATAGTGTCGACATTTCTTCTGTCGCTTGGAGGGATAACAGAACAGTAACGTTGCTCTCCACTTTTGCTGGAGCTACACCAATTAGCGAAATAAATCGATATGATCGCAAAGAAAAACAGTCAACTAATATAGTGTGCCCATTTGTTATCAAGGAATATAACAAGCATATGGGGGGTGTAGATTTATTAGACAGCTTAATAGGTAGATACAAAATACAAATAAGGACTAAAAAATGGTATATGCGCTTATTTTACCACATGGTAGATATGTCGCTAATAAATGCTTGGTTATTGTACAAAAAATGTTGTCAACAGCGCAATGAAAATAATATAATGCAGTTAGCCGAGTTTCGTGCAGAAGTTGCATATTGCTTATGCAACCTAGGTTCTTCTTCAGAGTTTAACAAAAGAGGCCGACCATCAAATGCAGTTGAGAATTTGATTCAGGCAAAGAAGAGGAGATCTGCGACTACAGCCTATGTTCCTCCCAAAGAAGTCAGAATAGACTCTTTTGCCCATTGGCCGGTATACGAACAAACTCGACAAAGATGCAAATTACCGTCTTGCAAGTCATTTTCTTTTATTAAATGTTGGAAATGTGAGTTACATTTTTGTATAAATAAGAATAACAACTGTTTCCTGCAATTCCATAAGCCATAGTCCTCTTGAAAATTTATAAGTGTAACGGTCCAATGTATCTCATCTGATACAACATGTTTTTTTCTAATAAATAAAGATAGATTTACAGAAAAATTTTTTCATTATTTTTCCTATAATCTGTAGACCCTAATGCGTAATAAAATATTTTTTTCTCATAAAAATAAAAAATTGGGCAGCGTAGGGTTAAATGCCATAATAATGATATAAGGGTTGGTAATATAATTTGTTGTTTATGTATAAGTAGATTTTCAATTATCTAAGGTATTCCAAAGAAGATACAGTAAACTGGTCAAAAGTAATAGGGTAAGGTGCATGAGATTTATTTGCTGTAGATTATCAAAAATGGAAAATATCATCTATTAAAACTATTCACAACACTATTAAAAAAATTTCCGCCCAATGGTTCTTTGATGGAAAACTGGTATAAATCTAATCTAATAATAATAAAAAAAAGGATAAAAAGAGATACTCTTTCTGAAGAAGTTATGTAAGATATCCTTTGTTGCGTGGAAGAAGTATGGTGTACAGGCTGTCCCAAATTCGAGAGCAAGCATGGGGATCTCGCTTATTATAAGAGATAGGATATAGGTTTAAATTCGGCACTTTTGCTAAATTCGATGCCGAGGAATAATCTCAAAAGAAATTTGAGCTAACTCGAATGGATTTGGTTTTATGCTCAAAAAACTAAAAATTTCGATTTTTGTTTTTCGCGTTTGGCTACCTTATTATTAGGAATTTTCAAAATTCGATTAAACATTATTAAGGCAACTTTTAACGCACAATACTAATACGGTATTAAAAATATTATGCGACGTTTTGTTTATTCTGAACCATCATCAAGTTTATTTTTTCTTATCGGGGTTAAGACATATTTTTATGGCGTTGGATGGAGAATGTTATGTTGATTTTAGCAATATATAACACTTGATGGTTTGATCGACTGCGAACTAAAATACTCTTAAATTAAAAACTAAATGTTACATTATCACGATACCCATGAATCAAACAAAACTCAGGAGTTGGCTTTTGTCATGTCATTTTCTAATTGTAAAAAGGGCAATAACTGCAAGATCCTTCGTGTTAGTGCTTTAAAATTTGCAAGTTTCTTTAAGATGTTTTCAAATTCAGAAAAACGAGACATGATAAGGATATTTTATAGCTGCAATAGAAATAGTGTCAGAGTAGAACAAAGATATTTAGAGGAATATCCGGAGAGGCAGCAACCAAACCAGAGATATTTTTTAAAATTAGACCAAAATTTGCGAGAATTTAGATGTTTTCAGAAACCTCGAAATGCATATGGTAGCAGACTAGTCAGAGATGCCGAAGAAGAAATATTACATCAGGTACTATTTGTTAGTATTATACCAATTATAAGAATTTCCACTCACTTCACTGCTAATTTCAGCAGACATTTTTTTTGGAGAGTTATGACTTTATGTTATCCATCTTAGGTTCAAGAAAATCCTTCAACATCTACCAGAGAAATAGAGCAAACTATTGAAGTGCCAAAAACCACAGTTTGGAGAGTGTTTAAGCAACACCTTTATAAACCATTTAAGTTTCACGTTAGTCAAACTCTTCGGCCTGGGGACGATATGAGACGGTTGGATTTTTGTAACCAACTTAACACCAAAATGCTGGAAAATCGCAACTTTCTCAATCAAATAATTTGGACTGATGAGTGCTATTTTTCCACTAATGGAATGTTTAATCGTAATAACGAACACTACTGGTCCGTTGAAAATCCACGAATTAACAGGCAAATGCGAGGACAACGCCACCGGTCCTTTAATGTGTGGGTTGGAATCTGGAAGGATAGGCTCCTTGGGCCAATTATTTACGAAAGTATCCTAACGTCTCAACGCTACCTCGCATTTCTAACACACGAAATATCAGACCTTTTGGATGATGTTCCGCTAAACGAAAGATGGACTCTTCCTCTGGGGCTATTTAAAAAATATGATTTATAAGACGCCACCGCAAAATATAGAAGAACTCCAGAATAGGGTTGTTAATGAACTTCGTCAAATTCCCAGGCGAACCATTCAAAGAAGCGTAAACAATTGTAGAAGAAGAATTCGTTACTGTATTGAAGAAGGAGGAAACTTGTTCGAACATTTATTATAATAATTTTTGTTTGTTTGTCTGTGTAATTATTTTGTTGTTATCTATCGATAAATTGGCGTTGTCGCTATTATGACCGTGTTACATAGACCTACTTGTTTGAGTTGTTTGTTAATTTTTTTTTTAAATTGTTTAAATGTTTTTATATTTTTTTGGATGTTCTAACGAGTTTAACAAATTAAATAAGTAGAACTACTGTAATTATTCCTTGCTGGATCCAAGAAGGCGGAATCTTGTATTTTTCTCATTATTTTAGTTCGCAGTCGATCAAACCATAAAGTGTTATATATTGCTAAAATCAGCATAACATTCTCCATCCAACGACATAAAAATATGTCTTAACCCCGATAAGAAAAAATAAACCTGTTGATGGTTCAAAATAAACGAAACGTCACATAATATTTTTAATACCGTATTAGTATTGTGCGTAAAAAGGTGCCTTAATAATGTTTAATCGAATTTTGAAAATTTCTAATAATAAGGTGGCCAAACGCGAAAAACGAAAATCGAAATTTTTAGTTTTTTGAGCATAAAACCAAATCCATTCGAGTTAGCTCAAATTTCTTTTCAGATTATTACTCGGCATCGAATTTAGCAAAAGTGCCGAATTTAAACCTATATCCTATCTCTTATTATAAGCGAGATCCCCATGCTTGCCCTCGAATTTGGGACAACCTGTACAACCCGGCAATTTAAGTTTTCAAAAATATCTGCTTTTAGAGTACTAAGAATTAAAACACAATTCTTATAAATTTTCTGACCACAAACAACTGAAAAAAATACATATTAAATTTTTGTAAAAAATTTATGAATGAAACCTATCAACAAAGATCCCTTGCCTATCCTCATCCTACTTACCTCTGCGCCACTTTCAGATATTGGTCTAATACAATTATTTGAAAAACAACACACACAGTACAAAGCGCGAGTTAACGTCAATTTAGTGACGAACCGATAAGACAAATTCAAAACTTAGATACTGGTAGATAATAGTTGGTACCAAATAGATCGTGCTCGGTCCAATTCGACTACACAGATAACACGCTTTAACTGCAGTGTTTCATCGTCGTTAGATAGTAACGTATGCACTTATTGTTTGACCAGTTCGGCCACCAGATATGTCCCAAAATGAATATTCCCTCTGTAGTAGAAGGACTCAACAGTAGAATACATAAAGAATATGATAACATAAATCCTTATTTTTAGTTCAGTAGTCCTTTTGCTTTTTGTCTGGAATTTGAAGAGGGCCACTTTGAACAATGCATAAATTAATATTGTTGTTGAGTTGATGCAGCTTTGATAGTTGTACATATTTCTAGGTTAAAATAAAATTCCGCTGAATCACAACACTTTGTTTTTTTAATTGTAAAGTATTTTTATGAGATAAATCAAGTAATGCAAGGTAAACTGTAGAAAATATGCCAATTATAAAATAAAAGTAATAGCACTAATGTTTTAATTACAATTTAATTCCATTATTTATTTGAAGACGCTTTTCCATTCAACATGTATCATAAATTCATTACCGAGCGAGAATATATAAGTAAAATAATAAGTAGTTATAGTAACAAATCATAGAGGTAAAAGAGCAAACTTCTATATTGAAACTATCTGTTAAAGATGAGTCTATAAGATCAATATAAATTATAAAATCTTAGTTTATCTTTTCGCTCAACGTCTATATAGGCAAGTCAGTGGCAAGACACAATTATCACTTATAGCCTTTGCATATAGACCTACATATCGTACTATGTAATATGTATTAACAATAATAAAACAGTGGTGATGGTGGATTGATATTCATATAGTTGACAATCAATTAATGTGTATGTTTGGTTGCACAACTTCAGATTTACCTGGTATCGGCCTTTTACACGCGTGTGTACACACACACACACACACACACACACACACACACACACACGCACACGCGTACGCACCCGCACACGCACATACACGCTCACGCACACGCACACGCACACGCACACACACGCACACGCACAGGCACACGTACACGCTCACGCACACGCACACACACACACGCACACGCACAGGCACACGTACACACACACGCACGCGCACGCGCACAAGCACACGCACACGCACACACACGCACACGCACAATCACACACACGCATACGCACACGCACACGCTCACTCACACACACTCACGCACACACGCAGACACGCAGACAGGCAGTCACGCAGATACGCATACATACATACTATATTAAAAAACAAGTTTCATAAGACAAGTCTTGAAGAACCAATTCAAGACTCTAGTTTAAAAAAACGAGTGGTGTACCCACGAGTTTTTTAAAGATAAGTGCTTCAACGTCTTTTGAAACACGCTTTTTGTAATTTGTCCTTTTTATGCCGTTTTTAAACAAACATTTTTCTTTAGTTGATTTAGCGATTTTTGTAGCGGTTGATAATGTCTTAATTTTAAAAGTGAAAATTTGATCTAGTCGCCTTTTGTTTTATCCAAAGATAATGATGATAATCTTGCATGTGCGTCCCCTGAAATACGTGGAATTGCCAAAAATACGGGCGCGAATTTGCTCGCGTCCATGTTTTCCACTGGACGCATCCTATTTTTAATACGCTTTGTAAGAGTATCATGCATGACATAATTTCGGATCAAGCTTTGCCAACCTAAACATTTTCGTAAAATGTTCCGTGTATTAATGGCTATAATGACATCGGAGATGATGACGTCGCGTTTCTTAATATGTCTATTAATGAATCAAAATGGAAGCAAATTACAAAAAGTATGTTGACACATTGAACCGTGTATTGGGTTTAATTTTTATGAATTTTTGTATGAATTTCTGTGTGAAATTTACGTGTAAAAACGTAATCGTCTATTACCGGTTTTAGGCCGTAAGTGAATATTATTATAATTATACTTATTTATTTTTTTAAGTAATGTAATAATTAGAATGAAACTTGATAAATCTGACCACCCTCTCAACATTTCCTTATTCCTGCTGCCACATTTATCTTCCTTGCAATTATAGTGGTGACGTCATTTATAGGGTTTTACAGTAAATTACACTAAGTTCTGCTATAAAACATCAATATCGAATTTCTTTATAATTAATTTTATTATAGTATACATTATGAAGGAAGGATAAACAAAACTACATATTTGAAAGCATGTGGTAGTATTGATTGAAAAACTTGATTTATGGTTCATATCAAATGAGAATCTGATCTACACTAAACGAATCTATTTAAATTTAAATGTAAAAATATGTATTTAATACGTGGTGACCATTATCATTCCAAATCGAGACAGAATTATTTTTTGTCGTAAATTAAAACAATTTATTTACATAGAATTATTTACTTTGAATGTACATACGTTCATACCCGCAAGTAACTCACAAAAATGAGCTTTGTATGAATATTTGTTAAAATTCTTTATTTTTTAATTTACAATTCAATTCTTAACTCAGTTTTCATCCAAATGTGAACCAGTGACCTCATTTTATTTTACCTGCACAACATGTACAACTTCATAATCGCATTATGCGTCATTCATATCGTTATTATAAAGGGTTTTGGAAAAACGTCTGCAAGGTTTGATCAAAGATTTCAGACCTCAAAATAGGTCGAATAGTTATAACCGAAATTAATTTATTTCGTAAGAAATAAAAATAAATTGTTTCAAATAAGAATGACATTTGTCGTAGATTCTGTGTAAAGCTGTTGGAAAAATAATGTAAAAATAGCGGTTGTGAAGAAATGATGCAAATAAAGGTTTAAGTAGTTTGATGGCGATGTCAAAATTTAAAGTTTCAACTTTTTATAACGTTTAAAAATATTTCAACATAACGGTTTTATTTTAAAAGATGGGATGGAACTTCGTGGAGTACATTACACTACTTTACATAACATTCACACCATTCCCTTGCGGGGTAGGCAAAACAATCCCTACATGTTATTTATTTTTTGCTTACAATCTTTCTCCGTGCTTTCCTATCTCTGCATACCGCCCTAGCTTCCGCAAGATTCATACTTTGTCTCTGACATGCCCTTTTATTTTTAAAACTCCTTACCTTTTCTTTCTTTTATCATACATTCTACTGCATTCAGCCAAGTTTTCGCGGTCTACCAGACCCGACATTACCTCTAACTTCACCCACACATATTTCTTTCGTTAATCTTGCGTTGTTCATTCTCTCATTGTTACCAAACTAACGTAATGTACTACTTTTATATCTATCAATCATCATCTTTTCCTCGCCACGCTCCGTCATTATACACTCATTCTTTATCTTATCCCTTCTCGTTTTACCACGGGCGCTCCTCATGCCCAGGGCATTTATTTTTCTTTCGTTATTTTTTTGACATACCCACGTCTCATTTCCATACAGTACTGTCGGGACAAACACGCCAATGGAGATGGCTTGTTTCGCAACTATGCTTATGCTTTCGTTTTTCAATATCGTCCACATACTTCCAATCACTTTCCCCCCAGTACTGACCCGTCGTCCAATCTTGCCATCTATTGTACAATCTGCAGTGAACATTCTACCCAGATATACCAACTCGTTTACTTGTTCCACAATTTCATTATGCAGGATAAATACTCTACTCTCCTTTTCATCTTCCCGATTGAACACGACAATCTTTGTCTTGTTAAAGTTTACCTTTGGTTCCCTACTCTCACAGACTATATCAATCTTCCTCAGAGCTGTTCGTAGCTCATCCGCATTGTCACTTAATAAGACTGTGTCATCCAGAACTCGTACCTTTACGTCACCATTTGCAGAAGAGCTTTTTCATTCCTTCAAAATCACTCTGAATTTTCTCTCCTTCGACGGCCATCGCTTCCTCTTTACTTATTCTCACTGCCTCCTTCCCTTCTTTGTTTCTTAATCTTCACACCTCATACAATCGATTTTCTCAGTCTTTCATTGCAGCAATCATTGCCAAGTACGCATCTTTTTTCTTAAATGCTGCCTTTTTTACCGATTTACTCCACCAAGCACATTTCTTCTGTCTACCTATAGTCATTCTTCCATATATCTGCACGGCACAATTAACAACACAGTTTTTCAAGATTATCCATGCACTTTCAACGTCATTGTCTTTTATTTGTTCGTTCCACACTGCTTCATTTATTTTCAACTCTCTACTCACAGCATCATATTTCCTTCTCGCACTATTATCTACTAGTTTATTTACCCTAATTCTGAACGTTAGCATTACGTTTGCCTTCCTTCTCCAGGCCCACTTTTGCCCTAAGCACACTCTGGATAGAAACAAAAGTGGCCTGATCCATACTTCGTTCCGCGCATTATTTTTGTATCTCTCACCAGGTTCCTAAGTCGTTCATCATACACTATCGTACTTTTAGATTCACCTCTTTGCCATGCATACATATGCTCATTTTTGTGCTTAAACCACGTAATAGATACAAACAGGTCTCTCTCCACACAGACGTTCACCAGGCATTCACAATTCTCATTAACTATTTGGTCTCTGTGAATAGCATGCAATGAGAAAAAAAATTCGAAATTCAACTTTCATTTTAACCCACATTGCCCGGGGGAATACCAATTCGCACTGTTTTACACATCTTTTCGCTCTTTCACTCACGATCACTCACTCCAACTCCTTTAGCACCATGTATTTCAGTGTCAACTCATGACCATAGTGCTAGACTGAAATCCTCCATCACCACGGCATCATTTCCTTCACGCTTTATGTGCGATACATACGGAATATCAAGCTGCCTTTCATTTATTACATACACAATTTCAAATTATTTACCATACATACCTCTAACATTGCATGTACCAAGTCGCCATTCATTCGTTGCATTGTCGTCAATAACAGGGCATGTCTGTTTCGAACTTGGTCGCCCCTTGCAGAACCAGGTAGATACGAGGCATTCGAATTGTTATTTTTAGTAATTAAATTAGTAGGCAGACCGGTTACTAGCCAAATTGTGCCCCGGACGATGTATCATTTCATAGTACCGGTATCGTCCTACTACCGGTCAGTGCTGGCACTTATTTTCCTACTGCCCTAACAAGAAAGGGAGTAAGAAATAGCAAATAGAGACAGAAACAAAAAAGATATAAATAATAGAAATGTGTATGCTTACTGTGTAGTTATATATATATATATATATATATATATATATATATATATATATATATATATATGTATATGTATATATAGATCATTTAGTATTTAAATTAGATTGTTCTCTACGCGATCATTGGTTCGCCAGCTTCCTACCGGGCTTGCTGTTATTTATTTGGGAAAAGAAAAATTATTTAATTTTTATTAATTTAGAATTTCGATTACGAATTAGAGCTAATTATTTGTTTATTTAATTTTTTTTATTTATTTATGCTTTGGATTGTTTGTTTTATACCACGCGCTACCCTGGGATAGAATAAGTGATTTGCTTAGTTCTCTATAATTTATTGTTATTGCAAAATATATACTTTACGATTTTATGAATTTTAACAATCGTATCTGGCATCAGTTTAGATTAGTTTAGATTCGGTGATATTTTACCCAAAAATTATGTGAGCGTAAGAACTTGTAACGGTTCGTCAAAATGTATTCGAATAACGGACTATGTTGAAAATACGTGTTATGGCTACCCCAACATGTGCAAACCAACAATTCTTTATTTTGAATCCTAAATAGTAATCTTACAATTACAAAAAATGAATAAAACGAAACCATACCATCAAAAACATTATGAAATGTTAGAACTTATTGAGGTACACGTAACCTTAAAATTATGTTTTCTTTTGCGGTAACCATTGCGATTTCCTGTATTTATTACAATCATGAAATTTTCTTTTTCCGCTATCAACAACGTGTATACAGGGTGTCTCAGCGAGGCCGTTCATTAAAGGTTTATGCGATTGTGGCCAAAATAAAAACTTGAAAATTTAGGATCAGGTTTAATTGACTGTGTTCTCTTCAACTAAATTATTTTCAGACTTCTAGCGCTTCCGTTTATCCCGGAATTTAGGCATTATTCTCAGGCAAAGAGTTTTATTTTAAACAATAGATACGATAAAGGCATCTTTAAACTAAAACTTAATTGGATTTTAACTTTTTATCTGAATCCAAATAGGAGTTACAGTCCATTTTTTAAACGTCAACCAGCTGTCAAGATTTCGGAAAATAATTTTTATCTCAAAAACCGTTATGGATGAGCATGGTACAGTTTTAATAAAAAAGATTCAAAATTATGGTTCCCACCCAAAAATGAAAACAAATATAGGGTGTTGGAAATACCAAAGTAAATGGCGACTTCCGGTATAACCGGAAGCGCTAGACGTCTGAAAATATTTTAGTTGAAGAGAACGCAATGAATTATACCTGATTCTAAATTTTCAAGTTTTTATTTTGGTCACAGCCCCATAAACCTGTAATGAACGGTTTCGCTGAGACATCCTGTATAATTTAAATAAACATCACTTTATCATTATTATTTAAAAAAAGGAGTCGATCCAAGAAAAATTGTCGGAACCGTTAGTATAGTCCATTATTTTCTTGAGTTATTGATATTTCTATTTGTGTTGCCGATTTAATTCTAAAGTTAGAATTAAAGTGCAACGAAGTTATATAAAAAAAAGATATGTTTACGCTGCAACCAAGATCTGTTTAATAATTATTATATTTATTCATACTGACAAGTAATTGTTACTTTACCAAACTCATTTGAACCTGGTAAACCATATTTCCCGTACTGGAATTTTCTTACCTGACTTGTAAAGTTACCATAACAACCAACGTGACAAGATTGAAATAATTTTGAAATGTGAAATGTTTTTTTAGTTTATCACAATTGTAGTAGTATGTAAATAGTATAATTTATATGTTTTTGTAGAAAATAAACATTACCTTTAATTTATTTTTTCTTGTGAATCTGGCAACATGAAAAGTTCTAAGTGTATTGACAAACGTCACATAATACGTCATTTCTTATGTTATACAGTTAAAAATTACATTACTGTTTAAATAAACCGACAGCGGCAAATCTCACAAAAACCATTGTTTTGTGTTCATAGGGGTCTCAAAGAGTGTAGATATACAGGGTGTCTCTAAAAATGCGGAAAAATGCTACCAAAAATTCCTGAGGCTAAAATATGACGATCTAATCCGACTTACTTCAGTCCAAAAGTGGTTGATTTCGGAGATACAGATTGTGAAAAGTTCAATTTTGATTTAGTTTTTCATAAATAATTTTTGTAATAATTGGTATATCGTCATAATATTCGGCTAGGGGGGGTTTTGCGGGGTGGAAAATTAAAATCTGCTCTCATTTTCAATATAAAATTTAGAGGGCGCCACCTGCGGTACTTTGCATACATTTAAAACGAAATAACTTTTTTGAGCGACAATATATTTATTTTTTAAATAAAAATTCTAATTCTCCAACGTCTTTCAACTAAAAAATGTGTACTTGGTATGAGTTGATTTGAGCAACCGTTTCTGAGATATCTGGATTTAAAATTTTGATTTCTTACTCTAACTCACCATTACATTGCATTGCATTGCCACAAGAATAACACCGAAAATTACAATAACAAGTTAAATGTACTATAATTTTATTCTCGAGTAACAACAGTTAATAAATTTATCAACAACAAAAAGTTAATGAAAAAAAATGCTTACAACAAATGTTCAAAATGACCTCCATGTTCGTGTGTACAAAGATTAATACGTCGTAAAAAATTAAATTGGACTCTCTGGAGTATTTCGTCATCATTTCTCAAAGCGCCAATACTAGTTTGAATACGTCTCCTTAATTCATCTTCTGTAAGTACTGGCGTAGAATACACAATGGTTTTCACTTTTCCCCATAAGAAGTAATCCATCGGGGTCATGTGAGGGGATCGAGCTGGCCAATTTGCGGGTGCGTCATTCCCTCTACCTATCCATTTATTTGGATACTGTTCTTTTAAATAATTACGTAGGTTTAACGTAAAATGTGGAGGCGCACCGTCGTGCATAAACCACATTCCCCTTCGAAGTTTCAAGGGTATGGGATCTAATAAGTCTGGTAATTCGTTTTGTAGATGTTCCAAATAATTTGCAGCCATTTAGTCAATTATGAAGTGTCAGTGATTCCTGTCCACACATTGACCTTAAACTCATGCTGCTAATGGGTAACTTTAGTCGCATGAGGATTTTCTTCAGCACAAAGATGTTCATTGTGCAACTTAGATATGCACTCCTCGTGAAAGCGGCCTCATCTATGAATAAAATTCTTTGTGTAAACTTCCAATCTTGATATCTTTGTTTTTGGATAAACCGGTGGAAACCTAGGCGTGCTTCAAAATCATGGGGTAAAAGATCTTGCACCCATTGAACATGAAATAGATGCAGTAGTTATTCTCTGGTTACCCTATTAACAGTATCTTCGCTTACCCCTAGCTGTAAGCCCAATCTTCTGCTCCTGAGTTTTGGATTTTCTTCAATCCGATTTAGAATTTCTTCCACAACCTCCGGAGTTCTTACCGTACGTGCACGGCCATAATTAATAGAAACAGGCGCAAACCTGCCCGTTTTACGAAGACGTCTTTCAACTGCCGCGATGGTTTTATGGTTTGATAATCTTCGACTGGGAAATCTTTCACTGTATACCCCGCAAGATTCTAAACCCTTTCCTTGACAATATCCAAAAATCAATAACACATCGCTCATTTCCTCGTTGGTATACTGTACGGCCATGACGAAAATAATTTTGCAAATTGTTTGATAATTTAGCGGGACTTGCTAATTCTCTTTCACGCAACAATGTATCAAGAGAATCAATAAAAGAACACCGTTCACAATGAGAGGCTTTTCACGAATTTCACGAACTTCACCTACCAAAAGATGTAATTCATGCTGTTATGACCAAATTGTATGGTTAAATTGTTAAGCATTACTATTTTTTTAGATTCGATTTGACAGCACTTTCTAGTGACAGTTATTTTATTAAAACGCCTTCTCTTCGTATTGTGTTGAATTGTAGGCATACAAGAAATGAATTTTTTAAATCCAGATATCTCAGAAGTGGTTGCTCAAATCAACTCTCACCAGGTATACATTTTTTTAGTTGAAAGACGTTGGAGAATAAGAATTTTTATTTAAAAGTTAGATACATTGTGGCTGAAAAGAGTTGTTTCATTTTAAATGTATACAAAGTACTGCAGGTGGCACCCTCTAAATTTTACATTGAAAATGAGAGCAGATTTTAATTTTCCACCCCGCAACACCCCTCCTAGCCGAATATTGTAACAATACACCAATTATTACAAAAATTATTTATGAAAGACTAAATCCAAATTGAACTTTTGGCACTATGTATCTCCGAAATTAACTACTTTTGGACTGAGGTAAGTCAGATTAGATCGTCATATTTTAGCCTCAGGAATTTGTGGTAGCATTTTTCCGCACCTTTTAGAGACACCCTGTGTATTTTATTAATAGGCATGTAGCTAGAAACTAATAATTAGACTTAAAAAGGTATGAAAAATATCATGTTAAGTATTAGGAACGGTAAGGGTTGTCTACTGGTTGTAGAAGAAAGTTTGTCTGATACCAGTTAAACGTCCGTGATGCTTATACTATTTTTCACCCGACGTCTTTTTTTTAATGTTTTGATTGGATTAAGCAAAATTGTAGAGTAGTCATGGTTTCCATAGACACAAATGCATGCACGAAACGTACTTATTTTCACGTACTTTTCTGTAGATGGGTAAGTAATCACTTACAAGTCATGTTCGTTTTTAACAACCATATATCCATTATGAAGGGTATGGTCAACCTACCGATCTAAACGTAGGCATGGTTCATAGATAAATACGTCTGATCGAACGAAAAAATGGTTTACATTATTTTTATGTTATAGTATTTTACATTATTAGAATGGTGAATAAGTTTTTAGTAGCGAAATAAGTGCATTGTCCGTAAAGCGAGCCTGTAATCTCCTCGAGCCAGTAAAAACTGTTACTTTGCGTATAAAGTAATATATTTTATTGGTTATGCATTCATAAATAAACTGATTGTCAAGTTACGATCACAGATACACATACATTAATGACAATTGACTTGTAAGTTAGTAGCTTGTAAAAGTGATGTTACATAGCTTAAGCTTAGTTAGCTTAATGCATGTTTACTATTAGGCATTTTCAAGTACGTTACACTGACGTCACAAGTTCCGTCTCTAACAGCTAATCTTGGACAACTTGTAACAACCCATTTTGAGTTGTATTAAAATATACCGTAATTTATGTTCTTCGTTCATTTAGTTGTAAATATAAGAAACAGTTTTTAATTATTAATAAATTATAAGTATGTGGTAGGCAACTTAATTTGCATTTTGGTGTAACTTAAGTTCATATCTTCTTAAAGGTTTATACTCCCACTTCTTTAAATTATTTTTTTCTGCTCATATTTTGGCGCAATCCGTCATCATCCGACTTCCTAAGCGTCCATTTTTTTTCACTTCTTGTGGTACGCTGTTTGATGCAGGAATCCATTTTTGGTTTTCCACCTAAATTTTGTGAAAAGTGCCATTAGTTTAATGGTAAGATATATTTAACTCGTAATATTAAAATCTAAAACATTTGCTCTTTGCAGGTACTTATATTTGCACATTTAATTCTATTTTAATTACCTTTTAATTCTACTTTTACGTACGCTTTCATTTTGCTTTTAATGCAGATCTAAATTTTGATTACATTTTTTTATATGAACTTTCGAGAGAATGCAATAAACGGATTATTCAAGTTCATGAAGATAAATTTAACTTTTGGTATGGTTTACAACGTACAGCATTGTTATTATGAGATGTTGGGCAATATTGGTGCAAAGATGACATCACCTTTGGTTTACATTTCCGTAATCGTTTAGATACCAGACGTTATTAAAAAGTTTGTGTACAAAAAGTTTCGAACAGGTATTTATAACCATAATTTAGTAATTTAAGGCTATAACTAGTTTTTAAGATATATTTTATATAATTCTGATTTTAAATGTTAATAAACATAGTTCGTATATTTTTTATTTTTTTACATTTTGGTAAAATTTTTATTGTAAAACTCGGTTTAGTTATTCCGAGCATAATTAAAAAATAACTGGGCATCCGAGATCATTTTTATTAGTGTTACATGGCAGTTTCTATATTTAAGTGGAAATAACACAGCATAAATTGTGGTAAGTAAGCAAATCAAAAGATTGAACTGGCCTATTTTAATCAACCGACTGGGACAACGACATTATCTTTATTGAGTGTTTTGGATCTCCAGTTAGTTTAACGATTTGTTTATACCTATTCATTTATATTAATAAAACACTTTTTATACCTGGCACCATTACCACATTTTTATAAACTTGTGTTAGCGTTTCATAGGAACCTAGGTATTTTGCTGTGATTTTTCAGTGTTTTCTCCAGAAAAAATCGTGGTAATTGACTTATTGTACTGTGAGTATATTGTTAAGATATTTCATAGTTAGTTAGTGAACATTATTAGCGTATATTATAGTTGGGTTAGATTTTAGAAACACGTATTCGTGCCTTTACAACATTGCAATAGAAATTTGTAAGTATTTTGTTACTTGCTTTAATAAAGTAAAGCACAGCTGAAGTTTGATAAATTCCAGAAAAAATGGCTTTAAGTGCTTTCACCATATACTTGTGAAATATAAGATATCGAGTCTGCTGGTGTTACCCCTATAACAACTTTGATAGTGTTATGGTGTTTATAGGTAGACCAAGTTGTGCACTGTATTTCCAATTTTTTTGTCTTTTGCAATGTAATGTCAAAGCAATGTATAATTATGGTGAATCGATTGCCAAATGTCTGCTTAAAACAAGGTGGTATTGCTTTTATTAATTTGTCTCTTAAGGCCATAGAATAAATTTACGTAGTCGAAAGTACATTACATTTAGTATCGAATAGAAAATTCTAGAAATAGTTGGGATACTAACATGAAATGTATAAGAAAATAAAATAAAATCTAAATTTTATTTTATTTTATTTTATTAATACTATTAATACATGATTGAACTTATTTATAATAACTCCTTGTGGTGCTATTTTGATGTAAGGTTCAATTAATGTTGTAAATATTATATTGAAAGCCTTATAGCTTGGTATTCCAGTGTAGTAACGAATCTATAACATACACATTTTAACATATCATAGCCAAAAAAGCTTTATCTTAAACGTAATTCTTTAATTTGAGGAGTTTGATGATAACTAACCTAAAATTCGCACGAACTTTTCAATAGCCTATATGTAACACAACTGTTCACTTCATTCACGTATTTCTCGTGAATTGTGTCAATACAATCCTCATCTACAAGTATTAGCACAGAAACATTTTCAGAGCCTACGATTTTCAATAAAATTGTCAGAAAACAATCACATCCTATAATAACGTGTATTAAAG
Organism: Vesta saturnalis; assembly: GCA_036346205.1. Lineage (NCBI taxonomy): Eukaryota > Metazoa > Arthropoda > Insecta > Coleoptera > Lampyridae > Vesta > Vesta saturnalis. The sequence continues at coordinate 99,686 of JARFJB010000246.1, forward strand.
TTGTCCAACATCAGGCAAGGTCATACGTTGTGACGTCACTTGAAAATGCCTAACAAATAAAATCAGTTTACGTTACTCGTTACGAAATTCTTACGTCTTACTCGTAACGTAAACCTTGATTTACCATACTCATATGTATGAAGAACTATTACAATGCATACACATTATGCTGATACAATTTTACATCAATAGCCAACTTGTTTCGCCTTTTAATTAAATGAAAGCAGAGGCGTTACAATTCTTCTACTTGTATTACATTTTTATTGATTATTGATATTCTGTTATTGAGGAAAACCTTAAAGCAAACAGTAATGTGATAATGTGTTTCTTATGGCACTAAAAAGTAAGTAGTTATTAATCTAAACAATACCACAAGGAGATAATGTTACTTATATTAAGAGATTATTTAAACGTATTTTTGGTATAAGACTACTTTATGTAACACTCTCTAAATAGTCCATAGAAGTTAAACTTCTTTAAATAAATTTGTGTTAAATGACGTAAATATAAGTTGGTTTACATCTTAATATAGAACATCAAATACGCTATATAGTTTAAACTGTTAACTAATTCTCTAGTTCCGGTAATGTTACGACTTCAAATCATCCAATGTGTTTATTTTGTGTTGTAATTGTCAAACTTTCGACCTAGACTTAGCAAATACCAGTATTTAATTAGACAAATATGTAATCGTTCATCGCTGCTAACATCTGTTCAGAGTTGGCTATGAATTCAACTATTGTGAATTAGAAAATCAACCTGAATTTCTACTTGCCTTTGTAGTGTATGTTTATTATCTTATTATTGTATGATATATTTAAGTTTTTTTAGAACTAACAAAAAATTTGCAAACCTCATAGTTATTAACTAAATCTTTATATTTAATTGGAAAATATGTACTTAAGCGTAATTGAAGTTACAGTAGTCTACATACGGTCTAGCTTTAATTGAATAGATGATTGCGTTATTTATAAATTGCAATATGAGAAAAAGGAGTGGTACCAATTAACATTTGCCAGACATTAATTACCTACACGCGTTGATGAAATAAAGCTCTGTTACAAAAAGTTCATTGGTAATACAGCGACGGGTAAAAGATAACAGATATCTCGTCTTTACTTGAATAAAGATCACGGCTTATTTTCTATTAAGCAGTATGCGTATTGGAAACCGAAATAAACCATGAAGATTTACCAAAGATATGTTTCTAAAGTATATCTCATATTACACACTTGAAACACCAGCTTAATGTAAGATAAGATAAACATACTTCTGATTATTAGAAAGAGAATTGTGATTACTGCAATTAAATAGAAATTATATTGTAGAAGCAGGTTTTTAAAACACTTGTATGACAAAATAATACAGGTGATTTCGTTGTGCGCAAAACCAATTGAACCGCTGCAAATTATCATTAGTATAGACTGTCAATAATTAAATTCCTATTACAATGACATACTGCTCATGGCAAATTTAAAACCACGTAACTATTTTTTTATAAATAATAGATCGCAATGAATTTGTATTTTTTATTTCGGAAACTTACATTGTCGAACTCCATGTGAATTAAAGTTAATAAATTTATACAATTTGATTAAACTCCCTTTGATATTAGTGTTAACAGTTATTCTGTAACAACTACATCTCTAATAGATTACAAGGCGATAACGAGATTTTTGTCTATAACTGTAAACGAATGGTAAGTCACGAAAGCCAAGAGTCAACGATACTTGCTACTCACTACGCGATACTTGCCAAGTAATAGCAAAGTAGAGTAGTTACCAAACGACACTCGAGATGCGCAACGCGATTTTCTACAATTTGAAAAACTTAAACAGTGTTATAATCGGGAAATTTCGGTAGCAAAAATGCCATCCTAAAAATATACGGCAAATGAATGAGTTGAGTAATTATAGATTTTTTAACGATTGATATCGTAACTGAATACATTTTTATTGAATGATCATTTATAACAATTTCATTTTAGGTATGTATTAAATTACCTATTTCATATTTGCATTAAAATAATTTTTTTAGTTAGTAAACATAACCTAACCTGTTCAACATCAGCTGTTTTTATCAAGGATTTGCAAAAATGAAGTTCAACGTTTTATAAACTTTTAATTACATCCAACAGATAGACAGAAAATAAGAATAACTTCTCATAAGATTTTTGGTTGTTAATCTTAGCAATCATCGAATAGGTAAATTCTTAAAACTCATCGTTGATTGCAGGTCTGAATATTTATATTTTTAAGAACCAACAATAAGAATCAATCAATTAGCCTCATTTCATTAAAATATGTGTCAGAAGGTGTTATTAAAAATACAAGTATTTACTCAGTTCACACTGTTAGTTTATTGTACCGACTAGAAAATGTGAAAATTATTTGTTCGATAATTCTTAAATTAAGTAATAGTAGGTGTAAATGTGTACTATAAAGGCTTGATTGAAGCTTCTCAATGTGATTATAATATTTAACTTGAAATACTTCTAATAGGAGGACAGAACACAAACGTTGAAATAACTACTACGTTTCACAGCAATGTGCAACTTAATGAGACCCTCCTTGTTTGATCGGAAAATATTTCTGTAGAAGTATTTCGAATTCTAATACCAATATGTAAAATAAATCACAAATTGGTAAAACATTTTAAAATGTGATTTTATTAACATACAAAAATAAATAACTAGTATAGTTAGAATCTAATTCACTGTCGCGGTCTTTGTCACTACTGCTGTAATCAATGTCTTCATCACTTTCACCTGTATTTACAGTAAAAATCAGCTCTTCGACTTAATCAATAAAACCTTCTTTTTCTAAATATTCTTGTTCAATATTTTCTGTATGTTTGCACACAGCTTCCCATTCCTCACGACCAATTGATTTAAATTTATTCTCTGATAATTTCCACACATCTTCAAATTTTAACGTAATATTATTACTCCCTACTTGAGCCCATATCTTTTCAATTGGATTTAGCTCTGGATGGTAGGGTGGTAACCTAACCACAGAATGACCGTGGTCAGCCATCAACTTATCGATTAAATAATTTTTATGAACTGGTCAATGAAGTTTAATTTTCTTGTAGAGTTCGGGTTTTGTCTCACTTTGTTCAAATGCAATCCCACGTTCGTTTAACCACTTCTGCATTTCACCTCTTTTCCAAGCACGTGTTGGATTAGGCTCGGTAGATATGTTGTGGTAAGATGCGTTATCAACCACTAACACAGAATTAGGCTCGAGATTGGGAATAAGTTTTTCGGTCAACAACTTAATATAATTCTTAGAATTCATGTCGTCATGATAATCTCCTGACTTTAATCCCGATTTAAACATCAACAATGCATTTGGTACAAATCTTTTAGCACCACCACAATGTAACATTATTAGGCGTTGTCCTTTTGAAACAGGTGCTTTCTCACCCTTGTCACTGCTGTCATACCATCCATGCGAACCCGTATGTGAACTGGGCAAGTATGATTCGTCACTATAAATGATGTTTCTGTCCTCTTCTCTGTGCTTTTTCATTTTTCTTAAAAATGTGGTTCTTTTTGCCCTTATTGCGGAAGTTTCCACCAAGACCTTCCTGTTATCTTTAGTCTTCTGCCATTTGAAACCCATCTTTTTCACCATCGATCCAAAGCTGCTTAATTTTCCTCTTAAATGTATCCCTTCTTCTTGGACAGCTGCGAACACATTTTGTATTATTGGTTTTTGCTTTGGATATACACAAACTTGTAAATTATTCTTCTACCAACTTGATTGATCTAGGTGCTGGTATGTTTATTGCTTTACGAGGTGAACCAAATTTACTTCCTTCAGGGTTTCGATCTGCCTTCCTGTGTAATGCGCTTTTTCTCGCTTCATAAATTTATACAATTTATAAATAATTTCACGATCTTGACTATGAACAACTACTCCACTCATGTTCAAAACGTTTACGTGGCAGTTTGGACAACAAATAACGATGAAATAATAAAAAGTGTCTTGAAAAAGACAGATTTGGTATAAAACAGAAGGTATGAACTCAATCGGCAACATACGAATACAACGTGAAGTAAATAAAGCGAATGACTGCATTGATATGTAATTAAAAATTATTATTTATTTTATTAAATACATAAATAAAAAGTTTACCTAGAATGGGATTTGAACCTACGACCTGTATTTTGGTAGAGTACGCGCTAACCCACTGCACCATCGAGATTCAAGCCCCAATTGTTGCAAATGTTGTCTTTATGTATGTAGGACTGATCTAAATTTATAAGTTGAATAGTAGCATATTTATAGAATACTTTCGACGCGTTTGAATCATATGCGCATGGAGGGGCGAGTGCCACGACATTTTGAAGCTACGTACTTGGCAAGTAGCGAGTTGTGTGCATGGAGACTCGCATCGACTGGGCGATTTACTTGCACTTCCCGTCGGCTATTGGAAAACGGTCCCAAGTCAAAGGCGCTGAGTCGAGTCGTTTTCGTACTTGTTTGTCCGCGCTACATTACGCGTGTTTTCCTTGTACAAGTATATAGTATCGACAAATAAAAAAAATCAGTGTTAATAGTGTTTCCCCACGAGCTATAAGTGACTTAACATTTGTACCCAAAAAGTGTAGCTTTTATAATGTATAAATTTGTGTCAAATGTATGAAGTGGACCAATAATATATTAAAGTTCTTGGATATTTATGAAAAAGAACCTATCATTTGGTATCCGTCTCATAAATTACACTATTATTCAAAGTTGTAACCCACCACCTTCTTTGTTTGCGTTTCTTTTTTCTATTTTTTAGTAAAAGATAAACCACAACTTAATGTTACAAAACCATCTAGGTCTGTCGTATCAGTATTTTCATCCATCGTGTGCTTTTCCTACTTGAAAGTCCCAACTTGCACTTCCCGTTTAAAAATGGGACTCTTTGGATCGCGCGTAATATATACCATTTACTTGAACTCTGGCATGTACTTGCCAATGCTGTTCCCAGACAAGTCACTTGGTAAGTATCGCGTAGTGAGTAGCCGGCTTAATATACAGGGAGAGTCACGACGGACGTCACGGAGTTTTATGACAAAACTGGATATATTTTTTGATTTTTCTTGCAGGGAAATTGTGTAGCTACATTAAGGCTACATTTCTAAAATAATTTCAAATATACAGGGTGCTTCAAAAAAGAGTGACATATCAAACTTATGTTATTTTAAATAGAATGCCCTAGATTTTATCACATTTTTGAATTAGGTATGAAAAATAAGATAGACTTTCGTTAGGGTTCTCTATACCTAAATACAGAGTGTTTTGATTTATTTTGATTTTTCTTAAATTGCAAGGTTTTGAAAAAGAAATAACTGTTAACAAACGAAACTAATTTTGTCAAAACTGCTTCAGGATCTCGAAAAGAGATTGTTTCGTTGATTTATTTGCCAATTTAATTGCGCAAAATACTATACTGGGTGCTCAGATTTTTCGGTTGTACTATTAATACATTCAAATATCTTCCTTCTCTCACATGGAACACCCTTTATATTTTATATCTGTCATGTGACCAATTCAATGATCTTCCAAAAAGTACTAAGGTATCCTATTCCTAAACCTTCACGTTTCAAGTTATTCAATAATATTAAATAATATTACATACATAATTTAACATAACTACTATAACAAATGCTGGAAATGACTGTAATCTCTTTCAATGCAGAGTGTGATTCTCTTTTCAAGCGAACATCTTACACTTTGCAACATAACTGGAGTGATGGTTCCAAATGCATTTTTAATTCGGTCTATCGTGTCTTCTGCAGTAGTAGTAGAAGTAGCATACACTAGATTTTTAATATATCCCCATAAAAATGGAAACCGGAAACGCTACGCCTACTGTTAGTTACGTATGCTGTTAGTTATTCCCGGTATAGTGGCCACAACATCTCCGTGCTGGTTACCATGGATCGAGTATACACTACGTTTACATTATTGAAAAGTGCCGAAAGCTACCTTACCTGATGTTTTGCTTTATCGTATCTTTAAGAAATGAAGTTCTCGATAGCAATTTGTTTCGATATAGTGTATTAACTTTGTGTTGAGTATATCCTTGTTAGTGCAAATTACGGTGGACAAATTAGATGAATTGATTTACGAACATTAAAGTAGAGCTAGTCTAATATTGCTTCGGAAGTTTTAATACGGTTGTAATGAAAACGAAACTGCCAAAATACTGTTATGAACATCTCTAAACGACAGTTGAACGAGAACGAAATGAAGGTTCTAGATAAAGGCTTGAACTATGCAATAACACCGATATTCCGGAAGTTGATATAATAATCGCAGTGGAAGAAATAGCTATGAAATTAGGTCCTAAAAAAGCACAAGAATACAGAAGTAAGGTTAAATCAGTCCTAGATTCATCTAGGCGAACTAAACCTAACCTCTTTAACCTAGAAAGGAGAGCGGTCAATTTCCTTAAGAATGACAAATCGATCAAAATTCTCCCACGATTGTAGTGATGGATACGTAGACTTACCATAGCAAGATCCAAGAACTACTACGCGTACAAACAAATACCAAAAGACCCCACACCATCAATCGAAAGACGGATAAACCAGACGCTGGTTTCCGATTACCTTAAAACTAAAACCTACACTACAGCAAACCTCCGCATCTGTACGGCCTGCCAAAGATCCATAAGTAAGAAGTTCTTCTGAGACTAATTGTGAGCTCGAGAAATTCACCTTGTCACCCATTGGCACACTATCTGCTAGGCATTATCACACCCTTATCGGGAAAAATCGAGTCTGTAGTCAATAATACGTAGTACTTCGAGGAAAACATCAGACATTTCCAACCAAACCACGAAGAAATACTGATAAGCTTCGACTTCGTGAGCCTATTCACAAATGTGCCCACCGACAAGGCATTAACTGTCATAAAGGACAGGCTGGAAAAGGATGAAACGGTAGACGCACGCACGCAACTCTCGGTAAACACAATAATGGAACTTCTGATAATATGCATTAGAACTACATACTTCCAAGTAGAACACAAATTCTACCACTAAGAGTGTGGGATGGCGATGTCTTTTTTCCCTATCGCCCATAGTACGCAATATATATATATATATATATATATATATATATATATATATATATATATATATATATATATATATATATATATATATATATATATATATATATATATATAAACGTATATACATATATACTCGGCAGTATGTGGCTGTTTTTTGGTTTAAAAAGAACGAAGAAAACAGTTTTTTCAGAGGACAAGATCGGTGTGAGTTATTTTAATAGTATTCATAATGCTCCTTGGCTTGGAGCATTTAAGCACTGGAAGAAAAGAATGCCTAAGTGCATTATAGCAGAAGACAACTACCTTAAACATATCTAAAATATAATTTTGAAAAGTTGCGCTGGTTCTTTTATTCTCAATAATGACTTGTCCGTCGTATAAGCCTGCTATTAATATAACTGTCATATTAATATCAGGCTTATATTTGCGTTTTCATATTCAATTATTCAGTTATTTCAAAATTACTGATAGCCGATAAGGTATATAACTCTTCTGCTCTTTTAGATCATGTGGCACGACACAAACCGTAAAGATAGAAATTGTCCAGACAAATAAAACGTCCAAAAAGTTGTTTAATATGCAAAAAGCGTAAGAACCGCCCAATTAAAACTTAGTTTAATTTGGGATACATTCAAACCGAACTAAATCGAAATTCCTACAAGATTTGATAATAGTATAGGGAAGGTCCATTGGAGGTTCAGTTCGGCAAAAAATAAAGTGATTCTGTTCGCAATTCGGTTCGAAAAACGAATTAAACCATGCACCGAACAGCACGTTTCGTTTTATTTGACATATTAATTTACCTAATATGTTTGGGTTGATAAGCTTGCTTTTCTGCATAATAAAGGTCATTTTTCAAGGTTTCAGTATTATATCAATTTCAAAATTAGCTTTTAAGTTTCGTCATGGATGAAGTTGGGTTTTATTAATATTATGCAGGATTATAGTACGGTATTCGACAAAATAAAAAGTGGCATGGAATGGGTTGGGCGATGTCTATTTATTATGTTTGGCTTGTTTGTCATTAATTGTCATAATAATACTACGCTTGTTTTAAAATCGTTCTGAAAATGGTTCTGTCAACTGAGGAAAAGGTATTTATAGTAGAACATTATTTCCTTTCATACGGAAGTGGCCCAAGTTTGAAACAAGTTTTTGAAAAATGTAGGCTGCACACAGTAAAAGCGTAACGTTAGCACTTGTTGAGAAATTTCGTTGCACTGGTAGTGTGTTGTGTCAGCGCAAGGGTTCTTCAGGTCGTACAAGAACAGTTTGTACCAACGATAATGAAGAACGGGTTCTTGACCAGGTTTTGCAGCCTCAACAAACAAATCTTCTACGAACTACGTATAAGTTAAACAACAGTGGAACATTCACACGTAGAATGTTCAAAGGCATTGGTGGTTATCCAATTCGTATTCAAACTGTACAACAAACAAATGCTGTGGACAAACGTCCAAGAGAAGTTTATTGTGGACGATGAGCATTGAGCCTAGTATTCGAAAATACCGATTTCTTGAAAAATGTATGGTTTCCAGACATCACGTTCACCTAAATGGCTACATCAATAGACAAACAACTCGATTTCTTGGATTTGAATTCCCCGACTTCAGAAGAAACACTTCACAATGCTCGAGCTACGATTTGGTGTGCTGTATCGGGGCACGGTATAATAGGTCCTTATTTTGTTGAAGACGGGGATCAACACACAGTTACTGCTAATCAAGAGCGTTACAGGCAGAAAATCGTCATACCTTTTGTGAGAGATTTAAGAAATGTTTGCTGCGCACGAAATTTACAGTTGAACAGGCAATGGTTTCAACAGGATGGCGCACAAGCCATACTGCCAGGCGCTCATTAGAACTTCTCCGCTAGCATTTTGGAAACAGAATAATTTTTGGTGGAACGTACTTCGATTACCGTTCACATTCACTTCACCTTGTGCCACCTGATGCATAACATTTTGGGGTATGATGAAAGAGAACTGCGGCAAACAATGATAACTTATTTCCAACAACCACTATTTATGAATACGTTCAATGGTTGCAAAATCGTTATGAAACTGTAATGGTGCTCATTTTGAACATGTAAATTACAAAAATTAAAAAAATTAATAAAGTTGTTGTTTTCAGTACTGTTTATTTTGGCGAATACACATTTACAGTATTCGTCAAAATAAACAGTATTGTATTGTAACAAATTATTTTTCATTTATTGCATACAACGTTCCATGCTTCTTTTGTGTCTTAATTTGGCAAATCGGATAATAATTACTTTAAAAGAGGATTTTGCCAGTGGAATCATGGCGACATGGCGATTATAAGTCATCACACCGATAAGATCACTCCCAATCCATACAGTCATGAATTACCAAAGTAAGTCAATCAGAAGATAATGAAATAGTTGGTGACTTCGAAAATGGTAACTTTCAGGGGTCTTTTGAATTTTTGGCCAAATTTGATCTTTTAATGGCTAAGCACTTACTAACACGTGGTAATAAGGGCAGCGGAAGGGTCTCTTTAAATTTCTTCAAGAATCATGAAGAACTTGTATTATTGATGAGAAAAAAGTTTTGCAACAAACAGACGGAGTGAAAGCGTCAAAGTACTTTGCGATAATAGTTCATTCAGCACCAAATGTGTCGCATTGTGACCAGTGGGCTATTGCTTTACGTCATATAGCTAATTAAGGGATTATCATATATAATACCGCTAGTGCGTCCAAAATTATCGATAATCCAGGAAAAAGCGGTGTTGCCTGGAAACTGCATGAGTTGGATTTCTCTGTTGGTTAAAAGATAAATGAGCCCAACTCCGAAGCATATATAGAAAACGCAAGTAAGAAATTAATTAATGTATGAACTGGGAGAAACTAAAAATATTTGCATGAGATATACCGTGTTTAAGATAATCAAAGATTACAATCTTTAATAAAGGAATTCAATCCAATAGTGTTCTCAACTAACTAATTAACTATTTATGAGTTACAACATTCCCGCTAAGTGGTAGGCTTATTAGTTGTAGTACATTGGTTTCCTTACATGATAAAGTTCATGAAACATGAAATGAATAATGTTCAGTAGAGTCGAACGAAAAAATTAGATTTGAATAGAATCTTGCCTTTTGGCGTTGTGTTAGGAACCATACAAAATATAAATGCTCTGAAACAATATTTTGATGTGCCGCCAGGAAGTTTGTGAAAAATTGCCATAATTTTGTTATTTGCTTTAACCAACGAATAAAAGATCAAATGTAAATTATGTGACTAAAATTTTTTTAAATACGTAAAGGTTGTCTCGAGTGGGATTTGAACCCAGCGTACCGGTCTTCCGCTCTGAGTCATTGAGATGCAAGCCTAGATAGTGTAAACCTAGGATTTACCTTCCAACCTACATATACATATTATTTTTTTCACTATCGCTGAATCGACTTATTAGCTCGTTTTACAACCTTTGGCCAAGTTTCGCGTGTGAGTGTTTGTGTGTGTGTGGATATACGAAAAATACCTACGTACTTTTTATATTTAAGCTTGGTTTCATTTGACTGATCAGATTTTGGGAGAAATCCAGCGGCGGAGAGGGGGAGTTTATTAGGGTCAGTTTTAGGTTTTTATCAAATCTCTCGTAATATAATCTTCTTGCTTCCAAAGCATTGCAAGAGGCAAGACCATACATGACATGCATATCTACATATTCAATAAAAGTGAATTCCATATTTCGAATAAGTTTACAATTCTAATCACCACGAAATCCAAAAATCAGTAAATTTAAAGTAAATTAATGTCGATCAATGTATCAGCGATGTGACAAATGTCAAGTTCTAAAATGCAGGTTATTTATTTACTTCGTATTATAGGAATGTTTGACATATGTTTTTTTTTTGTGTGAAGATAAATAAAGTGAACAAGAAATAAAATTATACCTCGTGGGTCAATAAACTCACTTAAGTTTGCAACATTTTTTAAGTAATTAATATGTTTAATTTGGTTTTCCTAATTTATTATTAAAAGACTGTTTTCTCGTAAAAATTCGAAAAAAAACTGGCTTAATTTTTTTAAATAATTTATTAATTATGAAACATTAAGTCGTTTATTATTTTTTTCTCGAAAATGGTTCATTTTATCTATATTAAACAAGTATACTTTTTTTTAGGTAAAGGTTCAAGCTACAAAAAACTATTTTTTTTAGATCTTTTTTTTACAAGGGTGTTAAAAATTTAGGCGTTAAGGTGTACAACTTAGTCCATCCCTGGTAAACTAAACAAGCTAAATAATAAATTAGTAATAAAATAATAAAAAGCTTTCATGAATGACGAATTGTCATGTTATTTTTTCGTCTTCTATCTGAATCCGAGAGAATTCCCACATTTCTCCGGACACCCTGTATATATATATATATATATATATATATATATATATATATATATATATATATATATATATATATATATATATATATATTATATATTATAATTGTGCTATATCCAGTAGCGTAAATGCAGATATTAATATAAGTACTACCATAAATGACAAAAACGTTCGTGAATGACGAATTGCCTGTTATGTAGGTGTACAAAAAATTGTAATTAGGTTTATTTTGAATTAACACTTACTGTTTTTTAAATTTAGCTTTATTAATTATATTTACGTACATGATACAGTAGGTATATGCTTATTATTACAGTTAAAAATAGAAAAATAAAATCACATAACCAGATAAATGGAACTATGCTTTATCCGTAAAGAAACTTAAGTTCAGTATTTCGCCATCTCTCAAGTTGTTGAACCATTGGCAATATTCTAAATGCTTTTTAAAGTTGCACAACCGTTATTTTGTAAGGATGAAAATGTAATTGACGTTTGACTGCTTTATGGCATGTACCATAAGAAAGACCTGTAACAATTGCTTATATTGAAATATGCACAATGTTGTCAATCTAACTTTACTTATTTATGTTTTGGTTTTTAAAATTCTTTTTATTTTATTGCTTAAACACACAAGTAAATTCATGTTTTGATACATGAATTATCTTACCTTGAAAGTCCTGGTTAATTTATTAATGAGTTTTGAAAAAAACTATTTTATTTTAATGCAAGTGTAGATAAAGGATTTATCTAAAAATTAAAATCTATGTACGTTTATGAAATGTCAAAGGAAGTTGAAATAAATATTTGTGCCTAACTTCACCAAAAACTTGGAATAAACTTTTGATAAAAATTCTGTAAAAAGCAGATTTTTCGGTCAATCATTGTTGATATCCTGGTATAATTATATATATATATATATATATATATATATATATATATATATATATATATATATATATATATATATGTATATATATATAACTTTTCCGTGGTTGCGCATGTTGCGCCGTAACTTATTGCGCAGGTGTATTACGCATAAGCTCCCCTAACGGGGAGGTACCTACACTACAACTCCAATCACCACAAAAGCGTGAAGTTAAATGTGACAAAATTCTTGTGTGATAGAGCGAAAACAATATGCTCAAAACAAGAGGAACTGAACAGAGTAAAAGAAAATATCGCTCAAACACTCTAATAAAATGACTACCACGAGCTAGCACCTTACCAAAACAGGGAAAGGGTAACCGGAAAAAAAGAACCTAAATATACAGCAATAATACCTTATATACAAGATTTTTCAGACAATTATAATTATATAATATTATATAATTATATTATATCACAGTTATTCTGCATACATAAAGACTAAATATACACCAGTGGGGCTAGTATGTCGATGGCTCAGTTGGTGGAGCAGTACCCTGGCAAAGTACAGGTCGGAGTTCCAAATTTCACTCGAGTTAATCTTGTTCGTTGTGTATTAAAAAAATGTTTAATTACATAATGTACAGGGTGGCCAACTAAGAATGCGAGGTACTGTATCTCGGAAAATATTCATCGTAGAGGCTTGCGCAAAAAAAGTTATTACTAAAACGGCCAATACAAAAACCTGGAAAATATTTTCAAGTTTCTGAAATGGCTGCTAGGGGGCGTAACTGCAATCTTGAATCTAAAAAAGTGATGTTTCTGTGAATTCTGCTATATTAACCTAATAAAAAAAATATCTGATCTTTAAAGTCGAGGATAATCTGAACTTTTTTTGTTTGGCACCTTTGACGTATGTATCTTCGAAACGGCTAAGCCGATTTTAACAAACTTAGGCGCGTTGAAATGCGCTATTCTTGGGCTACAAATGTTATAATATTTGAAATTTTGTTAGTTTCACATGTCGTCGCTAGATGGCTTTGTTCGACATTCCGACAGAAACAAAATAATTTTCGCAAAAAAATTAAACGCATTGGTATGAATTTTTTTCATGAACAAATAGCTAAATGATGCCTACACAAGTTCGCGAAAAAATAACTGATCTTTGAAGTCGAGGATAATCTGAACTTTTTTTGTTTGGCGCTTTTTGACGTATATATAAAAATAAAGTGGTGGGGGGTATTCAAAGGTTTCCTTAAATCACCCCCCGTATCTTCGAAACGCCTAATCCGATTTTAACAAACTTGGGCGCGTTGAAAAGAGCTTTTCTTGGGCTACAAAAGTTTTGTTAGTTTCATGTGTCGTCGCTAGAGGGCTTTGTTCGACATTCCGACAGAAACGGTTAATTTCAGCAAAAAAATTAAATGCATTGGTATGACTTTTTTTCATGAACAAGTAGCTAAATGATGCATAAACAAGCTCGCGGAAACCGCTTCTCGATATCTTGTTCCTAACCTAAAATATCGGCCAAAGAAAGCCTTATACGAAAATCCCTTAAATTTTTTTTTAACTACATTTTTATGAAATTGTTTCTATTATATAAGTTATGGCCCTAAAAAGGACCGATTTAAAGGAGGAAGGTTTTTAATACCCCCGTAAATGTTCGAAATGCTGACCATCACGCTCTATGCGTTGCTGAAGCCTCTCATGACTACACAAAACTGCAGCTTCAATTTCGGCCCTCGGTATGTTACGTATAGCATTACGAATCCGGTTTTTCATATCTTCTCTAGTAGTAGGTTGAGTCCGAAACACGATGTCCTTTAAGCGCTCTCGCACATTAATAGCAAAATGTGCTGGTCAATCATCCAACTGTAAAAACAATTTTTGCCATTTAGAGGTTGCTCGAAAAAATATGGCCCAATAATTCTGCCTCCAAGTATGCCACACCATAAATTTAAACTCCAACGTCCTTGGCGCTGAACTTCACGCAACCAATGGGGACTTTCTGCAGACTAATAATGCATATTATGCAGATTGACTCTCCCGTCACTACTGAAGGTGACTTCATCGGTAAAAAGAATTTGCAATAAAAATTCTCTATTTTCGCGTATCATGCCTAACATCCAATGGCAATAGTCTAACCTTCGATCAAAATCTTCCTCTTTCAAGGCCTCATGCAAAACGACATGATATGGGTGCATTCTTAAAGTAATTAAAAAAATATGAAAATGTAAACTTTCACCATTATCACTCATAATAAAATACTTATCTTTTTTGGGGTTTTTAAGTTTAAACGAATACCTATATATTTTGATGGCCATTAGAACTTACCTATGGTCCTTCAAAATATTTTGGACCGTTGGTCCGTGATATTCCCAACTCAGTGGATAATGCACTTGTGCCAACATGAAGATTTCCTTCAATATAGCCCAGTACACGGTTAATATTTTCTTGTGTTCTTCCAATTCTTTGCCGTTGAAACGTAGGCCGAAAACTGCCATTGGCTCGTAAGCTCGCCACTAATCGGGGAAAAACTCTTACTTCGCAAGGACGCCGATTTGGATACGAGCCGCGTAAACTCTTTTAGCTACTGCGGCATTCTGAAGACATTCAAAATAAACTGCAAGCATATCAACTGCTTCATTATTCGTAAAACGCATTTTGAAAGCAGAAATATTGCTAAAAGTAACGCGAAAGTGTTGACAACTATTGACAATTTGAGGATTATGTAGGTTTCATTTAGGTAGGTATCTGTTTCCATTGCCTGCTTCTATTAATTGTATTTTTCGTATTTATCCATAGTGAATATGCATTTAAACAAAAAAAAAATAGGCCTTTCGTATAACTTTTAGCATTGCTTACTTGCCCGTAGTAATTTCAAAAAGGGTGATTTTATTCTGGTGAATAAATTTACAAAAATTTAAAATCGCAATTTCTAGGTAACCTATTCAGAGCCGAAATTGAAGCTGCAGTTTTGTCTACCCATAAGAGACCTCAGGAATGCGCAGAGTGATGGTCAGCATTTCGAGCATTTACGGGGGCATTAAAAACCTTCCTCCTTTAAATCGGTCCTTTTTAGGGCCACAACTTACATAATAGAAACAATTCCAGAAAGATATAGTTAAAAAATAAAAATTTAACGGATTTTAGTATAAAGATTTCTTTGGCCGATATTTTAAGTTAGGAACAAGATATCGAGAAGCGGTTTCCGCGAGCTTGTTTATGCATCATTTAGCTACTTGTTCATGAAAAAAAGTCATACCAATGCATTTAATTTTTTTGCTGAAATTAACCGTTTCTGTCGGAATGTCGAACAAAGCCCTCTAGCGACGACACATGAAACTAACAAAACTTTTGTAGCCCAAGAAAAGCTCTTTTCAACGCGCCCAAGTTTGTTAAAATCGGATTAGGCGTTTCGAAGATACGGGGGGTGATTTAAGGAAACCTTTGAATACCCCCCACCACTTTATTTTTATATATACGTCAAAAAGCGCCAAACAAAAAAAGTTCAGATTATCCTCGACTTCAAAGATCAGTTATTTTTTTATTAGGCTAATATAGCAGAATTCACAGAAACATCACTTTTTTAGATTCAAGATTGCAGTTACGCCCACTTGCGGCTATTTCAGAAACTTGAAAATATTTTCCAGGTGTTTGTATTGGCCGTTTTGGTTAACTTTTTTTTTTGCGCAAGCCTCTACGTTGGATAGTTTCCCAAATCAGTACCTCGCATTCTTAGTTGGCTACCCTGTATATGTAAGCACATAGCGTGAGATTCGGTTCGCAAAATGAACGTAACACAAAACTTAAACGTTCGGTTTGGGTCAATCCCTAATGTTAATGAGTTCACAATATAAAAAGATCAATACTTTTGTGATTGTAAGTTTTGCACAACTCTCAAGCTCATTTTTATGTATTTATTTCAATAATTTTGGTATGTTACACAGTTGCAGTATAATATTATTTTGGATTATAACAACTAACAAGCAAAGTCCTTTCATGCTATGAAACCCACAATGGTTTCAAAGTGATTTTATGAATCTGAATAATATTATTGATATCCGTAACATTTGCAATGCCTTTATGATTGCAGGACATTTGTAATGGTAAGAATGGTAATATTAACCACATGGTAACAAGCCACAAAAAATTTTTATTATAATTTCTTCTACACTCTTACACTTTTAAAGAGTAAAATTGAAAAACGATTATAAACAATTTACTTCATAAGATATTTTATCCCTCGTCCATTAGATGATCAAAACTCAACAGTTCATTTATTTCATTTTGTTTTAGCAGTATATAAATACGAAAATTCAAGACAAAGTCGGCTTAGTCTTTTGCGCTCGGCATGGATATAACAGAAAACGTGAGAAAGAAGAGATGGGAATGTAATACTGAACAATTTTCTGGTCACCACTAATAGATTGTTTATCATTTTATTGCAACCTCATTTTCATGCGTCATAGCATAATTTGTTATACATACCTATAAATTTATAAATGCAACAAAGACTCCCTCTGCAGCAGCTATTTATTATAATTGTCTAACAATGAAACATGTGCGGCTTAAATTCGATACTGGTACATCGTCCAACACAATCCCCACAGTAATCAAACACGAATATTTCACACATAAATGGTGTCAAAACTTGAAAATCGAACACAATATAGCTGTAACAATAGACGATATGTATGTTACAGCATGACATCGAAGTACGACAGGGATGACAACAAGGGTAGTGCGTTCAAATATAGCGTATACAAAAAAAGTTTTAGAATAATGAAAAGTAAACTGAAAACTTATTTGATTAATTGTAATCAAAGTAGGAACGAATCAAAATTAACATTTCTTCATTTACAAGTCTCGCTTATCAAAACTTACTTTAGAAGTAGATTAAACGATTCAGTTAACAAAGAACTTAATTATGTACCTTCGCTTTAAAGAAAAGCTAACAATTTCCAGGCAAGTTTTCTTCAAACTTTGTTTTGGGATTAGTAATTACCAAGTGATTGATCGCTGCAACTAATTTATACAGTTAATGTATTTAATTTGTTTATGTCTAAAGTATACGAACGAAAAGGTATTAAGTAATCAAATACATTGTTTAGTAAAGGTAAATTTGAATTGTACTCAATAATATTAATAAACATACGTTTACGGGATTATATCTCTATTATAGAAATAGATCGTGTATTTAATGGTATTGTTATTCATTTATAAGTATTAAAATTACAAAGCTGTTAAAAGTTTACTATAGGAAAATAAAATTTTTATGTTTATATAAATAATTTGTCGCTCTGGTATAATATAAATATAGATATAATTATACATAAAAATTTATAATTTGAAAATATGGGTAATGAATAGGTGGTTAATATGAATGCATTTTATTAATTAAAATGAAATACGATAAAAAAGTTATACGTTTTTTTACGTCGCTTAATTTTTTTACTACCATATAAAAAATAATCTCAAATGAACGCTTTAACGTATTCATATGAGTAAATACTGATAACCTTTAATCTGTGTAATTTTAGTGTAAATATTTATATTGCCACTTCTGAATAAAACTTCTGTTTACAAAAGTTTGATGTGGCGGAGCACAAAACTTTCTCATGTCTGATGTCTTGCTACCTCACCTAAGAGTATTTAAATTGGCCAAAGAGATTAGAGATCACATCTTATACCACACGTACAGGACGACTTACAAGGTGAACAACTATTATTAATTTAGCAATATTTTTGTTTACATGAATTTACAAAGCATAGCCTTATTTCATACTTATATCGACTTTTTACTTATATTGGAGGCGCAGAAGTAATTAAGTTCTTTACTAGGTGGATCAAAAAGTTTGAAATAATCCTAAAAGATGGCGTTAGTATGCATTAATGTGAACCATTCACAAAATGCTTCATCCTTCATTAGACGTCTGTCAATATTTCAGCCATTTTTGTTTACGCATTTTCCAGTCACAATAGTGTGAAGCAACCAACCTCCGTGTTTTTTTAGAATGGAAAAATATGAATTTCATGTTCTGATTAAACACTATTATTTACGCAAGAAAACGATAACCGAGACCAAAGCCAAGCTAGATTAGTATTATCCGGACTCTGCACCGTCGATGGAGATGATTCAAAAGTGGTTTTCTGACTTTCGTTGTGGCGTACAAGCACCGGTGACGCTGGACGCCCAAAAGACGTCAGTACACCACCAAACGTGGAAAAAATTCATGATATTTTATTGAACGACCCTAAAATGAAATTGAGGGAGCTAGTTGAGGCCATAAAGGTATCGTATGGCAGTATGTTCAATATCATACATGACATTTTGGGTATGAAGAAACTCGGCGCGCGATGGGTGCCGCGTTTGCTAACAGTAGACCAAAAACAAATTGGTGTTACTTCCCAGCAGAATTTGGCAATGTTTACGCGAAATCCAAAGGAGTTTTTGTGCCGATTCATAACCTTGGATGAAACATGGATACATTTCTATACACCAGAGTCCATGCAACAGTGGAAGCAATGGGTTTCTCCGGGTGAAAGTACTCCGAAGCGTCCAAAAACGCAACAAAGGACGGGAAAGGTTATGGCCTCCGTATTTTGGAATGCGCATGGAGTAATATTCATTGACTGTCTTATATTATTCATCATTATTGAATCATTTGAAAATTGAAATCTCAGAAAAATGGCCGCATTTTAAGAAGAAAAAATTTCTATCATCACGACAATCGCCTGCTCATTCATCGTTAGTTGCGCAAGCAAACTTGTACGAAATCGGGTTCCTCGGGCACCGTATTCGCCAGACCTGGCCCTCAGCGACTTCTACCTGTTTCCAAACCTGAAGAGACGGCTCACCGGTAAACGATTTTACTCATATGAGGAACCCATAACTGAAACTGTGACCTACTTTGCAGAGCTTGCGAAGGACGGAATATAGAGTTAGACAATCGTTGGACTCGCTGTATCGGCTTAAAAGGAATGTGTGTTGAAAAATAAAACCGAATTTGGGCAAAAAAAAATTTTCTTGTTTCACTTGTTCCAAACATTCTGATCCGCCTAGTAGTATAATTACGTAAAATGCAAAGCGCTAGTATTCTATTGTTATCAATTTTAGCTTATAGTAATGCACTTTTGGCTTTAACATTTAGATATGTACCTAATGTTTTGATTTAAAGTTTTGACAATTTTAAAACTAATGAATGAAGCATCATTAAGTATTTCAACAAGTGTGGCAAAAGTTAATAGATTTTTACCTATTTGATTGATAGTTTTCAAATGTATACTAAGAACATAATAACTGCTAATAACTATATCCATACGACGTATAAGGTGAAGGTTGGTGCTAGATTTTCTTAATATGATTATCCACCATATCATAAAGAATATAAATAGGTATTAAGTTAAATAAACTTTTTGAAGGAGTGTTCTTATAAATAATTAGCTTAAAAATTATGTACCTTAATAGTTGGTACGTATTTCCGATATTCTAGTCCACCATTTACCCCTCCTTGTATTAAAGGATGTGTTAACAATAAACTTTATTGTAATATGAGTATCTTCTGGCAGGAGTAGCGAGGACAGAAATATTACAATATGACATTTTGTAAATTTTTTTTCCATTTCAGAGCTTAAAGTTTAATTTTTTGGGCAGATTTTAAACATTAGTCATTTCAATTTCGTTTTACTTTACAGTATTAGGCAGAATGACGTATCCATTTTTAAACTGTATTCTTTCGATAATGTAATAAGATTTAAATTCCAACGAAGTTACCATGCGTTCTCGATAAATGGCAATTTATGATAGTTTAATTGTGAAAATAGAGTGGTGGTCCAATATTCAACGTCCTTTTGCTGTCGGAGCTTATTTCAAGAATAACAATTCTATTGTCATTTTACTTAAATCGACGAGATCCAGTACCTTCTCGAGTAACAATGGGAAGGTTGGTACACTTCGGTACTGCTTCAGAGGTCAGAGAAAAACCAAAAGGAAGAGCTCGTTCTGCAAGAACGCCGGAAATTTCTGAAAGGGTAAGGGCAGCTGTGCTACAAAGTCCTAAACGATCTGCTAAACGACAAGTATTAGCGCTCAATATTTCGAACAGAAGTTTTCGCCGCATTCTGAAAGACTTACACTTGCATTCCTACATTCCTCGAGATATTGAAATACGCCTTAACTTTTGTGATGGTTTAGAAAGAATAATTGCTGAAAACCCGAATATCACCGATTGTTTGTTCATGTCAGACGAAGCTCATGTTTACCTGTTCGGTTTTGTTAGCAAACAGAACTTTTGTTACTGGGCGACGAAAAGTCCTCAGAAACTGCACTAAGTACCGTTTCATAGCGAGAAAGTCACTGTGTGGTGTACAGTATCGACATTTGGAATTTTTGGCCCGTTCTTTTTTGAAGAAAATGGATTAACTGTCACAACGTTATCAACATGTATTGCAAAATTTTGAACGACAACTTCTTAATGTTGATGTAGATATCCGAAGAATATGGTTTCAACAGGGCGCTGCTACTTCCCATATTTCTAGGGACTGGCAATTCTGCGAAGAATGTTTCCTGGTCGAATCATTTAAAAATTTGGGGATCTCACGTGGCAAGCACGCTCACTGGATCTGTCAACCTGTGATTTATCTTTATGGTCCTACCTAAAGACGAAAGTATTCGCTAATCGACCTCGAACTTTGGAATAACTGAAGCAAACTATTCGAACAGATATCAACGCAATCCCGCGAGTGATGGAGAACTTTCGTGCTAGACTTCAGGAATGCCAACAGCGAGGTGGAGGTCAATT
Source organism: Vesta saturnalis (assembly GCA_036346205.1). Lineage (NCBI taxonomy): Eukaryota > Metazoa > Arthropoda > Insecta > Coleoptera > Lampyridae > Vesta > Vesta saturnalis. The sequence goes on from JARFJB010000246.1 coordinate 120,798, forward strand.
GATTGATGTAATATTCAGAAAATAAAATTGTCATGCAAAAAAATACACTCCGAAATTAACGATTAGAGTGTTTCTTATTAAAGGTTAGATAATTATTTCATTCATAATACATATTGCTCTAATATAGGAACAATTAGCTTCCCATTGATAATTGATCCGATTTTTGAAATATGCGTTAAACATCCATATGCTTTACAATAATTTACTATTTTATTTTTAATTATATATTATATATATATATATATATATATATATATATATATATATATATATATATATTATATATTATTGTGATCTTTCTATCAAATGCTAATATATATATATATATATATATATATATATATATATATATATATATATATATATATTGAGATGTTCAGAAAGAAGTAAAGGAAGGATCGGACAATTTAAATGATAATTTGGTAATAAAAAGGGGTGATTTCAAGCTCGATACATGTGCGATACATGGTTTTATAGAAATCTGGTTCACGATGTGTTTAAAATAGATTTGTTTTGTATAAAATAGTCTGAATATTATTTACATAGTTTGGTTTCATCATAAAAAGCATTGTGCTACCAACAAAAATGTCAAGAGTCTTAAATACACCTATTTTCGTAAAGTCAATTTAGCATTTCATTTATTTCAATAAAAGTCAATTTTTCGAGGGTATTTTGGCAAGTGAACACTTTACAGGTGTTTAAACATAAATTGTATAGTTAGGATTATGTTAGGGATATTGTATAAATAGTTTTCGAAAGCAGGAAATGTAAAAATTTCATAAAAGGGTTATAATATGGACATTTTAGACATTTTTCGCACATATTTCTGGAAGCAACTTTGTGACAAACATTGTGATGTAAGTTTAACAGCAAGAACAATGCATAGAACAATTTAGCATAAAGACATTCATAGTGATATACATTTTTATAATGAAAATTTCAGTAAGTGTGTTAGACGAAGGGACTTTTTTATTGCAACAATATATGACTTAATGCATTAGAAATGAATAGTGAAAATATTAAAGACAAGTATTACAAACCTCTAACATAACATTTTGAGTGTTGAAAACATTTTTAAACATGAGTTATTTCCAATTTTAGATTTAAGTTTGGTTAGGTTATAAGTTATTTGTCAATTTCGTTTCAGGAAAAGTACCTTTTCTGTTTAAAGTACGCCAAAATGTTACTGAGAAAAGTTGTTCAAAATAAAAAGTTATGGCGTTATGCAAATTTTCAGAATGATCGGCCTACTTTGGTAATAGAAGTAGAAAATAGGATGACAATATTTTTTATTATAATCCTTGCGATATTGCAGGCTCACAGTCCATTAATATAAGTAATTTGATTGTAATCTCATTATATTTAGAATTTACATCAGTTCTACATACATAAAGATAAAATTTACATCGATTGGGGCTTGAACCTTGATGGCGCAGTTGGTTAGCGCAGTACTCTAGCAAAGTACAGGTCGTATGTTCAAATCCTACTCGAGGTAAACTTTTTATTTATGTATTTAATAAAATTAATAATAATTTTTAATATTTTTTTCTTATTTACGATTACATGATGTCTTAGATGAGAAAACAAAGTGATTAAAAATTTTGTTTCAAATAACCCCATAAGTAAAAATCCATAGGTGTCAAATCTGGCGATCTTGCTGGTCAATTGATTGGTCCAATCCACCTTTCATGAAGTGCTGATTCAAAAAATTTGTAAATAACTATTATCAAATACAAGGCAACCGGAATTTCTTACGACATACTACGGGAGGTGTTCATATTAACATGGCGCCGCAGCGGCTTCCTAGGGGCGCTAGAGCTTTTTGAAGATGCAGGTCAAAAGGTGATCTTTATTAATATCTCAGGAACCTCTTTTGAGTGTACTAAGGAACGGTTGCTTTGAGCAATCACCAGCTGCCTTCTCACATTTACATACATTTTTCTGTTATTTTTCATCGATATTATGGTTTTTTGATATTTTTAAAGTTAAAAAGGCATTTTTGCAAATCATGGTGAGATTAATCGTTTTTTAGAAACACAGATCTGAAAAAAATATCGCACTGAATTCAAAATAACAAATAGGAATATCATAATATGAGGTTGTTTACGAGAAGATAAATAAAAAAAGGACACTTTCAGACCCCACAACTTCCCAAATATTGAACCACCTGTACAATCTGATAAATTTGTGATTGTCAATCCTGCACCTTGGTCACAACTACAATGAATTACATCCAACCTCGTCTTCAAGCCTTAAGAATCTCCGAAAACCTCTCTACTATCTAATTAAAATACGTAGCTTTTTAGTGTATTCTCATATTTGTATTTATATAAATCTATACGTTTCGATAAGAATTACAGTTATCGTCCTCAATAGTGGTAAAATCTACTGTCTTTGGGAGACCTATAAATTCAACAGTAGGATTTTACAAATTTAGGACCAAAATTTTTAAACGAAATCACGTCAAATTTTTTATTCTGCAAAGATTAAAACCTCTTGCGAACGATGCTATTCTTGCGATAGACACTCTCCTACTTGGTATCGAAAGTAGGAGTGAAGATTGTATTAAGGAAATTGCAAGTCGGCTGAATCGGAGTCTTCACCAGAGGCTTGTGTTTCAGATAGAAACAAAATGCCAGCTTGTAATTGCTTAAGGGGTTGGTGAACAGCATTAAGATTAGACCTGATACTGCGGGTGTTACAATAATGGATCAGAAAGTGAGTACTTTCAATGATCCATGTTGCTTGGGTCGTGCCCACCATAATATCCGGGGCAAGAATTTATGTCCGCATTTTTTTACCCTAGAAACTATATTTTTTTAATTTAGGACATTAAGTCTGATAGGAAGGTTACAGTGAGGATGAGAGGAAGAATGGATTATGGACAAGGAAAGGGTGCCAGGTAACCGTTACCCATGAGATATACATGCTTCTCAACTACTAAACTTATTTAAATTTAATTAGAAAGCATTAGGAGAATTTATAATAAATAAATTTTGATGTTTAATTTCTGTTTCCATAGTTTTCTAAGTTTAGCACAAAGTCATTGCGTTCGATTGTGATCGTGAAGAGAAATACAAATTTGATGGCCAATCTTTCATTTGAATTTGTAGTATGGAGTTAGCTAGAATCTGGGGACAAATTCGATAAAATGGAGTAAGCGTAAGCAGTAATTTTTGAAACTTTATACATAATTATAAAAGAGAAAACAGATGGGTATACCCCCACTTATCAATATCCAGCGACCCAAATATCTTTACGCAAAACTACTGCAAACATGACAACTCCAAAGTGAACTACCATAACGGCAAAATTTTCTGGCTACAATTTGACCGTCTGACCATAAGAAAATCCACTCCCAGAATTATCCTTAAAGGCACACAAGGAAACCTCATATCCATAAACCAGGAAACATCCGACCTATTTAAAAGACATCTTCCAAATTCGCTTTTATTCGATCCTTCTATGATAACCTTAAAAACTACCTCGAGCAAAAGCTGGAACATCTTTGCTACTTAATCACACCCGAACTCCAACTTATCTAGGGCAACATATTATTTGCCCCAAGCAGAATAAAACCTTTCATACTTGGGAACCGAGCGCTACTCAACATCAGAAGACATAACCCAATGATCTGATTGCACAAATCCTCCTCACACAGGCCAATATTCTTGTTAAACTGCCTAGATTTATCTCAAGTATATTCTAGCCAAAAGGCTCAAGAATTACTACGATAGCAACGAACTCCAATTTACCTTTCGACCCAACAGACCTGCCACGATTACCCGTTGAGACGGCTGACAGAGATGGACATGGTAGCCATAGCGATTGCATTTCTGGCCAAAATTTACAATAGAACCATAAATCTGTTCTCACAAGTGCTTCCTTAAAGAGGCTGCATCATCGGCGTAACACACTATACCAATTATTTTGTTGCCCATTATATATCCAAGATTCAGAGATGTTGCTTTGTTTATAATTTTATCCATCAGGATTAAACAATAAGGGACTTAGGCTGTCACCCTGTCTAATTCCTCCTTGAGTTGGAATGTTTTCAGTTAATTGGTCTCCTGCCTTAACCTTTGTTGCGTTATTACTATTTAAGTTATGGATTATCTTTATTATGTTAGCCGGCACCTTATTTTCTATTAGTATATTTAGAATGTATCACTAATTTAATCTAATTAATGTCGCTAATGACCGCTTATCACCTCGTGTAAATATTAACAACATTGTAAGTAAAGCTTACGGAAATTTCGCTGGGAATAATACTAAACAGAATTTGTTTACGGGCTCAGTATGGAATGCTAATTATACATTTATAGCCTAAAGTAAATAATTAAACATTATGTTATGGGTTCATTATGGAATATGATACGTGTGTATATTTTATTATACGGTTTGCTTAATCAGTTTCAACTTACACGGTCAATAATCGGGGAGTTGTTTGTCAAGTGCTATCAATTAACATAATCAGTATATTTGAACTGTAAGCTAATTTTCGCAGACTGTAAGTTATAACTTGATTTATCACGATTGATAGATTGATTAAGATTGATCTGATTGATTGATTTGATTTGATCAAGCATGGTTTATTTGAGTTGATTTGATTAAGTGACTTTGATTAATTTGATTTGATAATTTGATTTGTTTGTTTGTTTGTTTGAAAAAGTATCGAGAGAGAGAAACGGTGGAAACGAGAGATAGAGAGAGAGAGAGAGAGAGAAGAGAGAGAGAGAGAGAGAGAGAGAGAGAGAGAGAGAGAGAGAGAGAGAGAGAGATAGAGAGAGATAGAGAGAGATAGAGAGAGATAGAGAGAGATAGAGAGAGATAGAGAGATGTGCACGATCAACCTCTATTACAGAAAACATTGGCTTGTTTAAAAATATACGACTAGATGACGCCACAGACAAACCTAATTAGTCCTAGAAATATACCGCTAGGTGGTGCCACCTCTATTACAAAAAATATTCATTAGTCCATACAAAACTAGGGAACGACACAAACAAATTCAAATTTCGTGCCAAAGGGGCCCCGACAGGACGCGCAGACCCTGACACAGGTTCCTATACATGTCTTACAAGTTAGCAATGGGGCCCCCTTATTATAATACTATTTCCAGCCAAGGGGTCACGAGAAGAGGGTGAAGACCCTAACACAAGTTCTTATAGCTGTCTTACAAATTAGCATTAGGGAATCTTGTTAGAATACAACACGGCTAACTCCAAGGCCGAGCCCAAGGCCAGCTCCAAGGCCGAGCCCAAGGCCAACTCCAAGACCGGGCATGAGGTTAACCGTAAGGTCAGACATACGTCCCAACGTGGGCGACCTTGGGAATTCCGAAGGTCAAAAGTGAAAATGGTGCGCCACTTCTACTTAGATGTTCGGATACTGTGTTCGGGTCTTTTCATTTCCATATAAATACTTGCTTGATACAAATAGTTGTCCATTCTTCTCTACTGGCAAATAAATGATATTATGTAATATTTCTCCTATTGTAAACAATGGTAATTGTAACTAAAATGATAATATTACCTGAGTTAGTAAATATTAACCCACAAATAACATGAAATTTTTTCACCCGTATATTAGTTGCTTTAAACAATAGAATTATGTTGTTTAAAGTTTTGTTATCTCTAACCAAACATCCTAACCTAACAATGTTAAATATAATAAAGACTTGACTTATTGAATTATAACGTAAAACTAATACTTTAGAGTTGCAACATGTTCAACCAAACCGGTTATCATCAGGCTTAAGTTAATATAAAATGAATTGGAACTGGTATCACTAAAAGTATGGTAACCATACTTACAATGATGATGTGATAATAAAAACAACAACTTAGATAAACATAAATCATATATAATGCTAGAATAAAATGTGTTAAATTATAAAAAAACACCAAAATGAGTACCTACAGGAAATTATTATGTATAAATTTAATCATAATAATAAACTAAAAACTCTTAACTAAAACGATGGAATCCAATTCGGAAATACATAAAAATTAAGTTCTGAAAGCAAAGAGTCTGAGTTCAAAATTAATGAATTAAGGGAAAGCAAAGACAACTTACGTGAGTTAAAGTTACACAACATAACTACACAAAACAGATCCATGATGACCACTCTCGTTTTAAATTTTAAGAGGTAGATAGATCATAGGGAAACAACGTGTTAAGTTCATGTCCGCAGCCATTATAAAATTATATCTAAATCAAGAAATGTCTTTAATTTCCAATCAGTTAAATTAGTGACTTTTAATGCACACATTTAATATTTTAAAGTTGTCATTCCGGTTAAATGGGGGCCAGTCGTGTGAATATGCTGGGCAAATGAAGATTTGGGCTTCAGGTTACTGTGTTTGATGCGTTTAAAATGCTCTAAATTTTCTGTCAATTTGGCCAACGTAAGAGGCTGAGCTAGAACCAGAGCGTTCTAGAGGATTGATAATATCTTTATCTTGAACGATCAACGGAGATGAAATATGTATGTGTATGTTGAATTTGGAAAAAATATTTTAAAATTTGTAAGAATCTTTCATTACCATACATAGGCTCTGATTCTTACAAATATTCTTTCCAAATTCAACACACACACACGCACATATAAATTTTTCATCTTCGATGATCTTTCAAAATAAAGGTATTATCAACCCTCTAGAACGTTCTGGTATTTATAAACTTAAATGTGGTTCATGCCCAGCCTCTTACGTTGCTCAAACTGGCAGAAAATTTAGAATCCGCTTTTCTGAACATAAAGCCTGTCCGGTAGAACTGAACGGGTATCGGATTAACAAGGAGGATTGTCAATATATGGTTCTATTGTGCTTGAAACCGCCTTAATGCTTTGCTGTCTCGTACTTATTGTACGTGACAAAGAAAGATGGATATATTATGAATAATGCCTCTATTTCTGCCGAACAAAAGCGTTTGCAACTTTCACACATAATGACAAGGCAATAAGAATCAGATGCAGGTAGAATAGAAATTCAATAGGTATAATAAAATGCCAGTGGTTCTCAACACTGCTTTAACATTACATTTAAAATTTATGGAAGAATGCAAGTTTTATAATAAACATTTATAAAAGCCATTCATAATAATGAATTGGTATGGGGCATTACTAAGAACAAATACGACAAAAGTATCGTTGCGACATCCGGAAAGACGAAGATGTTCTTAATACGTGGAACGACGCATTAAAAACAGTTAGTGCGGAAATATGGCAAAATGTATTGATCATACGGATAAAATAATTAAAGATACTTTTGTTAATGAAGAGATTGTGGATGAAGTAAGACCTCTTATTTTCACAGTTAACACTGAAGAAAGTGATGACGATGATCTTTTCCAAGATTTGGATGACTCAGGAAGTGATGAATCTGAAGCCGAATGACAATTATAATTTTTACATTTAATTATAAAAGTATATCTTTGTAATTTAATTAATATTTACTAACTATAATAAAAATGTATTTGTTATTGTTGTTATAAGTATAAGTGAAAGGTGTCAATTGAAATTACTTATAGGTAATTAGTAATCGATTATTATTTTTATTATACAAAAGTTGCATTTCTTCACAAATTATATAATGTTAAAGCAGTGTTGAGAACCACTGGCATTTTATTATACCTATTGAATTTCTATTCTACCTGCATCTGATTCTTATTGCCTTGTCATTATGTGAAAGTTGCAAACGCTTTTGTTCGGCAGAAATAGAGGCATTATTCATAATATATCCATCTTTCTTTGTCACGTACAATAAGTACGAGACAGCAAAGCATTAAGGCGGTTTCAAGCACAATAGAACCATATATTGACAATCCTCCTTGTTAATCCGATACCCGTTCAGTTCTACCGGACAGGCTATATTAAATGTATCATACACAATACCTTGAACTCTAAATCTTCATTTGCCCAGAACTGACCACCTATTTAACCCGAATGGTAACTTGAAATATTACATGTGTGTAATAAAGGCACTAAATTCAACTTACACGGTGTTTCCATATGATCTACCATACAAGGCCGTAGTTAGAGGTCCACCAGGCGCCCTAACCGGATATCGAAATTTTCATTCGTAATTTCTCTCCCTAGGAAGAATAGAAGATGCCTTTATATCGACCGGGTTTCGAAACTAGAAAATGGCCTTAAGTAAGAATAAAAGTTTACAAAAACGCCTGTGTGAGGAGTTCATGTAGCTGCTGTAAGGATGTGGCATGAAAAACAGCAACGACAACTATGATAAACGACATCGTTCTTGAACGTCACAGATATTACATCTAATCGATCTCAGAAGTTATTAAGTTTCTAACAGTTAATGAATTGGCATTTCGTGGTACATACGACATTGAGGAACATAGAGAAAATGGTTTATTTCGCAGTCTTTTTGAGTATACATTGCTGAAAGATAATAAACTAGCTGAATGCCTTAAACACGCACATATTTATCTCCTGAGATGAGATTCAAAACAATTTGATGGACATAATGGCAGAAATGGTCTCTGAAGGATTGTAAATATTGCAATATTGATGTTCCATGGTTTAGTATTTTAAAAGATGGTACACACGATAAAAATAATCTATTTTAACATTAAAAACTTGCAATGACTTGGACGCCGCAACATTTACAAAAACAACACTAGTAGTGCATAACGAATATGGGTTAGACACTTCCAAAATTCTGAGTAGTGTTGTGATGGACCAGCTGTTATAAGTGGACACAAAGGAGGAGTGCCATCATTACTTCTACAGCGCCTGAATACCATAATACCTTACGTGCATTGCTGCAATTAGGCAATATATTGAGTAATGCTCTGTGCTATACATATTCTTAAAAAAGGAAATATATCAAAATTTTACGATGGACACACATTGTGTCGTCTTCTGGAACAGCGTTGGAGCGGTCATTTGGATGTTACTCGAATAATTTTTAATAATTATGAGAAAAGAATCCAAGCGCTAGAAAAAATATCTAAGCGTAGAGACAACGACGATGACTATGTTGTAGAAAGTACTGGTTTATTAAAAATTATTCGATCTATAGAATTCCAATTGTGTGTGGTGGTCATGAAAAAAATATTAGAAACTATTGAGCCTGCTGATAAATTACTTCAGTTGAACGAAGCGAGTTTGAAAGACTCCGCAGCTCTCATGACATCGGTAGTGGATTCTCTTACTTCTTACAGAAACGATAACATTTACAAAGAGATTGGTGCCAAAATCAACACTGATTTCAATGTTGCCGAAGATGAGACTCCCAGCAGGAAAAGGCAAAGAAAGATAAATACAATGCTTACGGAATATTTAGTGAATGATGACCTGTCCGAAGATGTGGATCAAAATGAAAAACATTTCAGAGCATTATTTTATGAAACACTGGATGCCATCTGGACTGAAATGGATATAAGATTTGTAAACAACGATAAGCTCGTAATTGCAGTTTTCGGTGCCGAAGAAGACAATATTGATTTAGGAAAAATCAAATATTTGCAAACTTTGGGTGCAAAACTTGCATCTCCAGAAGAAAGTGTGGTGGTCAACAGATTTATAATTTTACGGTATAATTAAACAAGTTGTATGGGGACGGTTTCGAGTTTCTATTCTCCTTAACATTATCACACTAGTTACCATATTTTGAGCAGTAACGGACAATCTATCATCCTAACCTAACAATTTTATTGAAAAGCTTGAAAATTCGTTACACTGCAAAAATTGGGGCATATCGTTGCACTTATGCATTCAGACAACATATAACACGTTAAGTGAGTGATTGTAGATTTCGTCGGTATATAATAAATAAGATGGTTAAGCGTCATAAAATACAACTTCTACCTTAACATTTTAGGTGAAAAATCGCCATTTTAGGGATGTTTGATGATAAAATAAGTATTTTCTAGTTTTTATGTTTTAAACTTCGCCCAATTTTTTTGGAATCGACAGAATAGGTATGCAGTGCAAGGCCTCACACTTGAAAATCAAAGGATCTGCTTTTCTAACTAAAGCACAAGTATAACATTTTTAAATTAGTGAGGGAAGTAACAAAAACCTATACTGCTAGACCAAAAGGTATAACTGTAGTAGAAGAAGACCAAATCGATTGTTTTTCAGAAAAAAGTATATCGTACTGCGATTAAAAATAAAGTAGAAAACATATAGTCATGACAATGGGTAAAAGTATCATTTGTATTTGTATTGCCATATGAAAAATCTGGAAAACTGTACTGGACATGTCTTCATCAAGCTCATTACTCCAACTGTACAACTTTGGGCTTCAAATTAATTGTTTAGTGTGCAGTAAGAAAAATTACTAAAATGAGATTTGTTAAACGATAACAGCTTATATTTAGTTAAGGGGATACATATCTTAATCTTCAGGTAAAGGTTGTTAATTACTCGTTGTTTTTTTATTCATTAACTAACAACTACCTACCTTATTATATTTTAATTATATTATTATATTTTAATGTCACTGAATTAATATACCGGGTTTTCATCAATGTCTGACCCCCATGTGATTGCAGGTGCTTAGGCAACTAAAGATGCACGATGGTAAACCTGATTACTTTCCCCATAATAGGTTACTAGGCCGAATAGAATTTATTATTTATTATTATTTCACAAAAAGTGCTCAAAATGACCTCCATTCATTTCTAGGCACAAATTAATCCTTCGCTTCATATTTTCAAACACACCTTCAAGTTCAATTGGAGTTATATTGTTTATTTCTTGTTGTATTGCTCCTTCCAATTCTTCGAGAGTATGTAGTTGATTTTTAAATATATTAGTTTTAATTCGTCCAAACAGAAAAAAAATCTAAGGGCATGAGGTCAGGACTTCTTGAAGGCCACAAACGTGTACTAATTATTCGGTTACTATAAAATTGTTCCAGATACCTAATCATTTCATTAGCGGTGTGTGCAGTTGCGCTATCTTGCTGGAAAAAACGTAGTTGTTGCTCATCGTCATGTAAATTTTCTTCAATAGCTTGTCGCAGAATATCACGACATCGTTCTCCATTTACGGTTTTATAAAAGAAAATAGGCCCAATTATCCTTCTTCTTGACATATCCACCCAAATGCCAACTTTTTGGCTGTTCATATAATCCGTCAAATGTACCCATGCTTCTTTCGAGTAAAATGTTAAGTCTAACAAATTATTGTTATTTAAACGTTGAACCATTGACAATATTGTACTCGAAGATTATAGTGGGGTGCATGTAATTGTTGTACAGAAGAAATTTTGTAAGGATGCATATGTAACGTCTTTTTTAAAGCTTTGTGGCAAGTACCAGTGGACAAACCTGTAAAAAAATTATGTTCATTTTTCTGGTTACATAAACGCAGTTGACTTAATCGTACCTGTTTGAGCAGGTAGTTGTGGAATAGATTTTTTAGGACTTTGTCGTATGCTTTGTTGAATGTCATTAACAACTTCTTTGGTTAAAACAGTCGACCTGCCTGTTGACTTGCCTTTGCAAATACAGTGCTTGTTTTCATACCGTGTAATAAGCCGTAACTTATGTATTTTAAATACATCATATTCGATAACCGAAATGTGTGCATTGCGGGGAACAGCATCCCGCTAATTACAGAGGCTGTGAAGTGGCTCGTGAAATTCAAAAAATTAGAAACGGTCAAACAAAAAAACCAGCGCTGCCTAAACAACCGCAGAGAAATAACGAACAAGTAACTAGTAACACAACCAAGAGCTACAGCCAAGCAGTAACAGGAAATAAGGAAGAAGAAAATCGAGGTAAGGGCAAACAATCAACAAACATTGAGCAAACCTTACAAAAAATACTAGAAAAACTGAATATTATGGACAGTCGTATAACCAGACTGGAAAATAAAGTGCAAGGAGCAATCCCTAAACATAAAAATGTCTAGCAACTTAAGAATTATGGAATGGAATGCAAATGGACTGCTGCATCATCAGCATGAACTGCAGGCAGTCCTTGATATTAAAAAACTGGATGTGTGTCTTATATCAGAAACACACTTTACTAGTGAATCTTTATAAAATTTAGGGGTATAAAGTGTACACTCTTCACCCCGATAATGCAGCCAAGGGTGGCAGTGCAGTTATAATTAGGGATACCATAAAGCATTATCCGGAAATTGAGTATAAAACAGAAGAAATACAAGCTACAGCGGTGAACATTAAAACCAGAGATCTCCAGGTTACTGTTGTAGCAATTTATTGTCCACCTAGGCATGCTCTTAAAAAAGATAACTATTTACACTTTTTAAATAAACAAGGTACTAGACTCATCATTGGAGGAGACTTTAATGCTAAACACGTCCAATGGGGATCTAGGCTGACAACCACAAAGGGCAGAGAACTCTTAGAGGCAACTAGAGAGCTGAAATGTGAGACATTGTCAACAGGTAAACCCACCTATTGGCCCACGGATCCGAATAAAATCCCAGACCTGATAGACTTCTTTATTATTAAAAATATATCCACAAATTATTTGCAAATTAGTGAAGGTTATGATTTGAATTCTGATCACTCACCAATCGTTTTAACGCTTAGCGAAAACGTTATCCAGAAAGAAGAATATCCGAGTTTAACAAATAAAATGACGGACTGGCAAAGCTTTAAACTTGACGTAGAAGAAAAAATTGATTTGTCAGCACCATTAAGAAATAGCCAACAATTAGATGAAGAGGTGGCTACTCTTATAAACCTTATACAACAATCAGCGTGGGACAATACACCCACTATTAAGCGAAGAACCAAAAGTAACAATTACCCGATGGAAATAAGAGTTCTAATAGCAGAAAAGAGAAGATTGAGACGAAAATGGCACCAAACAAGGAATCCACTGGATAAAACGATTTTGAATAATGCTACTCAACGGTTAAAAAGAGAAATCTTACGTACAAAAAACGAATCCATTGGTGGCTATCTAAAGAAATTGACAAATGATCAAAGCACTGGTTATTCCCTTTGGAAGGCCACTAAAAGGCTGAAGCAACCTATTGTACAAATTCCACCGATTAGGCAGGAAAATGGAAAATGGGCACGAAACAACGAGGAAAAAGCTAGAACATTTGCTGACTACTTAGAAACGATATTCCAACCAAATGAAGGAGACGATAACACTGTAAATTGGGAACGGCCAATCCAAAGAAGCGTTGTAATCACTCCAACTACTCCAAAAGAAATCCTGACCGAAATTAAAACAAATATTAATCCTAAAAAAGCCGCAGGATTTGATATCATTACTGGGGAGATCTTAAAAGAACTTCCAAAAAAAGCTATAATAAAATTAACATATTTGATTAATGCTTCGTTCAGACTGAAATATGTCCCAAAATTATGGAAAGTTGCCGAAGTAATAATGCTACCGAAGCCTGGAAAACCACCTTACGAAGTATCGTCTTACAGACCCATCTCATTATTGCCGGTTATATCTAAACTTTTCGAAAAGATACTATTGAAAAGGTTAAAACCTATACTGGAAGAATACTGTCTGATACCTTCACATCAGTTTGGGTTCAGAGAGGGCCATTCCACTATCGATCAGGTACATAGAATTACCAATATAATTGAAAAAGCGCTTGAAGAAAGGAAAGTCTGTTCTACAGTGTTATTGGACGTAGCACAGGCATTCGATAAAGTTTGGCATAAGGGCCTAACATATAAAATGGTAAAATTCCTTCCTCGGGAATACGCAGAAATCTTGGAATCATATATAACAGGTAGATACTTTAGAACCAAATTCGAAGACGCCTATTCTGATCTAAAGCAAATTAGAGCAGGAGTCCCTCAAGGGAGTGTATTGGGTCCGGTCCTTTACCTCCTATATACAAGTGATATTCCGCAACTAGATCATAATACGATTGCTACGTTTGCAGATGATACTGCCATATTGGCCGTAGGGAATAACCATGAAGAGGCTGCAAGAAAGTTACAGACATCAGTTAATAAGGTTAACAGTTGGACCAAAAAGTGGCGCATCAAACTTAATCAATCAAAATCAGTTCATATTAATTTTACTAATAAAGCAGATCAGTACTTGCCGGTTAGCTTAAATAATACCCAGATCCCATACGAAAATACTGCAAAATATCTGGGCATCACTCTAGATGTAAAGCTTCGCTGGAAAGCCCATGTTAAAAAGAAAAGACAAGAACTTGACATGAAATATAAAAAAATGTATTGGCTGATTGGGAGAAATTCCACTTTGTCTGTATATAATAAATTACTTGTATATAAACAGATCCTCAAACCGGTGTGGGGTACGGCATACAGCTCTGGGGCTGTGCCGCAAAGAGCAATATAGAAATAATACAACGATTTCAAAACAAAGTGCTAAGGAACATAGTTGAAGCGCCATGGTACGTTAGAAATAGTGATCTTCATAGGGATTTGGAGATAAGCACTGTTGACCAAACTATTGTCGAATTTGCAAGAAGACATGAACAACGACTTCTTTATCACGATAATGTTGAGGCCATCCAGCTTCTTGACAACTCGCAGATAGAAAGACGGCTCAAGAGGATAAAACCTTATGAGCTAGTAAAGTGATAGTGTTAAAAGCAGAGCAGTGTGTGGGTGAGTGAGCTTAGGTGTACACGTCAGGTTTCTGTGTAATTAGGTTATTAAATCCTAAGGAACACTAACGAGTAACGAGTAAGTCCTTAGTTATAAGTGTGTATAGTAGTAAATTAGGTTAGAAAAGAATTACTCATTGGTTGTTTATTTTGACCAGATTGTAATATATAAATAAAAAAAAAAAAAAAATATTCGATATTAACATCGTGAAAAGCCTTTGAAAACTGCTCAATGCCAGGACTGTAACGAATAGCTCCAAGTTCCATCAGGGTTTCAGGTTCCACCTGCGGAAATGTGCCAAAAAATACAGGCATCTTGTTCTGATGAGAACACCATTGCTGTACAGTATGACTACACGGTTTCAAATTAAAATAAATGGCAATTCACCTTAAAAAATGCTAACTTACATCACAATAGCTTCGTAACGTTAAGAGCTGTGAAAATAATTTTTTAAATGTTGATTAAATGTAGTGGAAATTCGAAAAGACAGTAAACAGAAGTAACGGTAATATGACGTTATAAAACTAAATATTACGATTATATATTGGTTTTATTTGCAACCTGCTAACAACTACTAACCTATAGGAAACATATTTAAAGCGCGAAATTTAAAATTGATCACGTGGGGGTCAAGCATTGATGAAAACCCGGTATGATGCTCACTAGAATATACATTAAAAAACCAATGCAAGATAAGAAGGGCCATTATGGGGATATCGGTTTCGGTTAAATAGGAGAAAAGTTGGGCATTATGAAGTTTTTTTAATTGACTAAATTCCGACCCGTTCCGAAGTTATGCGACAAAAAGCTAATTTTCACGATTTCGGTTCTGACAAACTGTTACTTTGTGGTTGACGTGAAATAAAAAGTAAGAGAACCTTCTACAGGTACTTTTTAACGTTCTTGAACATGGCATGCAGCAAATTGGAATCCGTTTCGTTTTCGAGTAACCATCATCAACTTTCTTTTTTTAAATACGGTTCTGATTTTTTTATACATAATACTAGAAGAGCTTTTTATTCTGCATTCAAGCATGTATCACACTTTGTGGTGATTTTTACCTTCCAACCTACATACTCACGTGTAGGTAAAGAAGGTTATGCAATCGACTTTTTTTCACTATTTTTATATTCAAAGATATAAAAATACCTAGATATAGACCTTAAACATATCGATAAATTATGTTCTATGCAATGTCTTGATACGACGTGTAATTTAGCGACAAAAAAATTCCTAAGGTATAATTTAAGTGTTAATTCAAATCTTTTCATCAGAATAACGATTAATTTTATACGAAAAAGTGTAGACCTATTTTTAAAGAATTTAATTTTACATTGCTTTTCTTTATAAAGTTTGTTAATATAACGCAAGGTAAATCTAAAAATTATATAAATATGAATGAAAATGGTTAAACTGTATTATTGATATCTAATAGAAGCGGGATTTTTTTAAGTTAACATGTTAAGATGTCTATTAACCTCTGTCTGACATGAAGTTTTAAACGTCATTCTGACATAGATTATTGTTTTTGTTTTTATAATGTTGCCTGTTTTCGTTATGAACGTATGAAAGAGGTTACATAGTTACCCTAAAAAAATTAAAATTAAAGTTATTTCATCTCTTTTAATTTTTTAAGTTAGCATCTAGTTGTCTATTAACCTCTGTCTGACATTAGAAAAGTAGGCTTAGGAAAACAAATACTATGATTTGTTGAATTGAATTAACTTTTTGTCTCCACTTGACAGTTACTTTATTTATTAGTTTTCCGTACTAATTCTCGTTAATAGTTAATTTATTAACAAAATATGGAAGCAGGATTTTCAAATAGCGAAAGGTTTAACATAATATCGTGTTACATCTTAAGCAATCAAAATTACATTACAGCGGAGCGCATGTATATGCACAAGTATTCTGAAAGAAAGCAGCCAAATAAAAGAACATCCAGTTAGTAACTAACCTTAAAGAATATGGTGCTTTTAAAAAACCCGTGCTATCTCGAAAAAGCAACGAGTACCTAATGACGAATATGTAAACAATGTATTGTTACTGAAAATTCCGAAATATCCACTAGAGAAATTCAGAATTATGTGGGCATATCCAAATCAACAGCACACTTTATTCTAAAGCAGCCAAGGACTTAAACCAGGTGACACAGAAAGACGGAGACTATTCTGTGAGTGGTATACAAGAAAATGCCATCAGAACAATAATTTTCCTTTCCACATATTATTGTCTGATGAAAGTACGATTTCCAATAATGGGATATTTAATAGAAAAAAATGTTCATCATTGGTTTCAAGAAAATTCAAAATTATACAAAGAGTCAAGATATCAACACCGTTTAGCCTTCAATATGTGGGTTAGGATTTTAGGAAGGATAAAGGACCTTTTTACTTAAATTTACTAGAAACTACTTTGGAAGACGCTGTTGATAATTTACTCTTAGCCGAAGTACACGATTATTGGTTTCAGCAGGATGGTGCACCTGCACACACGCATGGTTAAGGATTACGTTTCAAATAGGTTTACCGAAAGAGTTTTAAGCACTCACTGTGAAACAATGTTAAAGAATGCTTTGGATTCTACAGTTAGTAGATAATATTTATGTTTGGAGGACGAAGGAGGGTTTTTCGAGCATCTATTATCATTTTTGTTGAATTATTATTGTGCATTATGTTTAAATTTTCTTGTCATCAAATGTTATCTGTCCATTTATGTGTTGTGTATTGATTGTAATTAATTGGTTATAAAATTTGTATTCAAAATTGAAAAATTCTGTGTCATTTCATTCATTTGATGGGGAAAGCAGTTATCAAAAGCCCATTTATGAATAAAATTCAGTTGAAATGTTATTGGGAGGGATACGGATTCATACTTAGATTTCCTCCAATAATCGTAACATAAGTTTAAAAATCACCATAAAGTGTGATACATGCTTGAATACAGAATAAAAAGCTCTTCTAATATTATGTATAAAAAAATCAGGACTGTATTAAAAAAAAAACAAAGTTGATGGTTACTCGAAACCGAAACGTCGGATTCCAATTTGCTGCAACCGTCCGGAATTTCGTCATTTTACTAAAATCCAAATTGCCCGACTTTTCTCCCATTTAACCGAAACTCTATTTCTTACCGTTCCCGAAATCCTCATAGTGGTCTTCCTTATCTTGGACACAATTCAATTAAGAAGTTGATTTTCAAATAAAAAGCTGTACGAAAGGTTATGACGCATCTCAATATCTTTTCGAATAAAAATTCCATCGGAGCTTTTAAATTATAAAATGTTCAGTTTAGATCTACAAGTTTGAAACGAAAGGTGAGTTCATAACGAAATTTACTTATTATTAGTTTATTTACTGAGTTTTTTATTTAATATTACCAAAACTACTTTCACCAAAGTTATTGCAAAAAATCTATTAACTAAATAACTAAATAAAGGTAAGAGACGTTTAAAAAATCGTTACAGAATGAAAACTGATAAAAGATAAGACAGCAATCACGATACTCTCTTAGATTTCGATCACAATAACCTGAACAAAAATGCATAGAATCTTAAGTAAATTCTATTCAAATGGTTTGAGAAAATTGATATCTGATATATTCAATAATCCAGAACTTTTTATTTTTGTTCGCTCCACTGTTATAGCGCTTTAACATAAAAAAGATACGTGTTTGACAGAATTATGACTTAAGGACGATTTAGGATAATCTTACATGTTCATTAATGTATGGAGGCAATACGAGAATTGTGTTTTTCTACGACTGTAATACAAAATTGCCATTTCCTAACCCTTTTTGATTATACAATTAGGGACATTGTGTTACTAGAATTTCATTTCCGTATCGAGTAACACAATGAAGTCATTGTTAAAAATGGATTTTGATAAATTATTTACTTTAAGTACTCATGATAAACTTTATTATATATTTTATGTAATAGCATACATAACTGTATACATGTTAACCGCGCTTGATTACACATACATTATTGACAAAAGCGCTGCTGCCACTTTTTCACAAAAGTTGCCATAACTCTAATTCTATATCTAAATTTTATGAACACAGTCTTACTCAAGGATTTGGTCAATATATCTGCAACATTTTCTGATGTTTGAACATATTCGATTTCTAAGACTTTATCGACTACTAAGTTTCTTAAAAAATGATTTCTTATATCTATGTGCTTGGTTCGCTTTGTATTTTCGAAACTTTTTCACATACAAATGACTCCTTGATTGTCATAAAAAAGCAACGGTTTACAGTCTACTTTAAATTCACTTAATGTGACAATGTTGACAATGCCACACATGTTTGTTTCTTAGAGAACCATGCCACAGGATTTCCACAGTAAAACACAATTCCGCCACTAATGCTTTTTCTGTCTATTTTATCTGTTCCCCAATTTGCATCACAAGAAGCTTCCACACATTTCTCACTTTACAATTCTTTTTTTTTTTGAAAATTAAACCCATATTTTTGGTGTCTTGAAGATATTTTAAGACTCTCTTTCCAGCTTTCCATAACTGTTCAGTTGGTCCAACAAGTCATCTACTTAAAAATGATACACAAAATGTAATGTCTGATCTTGTATTTGTAGATAAATACATTAAGCATCCTATTAGCTTTCGAAATGGAACGTTGATGATATCTTCGTTAAGATTTACTTGAAATCCATTTTCCATACGAGTACTTTGCCCTTTACAATTTTCCATGCTAAATAATTTTAAGATTTTCTTTATCAATTTAGTCTGCTTAATAGTTAATTTGTCTTCTTCTTTGGTGATTGTCATACCAAGGAATTCTTTAATTTCACCCATATCTTTAAATTGAAATTCTTTCTTTAACAATTCAAATATTTCTATTACTTTTTGTTCATTTCCAGTTAGTAATAAGTCGTCGACATACACTAATAACTAAACTGAGTCGCTGCTATATAAACAACAATCAAATTCTGACCTTTTAAATCCATTCTCAATTGCAAATTGATTTAATCTATTATTCCATACTTTCGGTGCTTCTTTTAAGCCGTAAAGTGCACGATTTAGTTTTAATACTTTTGATTTTACATGTAAGCCCTCAGGTGGATAAGTGATTGTAAGTTTCCATTTAAAAAAACTGCTGGCACATCCAACTGTTTAACCATCCATCCTTTTTGTAATCCAGGAGTAGCCTAACTGTTGTTAATCTTGCTACAGGTGCATATAAGGGTTCTGAATAGTTCTCCTCCTGAATTTGAAATCCTTTTGCTACTATTCTCGCTTTTTTACTACCATTCTCTTTAGTACGAAATACCCATTTAGTCTGTATAGGGGTTTTATCTTCTGGGATATCTGTATCCTGCCAGGTTTGTTGTATTTCATGTGAAATTAATTATTTTTCAATTGCGTCTTTCCATTCCTTTATTTTGACTGCTTCCGAATAGCTTTTCGGATCTTCGTTCTTGCTTGCTAGCATACAGTAAACGCTATAAAGTTCATATTCATTTAAATATGATGGTTTCCTTGTTTCTCTTCTTATTCTTGAGTTATTATCTTGACTATTATTGGTTTTATCAACTTCATTATGGATATTGACTGTTGATTCTTCCTCTGTTACATCTTCATTATTTTCTGTTACTTCTTCTTCATCAATCTCTGTTCTATTTTCTTCTCCTATTATTTCCGGTTTTCTTTCGAATAACGTCTGATTTTCATTGAATATTACATCTCTTGCATTAATTATTCGATTTTCAATGAAATCCCAAAGACGATAACCTGCACCATTATAACCAACCATTGTTACTGATTTAGCACGGACTTCTAACTTGTTCGGTTTTGGTATAGTTGTTACCCAAGCTTTGCATCCAAAAACTCGTAGCTTCTTTAGGTCTTTATGTTCATACCACCGCATCGTTGGTGTTTCACCATTATTTGCTGCTGTTGGACAACGGTTTAGTTCATAAGCGGAGCATCTTATTGCCTCACCCCATAGTTCCTTGGGTAGCCCCGTTTCGACAAACTTTGTTCTTACTTTATTCATCAATGTGCGATTCATTCTCTCAGAAGTACCATTCTGTTGTGGACAATAAGGTGTAGTGTATTCAATCAAGATTCCTTTTTCTTTACAGTATTTTTTGAAAGTGTTTGATGAGAATTCTCCACCATTATCTAATCGAATTCTCTTAGTATTTGTCCCATGTTGGGTTTTTGTTAATTTTACAAACTCCATTATATTTTCCTCCGCTTCGTTTTTGTTTTTAAGTAACTTTACTATTACAAAGTGAGTATAATCATTAATGAGCACCTGAAAATATTTGTAACCTTCTTCTATGGGTGGATTCACTGGTCCTGAAATATCTGAATGTATCAAATCACCGATTTTTCTTGAAGTCTTCTTTATGGAATAAACCGGCTTCCTCGTTGCCTTACCTTCAATACACTCTTCACATCTTTTATTACTAGTAGGTAGATTTAATATTTTTAAACCTTTATGATTTAAGTGACCTAGTCTTTTATGCCATAATTCACCTTCTAATTCTTTAACATATGTTGCATTACACATTTCTGTACGTACATTAATTTTAATTATAAATAAATTATTAAAGGTATCACATTTCAATTTCAAATTATTTCCTACTATTGTTACTTTGCTGCTTTGAAATATGATTTTCAGTCCTTTCTTTAACAACTGTGATACAGAAAGTAAATTGTGGGCAATATTATTTACTATTAAGGCATCAATCGTAATCAATTTACCTTGACACATACCTTTAAATATTCCTTTCTTTTTTACAACCATGTTATCACCATTGGCCACTCGAACTTTAATTTCATTTTCTAACCATTCAATGTTAGTCATGTTAGGTTCTAATTTATCACTTACTAAGTGTTGCGTACAGCCAGAATCTAAAATAAATAGATTGTTATCATAAAATGCTGTTTCACAATTCAATGCTACAAAAGAAATTTCTGATTTCGCTTCATTTGCACTTTCACTTGTAGATTGCCCTCTGCCTCGACTTCTAAATTTTGTATTTCGGGATCGTCCTCGCACACTAGTATTTCTTCCACGATATCTTGTTTGTTTACATTCATAACCTTTGTGACCATTTTTCCCACAAGTAAAGCACTTTATAAAATTAGCTTCAAATACCGCTCCTCGTTATGTTTACTTTTACTTGCATTTTTACCTTTTAACTTCAACTCTTCATCTAATAATCTTGACTTTACAAAATCCATTGTTACGTCTGTATTTAAGGTTTCAATTGCTGTAATTACAGAATCGTAATCTTCATTAAGAGATACTAACAAGTGGCAAACTTTATATGATTCATCCATTTTTGAGTTTGAGTTTTCTAATTCACGTACGATAGTGTCAAATGTTAAAAAGTGATCCTCAAGCTTTTCATTTCTCTTTAATTTTAATGTAAGTAGCTTTCTTTTTACTGTTAGTTTAGTAAACAAACTTTTCCTTTCAAATACATTCTTTAACGATTCCATCATTTCTTTGGCTGTTTTTGCATCTTTCACAATATCTAAATGCTTATCTGTAATACACTGCACAATTGTTGATTTTGCTTTCGAGTCTTTAACCCTAAATTCTGCTAATTCTTTATCTGATGTCATTTCTATTTCCGTTTTCTCCAATGCTATTTTTATTTGCTTTTCTTCAATCAATGTTTGCACGCGAAATTTCCAGTTTTGAAAGTTACTTGCACTTAATTGTGAAAAGGTTAGGACTGTGTTCACATTCATTTTTACTGAATTTTCTTATTTTAACGAGTCTGGTCCCATAACCTGATAAATTATTTACTTTAAGTACTCATGATAAACTTTATTATATATTTTATATAATAGCACACATAACTTTATACATGTTAACCGCACTTGATTACACATACATTATTGACAAAAACGCTGCTGCCTCTTGTTCACAAAAGTTGCCATAACTCTTTAATATAAAAACTTTAACAGATATCAACAGTGAAAGTTAATTAGAATTAACCCCGTCGAATATTGCAGAAGCTGTCAATGTGGCGTGCTTAAACTTAATACCAGAGATTTCGAGAGAAAAATAAGAAAATGCCAACAAATATTTTAATTAATGGCAAGCAAAAAATGCCACCCACTAGAATTCCGAAAATATGTTACTTGCGTATTTTAGTGCATTGTCACAAAAGTGGAAGGCACTATGGGCGCAGTATTCCATGCTAAGGACGATGCTAAAAATCAATAAAAATCTAGATATTGGAAATTACCTTAAACTTAAAGCATTCTTAAAGAGGAAATCTGATGTTTACATGCCAAACAAATCAAAACTTTTCAATACAGACGAATTAAACAAATTTATCACAGATACTCCAGATCACATATATCTACTATACAAGGTAAATTTTACAAATTTAATATTTTATTTTCATAATAATTTTGAAATGATTAATTCCCATAGGTAAAATTACCTAAAACAAAAACTAAAATTAGTAGAAAATTTACCAAACAAGAAATTTTTACCACATTTTTAAAAAATATGTAGATCTTTGTCCGAACAATTGCCAGGAAAACTACTTGTTTGTCAATTAGCAGAAAGGTAAATGTATTGTTCAAAAATTGGTTACCAATAAAATTGGAACCACTGGAAAAAAAAATTTCTACATTTAAAATTCCAAATTCGGAATTATACATTGGACATTGCTTTCGAGGATCGTCAGCAACAATACTAGTGGATTCCTCTGAATATATAACACCATTAAAGAGACATGGCGGTTGAAATCAACTATAGTCGCCGAAAGCTACATAATAGATAAAAATTTGCCATCTACCTCAGGTGTTACAACTAAACAAAATTCTACAATTCAGTGCCCAGACACCTCACAAGCTGTACTTAATAATTGTGCCAATACAAATAACCGCTAATATAATTAATAATTAATAGTTTATGTTATTCAAAAATTTTACCGCTAATATAATTAATAATTAATAGTTTATGTTATTCAAAAATTTTTTTGGTTTATTTCGTTAATAATCCTTATGTCAATTACTTATTAAACAATATAGTAATACACTAACATTTTTATTATACTTTTAATTATTATAATTTATTTTTGAAAGAGTTGTAGAAAAAGTATAGTATATAATTCGCACGGAATGTTCATTTCCGACTCGTATGACTTGCAGCATTATTAAATAATATAATAATACACTAACATTTTTATTATAATTTTAATTATTCTAATTTATTTTTGAAAGAGCCGTAGAAAAAGTATAGTGTATAATTCGCACGGAATGCTCATCTCCCACTCGTATGACTTGCAGCATTATTAAATAATATAATAATACACTCACATTTTTATTGTAATTTTAATAACTATAATTTATTTTTGAAAGAGCCGTAGAAAAAGTGTAGTTTATAATTCGCACGAAATGTTCATTTCCGACTCGTATGACTTGCAGCATTATTAAATAATATAACAATGCACTAACATTTTTATGATAATTTTAATTATTATAATTCATTTTTGAAAGACCCGTAGAAAAAGTATAGTGTTCGCACGGAATGCTTATTTCCCACTCGTATGACTTGCAGCATTATTAAATAATATAATAATACACTGACATTTTTATTACAATTTTAATTATTATAATTTATTTTTGAAAGACCCGTAGAAAAAGTATAGTGTTCGCACGGAATGCTCATTTCCCACTCGTATAACTTGCAGCATTATTAAATAATATAATAATACACTCCCATTTTTATCATAATTTTAATAATTATAATTTATTTTTGAAAGACGCGTAGAAAAAGTATAGTATATAATTCGCACGGAATGCTCATTTCCCACTCGTACGACTTGCAGCATTCGCCTGAGTACCATTTCGTGCTCTTTAAACTATATTATTCACAACTGTTACTAAAGTGTAATACGCTTTCAATAGGCCTGTATCAAATGTAATCGTCTGTGAAACGAAAATTGTACCCACTTTATAGTGTATTAATTGTTTGAAATATGAGGTTTTCACCTAAACCACATCGTTTGAAATTTAGTGTACTGTTATTAATTAATTTAAACCGATGCTGATATGATAGGATTCTCTCTGTATTCGTAGTTTGTTATCTAATGAGAATGAAATATCTTCCGCTTTTAAACTATTAATCCACTTAAGTTATTTATGAGCTATAAGAAAATTGATATAGTACACCGCACTTTGCGGTTTCCCTTTAAAGACGATGTTGTGTATAAATTTATTGTAAGCGTAAAGGGGAGAATTCGTGTCCAATAAGCCTTGTGAGTATTGTACCGTTTTAAACGCACTGGCAGTAGCTTTTGTTAAAAATAGACAATTCTCTTGAATATGCATGTAGGGGAAATTACTTTTATCTATAACGTTTATCTACCTTTGATTCATATTCTATATAAATCTCTTTATTTTCCACCTGTTTTGGTCCATTATAAAATTCTTTATTGAACCGCAACGTTATCGGAAGGTACACAAAAAAAAATCAATTCAATATGCGGTATATAATTCTCCTTCTCCTCCAGTTTTATTTTACTACCTAGTTTTATGTAAAGTTTAAACGAGTAATGCCGTTGAAATTTAATTATGAGTATATTGCAATTGGTACGCTTAACTACAAATACAAGAAATCAAAAGAAACTTCTAAGTTTGTGTTAACATTGAGTGATGTTAATTAAGGATGAAAATTTTACACCTGTTGATCGTAGCCCTGGCGAGTATAAGGGTGACCATGTTCTTATAGTATTATTTCACATAGACTGAGTATTCTCCTTTTATATATCTACATCTAGACAGTATTCACAATTTTTTTTTAATTTGTTACAGGTAAGGAAATCACATTTCCACGTTTAGTTTCGCAATGGAAAATGGAGAAGCTGTTGAAATTCAAAAGACGCAGCTGAAGTCGACAAAATATAAATTATAATCAGCAGGTAAGTAGTAAAAGAGGTTTCTTTTTAGATTTCGTTGGTAACTAAGTGCTAATAATAACCTTATTTCAAAAAACAAAATAAATAATAAAAAAAATAAATAATTGGACGTTGGGAACATAATAAATTAAATGTAAAAGCCATTAAGGGATAATACTGTATTACATTGTTCGCAAGATGGCTATCAAATTTTTATCAACTCCTTTCAATATGGGGCCATCTT
The DNA here is from genome assembly GCA_036346205.1 of Vesta saturnalis. Lineage (NCBI taxonomy): Eukaryota > Metazoa > Arthropoda > Insecta > Coleoptera > Lampyridae > Vesta > Vesta saturnalis. Next base: position 146,512 of record JARFJB010000246.1, read on the forward strand.
GAGGAAGAAAATAAATAATTTAAATATCAAAAGTTGTTACGGGCCAAATACTCATTTGAGCATCAGCCCGCAAAGGCATAGCTCAGTGGTGTAGGCGGGGTTCTTACTTAATGCTGCAAAAGGGCAGTCGTCAACTCCAAAAATGTTAAAATCAGGTAAAAATGTCACAAAGGCGCCATCTGTTAGATAAATTTATAGCGGGAAAACATCACGAACTAGATCTTCATAATGGTCCAACAAGAAACCATAATGTTCACTCAAAATAAAACCCTCATCCCTACTAAAATTCTACTCCAACAATGTTTACGCAAAGTTCATCCAAACCACAATAAAATCTTAAACTTCGATAAAAGCCGCCAAATTGCTATAATAAAACTAATAATTCATTAAACATTTCGATAAACTTCAACGTCAAAATTATTGTCTCAAATATACGGTAATTAATTATCAAATTTAAAAGGAAGAATACGTCACAACAAAACTAAACGTGACTGAAAATTTATAAAGTTCTAAAATTTACTAAACTACGAAATCGGGGTTGTAATTCCTAAATTCTAAAATACACAGCCACGCCATAACAGATGAAACAAATTGGATTACCTATTTGTCAAACTCAGGCACTCCGGCGTCCACAATCGGTATGTTGATTCCTATAAAAATATCTTCAAAAAGATTGCGGCTAATGGCAAAACAATCACTGGCATGCAAATAAGTGAGATGTTCGGTCAACGACCCATTTACTTTATAATTACGTTACGGTATGTCATTATCTTCAACTTCAATTATATCAACCAGATCAAAATGACTAATTATCTCTCAAATCATTACGTTAAGGCTTGAATTAAATAATAAAGCAACAAAAAAAAATCGTCATCATAAAGTTATGTAAATCTACATTTTCGGTAAAACCAGTAAATTACTCAATAACTGGATGCAATCCAAAACATCTAAACTTCTAAATATTGAATAACTTACTTTATATGTCTTAACCTTTTAAATTACCCCAAAAATAAAACAGTACAATAATAATTTCGTTGCACACATAAATTTACAAACGATAATATGAAAAGTCAATTACGGGTGGATACGCTTTTTGCACAAATTTGAACTCTAGACGTTACTTAGATAAACTTCAACAAAGGCATATTCATTCGTCTAAATAAGCACAAATAAACATTTTATTAACGTCACCGACATATGTAAATTCAGAAAAATATGTAGTTACCAAAATAATCAATCGAACTTCCTTTTCTTTTGCACAACGGCACGGGAATGAACCTTTTGATATTTAATCCTTTAAAATTATCTTGACGTAAACTTCATTAACGGAATATGTTAAACCAAAGACCCTTCGCTACTTAAAACTTATTAAAGCGTCGCTATATACAGCAAATTTGTTCTTCATGATGGCTCGCTATGTACTCGAAACAAACATATTATAACCGGAACCTCTTGGCAAATAACCCGCCAGAAAGGCGATATTCATCCAAAAGAAATAAGGTTCGCCCTAGCAGTAAACACGTAATCACATTCTTTGAACTCGAAGTTGTCAATCACTGACAACGGTATAACCCTTAAAGGGTTAATAGGGAATCTTCCCCAAAGGAAGCTCTTTCACCACGGTACAGACGTTAAGACGGTTTCACCTGCCTCCAACACACATTTCGAGTACGCGCCCGGAGCCGCAATAACGGGAGTCTACATCACTACCTCTCTAACAAGGCTGGCTTCAACATCATCCAGAACTCGCCACATTGAATTTTCATCGCTTTATATTTAATTAGCCAATTACACAGCTTCGTTGCTTTAAATTAACATACGTGCGAAAAGCAATAGCCCCTCAGAACTGAATCGGAAAATAATTGCGTCATACGTACAAACTGCATTCCCAAAGGTACCTGAGTTATCACTGAAATCTGATATGTTTGTAACAGGTCCATCCTACGAAAATGAGCTTTAAAACCTCGCCGTCTTTACAGATCTTGTCTATAGACTAAAATATTTATCGAAAGGAAAGGCGACAGATTGTCGGCTACAAGTTAAATTCTCAAAAGATGTACTATACAACGTAATAATTTTATGCTTAATATAATTTTGGACGATGCAATTTCAAATCCATTTAACAAAATTCACCAAAATTTAAAATAACGAGAACATTTATTTACACAAAAACTAATCTGCATCTCTTTCACTGAAATAAGAATATTCGCGTAATGTTACGAAAGGTTTCCATTGATTACAGGCAGCAAATCAAAATAAAAAAAAAGGCCTGTATTACTTACAGGATCGGGACTACAAATTTTAATTAGCAATAAGAACACCCTACACATCCTCAAATAACAAAAGAAAAGTAATTACTTTAAAGCTTTAAGGAATTTATACCGGAAAATTTCAATTTGTTTACCAACTATACTACCTTCCTGAAGGCGTCCAGTAAAAGTTCGAAAAAAATAGCGATGGTTCGTAAGATTTTGAGAACATGTGACAAAGTCATAAAACATTATTAATAGGATATTCTGTTAATAAATGTATATGTTATTTCGCCTAATTAATAATAATTATTAAATTTTGACGGCCGAGTAATAGGGAGAATGTTTATAACTTGTACGATACATTGGTAACGATAGTACCTTTTCATGTCTTGTATTATAAGTAAGGTAACCCTTATTCTTTGTAAATATATTCCTATTTTTCGCCACATGTAGTGCACTCATACAGGGTCGCTATTAAAGATGGAACCAAAGCTCTACTGCTTAAACGGTTCAACATACAAAACTCAAAATTTACGAATTGAAACTAAATGTATTTGTACATATTTTTTCACAAAATTTTTTTTAATTAAAAAATGTTAAGCATAGTCGCCATCTTGATTTTTTAAATAGCAACATAGCTCGTGTGATATGTCATTTGAAAGGGTTTAACACCCTGATTACAAAAATGTATTACACATATGGTCTAAACACAACAGAAAATAGGAAGCGTAGGAGACCGTGAATGTGATACAAGACGTCAATATAACAACTTTGTGTTCCGTACAATATTTTTATTTTAATTATACATTTATTTTGTTTATAAATTATTTTTTGATAAATGTAAAAGTAACATACGGTTTACATTAAATTGTTGTATTGCTTCAATAAAATAGTTTAAGTTTACATAAGCATACAAAATCTGGACATAAAGTTATATTGATGTCTTGTGTCACATTCACGGCCTCCTACGCTTCCTATCAGAAAACGTTTGTAATCTTCTTTCTGTTGCATTTAGACCCCATGTGTGACTATTTTGTGATCAGGGTGTTGAATCCTTTCATATGGTACATCACATGACCTGTGTTGTTATTTAAAAAAAATCAAGATGGCGGCTATGCTTAAAATTGTTTAATTTAAAAAAAATTTGTGCAAAAATACGCACAAATGCATTTAGTTTCAATTTGGAAATTTTGGGTTTTGTATGTTGAACCGTTTAAGCACTAGAGCTTTGGTTTCATCTTTAACAGCGACCCTGTATATTAAAATACATGGTAAAGTTAATATTTTATAATTAATGAAAGTAGGTTTGTATGAATCTCTATGATTCATATTAAAAATTAATCGCAGAACTCTTTTTTGAGCAATAGAAGTTGGCGTTTACGTTGTACCGATGCCATCATAAAAGAGCACAGTATGATAAGTGGCAGCATACGTAAAAATAACATACATTTAAAATAATTTAATGTCCAAAATATATCGGAGCATTTTAAGTTACTGTCCATAACTAAGTGTCAAGAAATTCTGTGGATGACCGAAGAGAGCTAACACCAAATGGACCTGCTTTACTTATGCTTGACAACCATACAAGTCAAATTTCCTTACGACTTACAATTTTTGGAGAAATTCTGGCATAGTACTATCATCGATACCACCACATACGTCCCACAGGCTACAGCTATTAGACTTGACGTTTTTCTCTTCACTGAAGAAGGCATACGATGTTGAATACGTTTACACTTAAAATCAAAACCCTTATTTTAAATGGAACACCCGGTATATTAATTATTTCATTTTTGGATTCCGGAAACAATTTCATGATGCGTTCCATTAGGTCTCCCTGTACCTATTTTCAACTGTTTCTTGCCCATTTTCGACTGGTGGTAAGCGCTTCTGGGGTAGACGGAAGTATAAGAATAATACTTTCGAAATACATGTTGACAATTGATTTGTCGCGTACACGGTGTCCAAAATTTTCAAAGTTGGAAAAATTCGTTCTTCCAAATGCGACACTGTATATATTACGGAAGCTATACGCTATAATTTTCCCTATACCTATTTCCAACGATTTCAAGCACTGTTTATAATGGAGAATATTGAAGAATACTCCAATAATGATTTGTTAAATTTGTTTTATACGCGTAGTGAATGTGGACGAATTGTCAGACGCACATGCACATTATTTAGCGAACGATATTCGTACCTCCCAACCATGACTTCATAACAATAGAAGCTCGGTTTATGTCGACTGGAAGTGTAAGGGAACCTTAAAATTACATAAAGCCCATAATAGATAATGAAGATAACGAGGTGAATGTCTTAGCTTATTTATAAGCTTATCTACGGAGTTCAACTCCAGCAGCTTCATTTGGGTATTACAAGAGCATAAATATAACTGTCCACGGATTACGTCTCGGCGATGTGGTAAGACAAATCGACCTTGCGAGTTCATGTGCATAAAAATGACCGAAGATCCGAGATTCTTCATAATACTATGTGGACTGATGAATCAAAATTCAGCAGGCATAGAATTATAAATCACCTAAATAATGTCATAAGGGAACATAATCACCAGGACCACTTTAGTTTTAATGTTTTTTTGTTTAATTATGGACAATAGAGTCACATATCAAGCGTACGATGAAAATGTGAATGGAGTTATATATCTGGAGATACTCAGGGGGTTTCTTAGTGATTTCCTAAACGCTCTACCTCTACGTGATAGAGCAAACAGTTGATATAAGCTCGATGAAGCTCCAGCACATTCCACTACAGCTCTATACCAGCAGTTGACCTTGATGTTATCGGCCTGACGGTGAAAGACTGCGACTTTCAGTTAAAAAATGATTTTATTTTTCTACATAATCTCCCTTGACTTCAACAAGATGATTTTTTTCTTCTTCTCGCGAATTTTGGCATCCAGTTGGCCAAGAAGGTTGGAGTAATATTCAACTGTAATTGTTCTACCTTTTGCAAGGTAATCAATTAATAGGATCTCTTTTGCATCCCAACAAACGGTGGCCATGACCTGGCCGGCAGATGCGATCGATTTCTCTTTTTTTGTCGCTGAACCACCGGCTTCCACCCACTGCTAGGACTGCTATTTCATTTGTACGTGTAGTGGTGGTCCCATGTCTCATCCATGGTGACAAACCGCCGCACAAAATCGGTTGTATACCTATTGAATCGGTCTAAGATTGCTGCGAAAATCGTTTGCGCATTTGTTTTTGATCGGCATTGAGCAAATGCGGCACCCATCTCGCGCAGAGCATTCGCATCCCTAATTCTTTGTGCAAAATGTTTCGCACCATTTCTTCCGATATTCCCACAGCCCCAGCTATCTCACTCACCTTTGCTCGCATATTGTCCAACACGATATCATTCATTTTTTGAATTTATTTGGTGTGGTTGCGGTTTTTGGCCGTCCTTCACGTGGGTCATCTTCGAGGGATGTGCGATCACGTTTAAATTCAGCTGCCCATTTCTTAACGGTTGATATGGAAGGAGCAGAGTCCCGTAAACTTTTGTCAACTTTGGATGAATTTTATGACCGCACGATATTCAAGTTTATCCATTTTAAAGAGAAACGCGCAAGATGTCTACTGCAATAATTCGTATAAACAAACTACTTGAGAGAACAAGTTGAAACTTGTCATGCGAACTAATGACACGTGCACCCAGATAGGAAACATACATTTTTCCTGATTGGAGCGCCATTTCCGTGTCAGGCCGACAGCTATTCCTTACCCTTGTATGTTCCAATTTTTTTACGTCTTTTATTTATTATTGTGTTCTAAATTTTGTTATGTTCCTGTTTTGTTTTCATGTTCTAATTAAATAGAATGTCTGCCGTTTCGGTCATGTTCATTGTATTTCGAAAAATAAACGATGTTTCGGATTCTGCCAAAAATCACATTAAAATCGAAAATATGCATTAAAAAGAAAACCGTTGAAAACAGATATACGGAAAGTTATAGCGAATCGATGCAGAATCAAATTCTGCATTTGACCATCCAAAGAAAGAACCAACCTTTGAAACAATTTTGTAATTGGTCATCAAATTTTGGACACCCTGTATGTGATTAATCAGTTGTCAATGTGGATTTCGAAAGTATCATTCTTGTGCTTCCGTCTTTCCAGAGGGTTTACTCCAGTTGAAAATGGGTAAAAGGCGCAGTGTTAAACATTAGGCTATATCTTTCAAAAAATTCAAGATGCTTAAAAACAGTTGAAATTTTTTCAAAAATGAAATAATATAACGGGTGTTCCATTTAAAATAAGGAAGTTAATGACTACTTCCCGGATAAGCGGAAGTGGCATTGAAATATTGTCAAAACAGGCTCATTTTTATGTTCGCTTACAACGTGAAGCTATTGAGAAATATAAACATCCCAATAACTTCAAAAGGCAAGAAGAAACACTTACAATTATTAACAAAGCTATTTATTTGCTAGATTTGACTAGATTTATAATTTATATGTCAATTTTCCATTTTTGGATTCTTTTATCAATTTCTAAAGTCTTTCACAGCTTTACACTTACAATATAATTTGATTAAATTTTGTTAAAACTGCTCTTTAATTATGACATTTCCCAAATGTTAGCCTTCGACCCTTAGAGTGTGTTCTGATTTGTCATCTTCAAGGCACTTTAATAATATTTAATCTATTAAGGATCTGTTATTCTTTACTAAAATTGTATTCCATGGTTGGATTTATGCGTTTATGAAACTGTTATATTAATAGCAGGTTTATGTTTACGCTTTCACTTTTTCTTATTTCATAAATATGTTCTAACACCTTAAACAATCCTAAAATGGTTTACTACTACTGAGAACGATAACTTTAAATGTTACCAAAAGGTATAGAATTACGTAAATGTTAAAATACACCATTTAAACCCAAAAGAAAAGTATTTTACTTATAAATGTGTTTTGAGTTTTTTTTAATACAAGGCATTGGACATTATTTACATTCATATTTGAAAGTACATTTTAAAATATGTATTAAACAAAAAGTGAAAATCCTTAAGAACATTATTTTAATTTTTGTTTTAGAGTAGAATTAAATTGTTTAAGGACATGTACAGCATGAAAATGTAAAAATTTCCGTCTGATTTTTGCATCGTACATAAAGTTTTATTATGTAATTATATAAATCTGTTAGTACTTTTATGGTATATATGTATCTATACGAGAATATTGAGTGGGCACTCCAGATTTTTTTTATTGAATTAAGATTTCCTATTTCTCAAGCTGCTTAGGTGACATATTGAACATGTAGCGAAAAAATGCACTTTTTATTGAAGGTTTGGTGTTTTTACGGTTAATATAGGAGAGTCTCGCACGTAGTGTTCGAACTAGTTCAAATTAAGACGTACAGTATTATTTAATATGCGATATCATACACTACTTCTCAGACCTTCCGGACGTGACTGTGTAATAAACTATTGCTTGCTAAAATTCATCCTAGTAGCTACCTAAAGTTATCTATTTTGACATTAAACCGTTGCACTATTTAATTAGTCAAATTTAAATTATTTCTCATGGTAAGATCAATTGCCAAAATTTAATGTTTGCTTAATTTCTTATTATTCAAATTTATTAGAAATTGGTTATAAACAATATTTATCACTTTATTTACTTTCATACTGATTAAACCAATTGGGATTTCATCAAAGAAAAAAGAAAAATTAACTCTATTATGTTTATTGAATAAATAATTATGCTTACTGAGTACCTGATGTCATGTTTATTATCCGTTTGTGTGTATATGCGCATTAAAATTTTCTCCTACAGCTTTCCTTATTTTCCTTACTCCTTGTGTCGACTCTCATGGTTTTATCTCGACCAGTTCTGGTACCCGATTATTATTAAAAAGGCAACTTTATGCTAGTTTAGTGCAAATAATAAATATATTGACCATGCAATCCAAATGCTCTCATCTCTTCGTTAGCTCCCTGTCACAATCCTTCTGCGTGATTGTAAGTCCTGTTATAAACAGATCGGTAGATTCAAAATTAAATTATTTTTTATGAAAAAATAGCAAATGATCGTCAGCTTGTGATGCACAAAAATATTTGTTACAGAACTAATATTAACTAAAATGTATAAAATGATTTGTACGGTCCGTAGATTAAAAATGTATTCCAGACGTTCCGGTACTTCACTACAGTCAGTTTTCCATAAATTAGCAACTTCCACACGATCTGACCTGTATCAGGGTAAAGCTATTTTCGGAAATAAGAAATCTCATTCTACTGATACTCGCAGAAATATTGTTTATGAATATGTAATACAGATAACTATAGTTTAATTGATGATATTGACACAAAACACTAATTAAGCACACCTGTATATTTTCCAAGTATATATATATATATATATATATATATATATATATATATATATATATATATATATATATTACACAAAACTTTCATAGTCCAATGGTACTTGGTTTTCGAGATACTGGGTATCAAAGTTACGACAAAAAAGTTGATTTTTTAAATATCTCCAAAACGAAAAAAGTATTTTTCTCATTTTTGGTATGATAAATAGAGATATAGGGTACATTGGGTTTAGCTTATTAACACGTTTATATTATGTACAGTGGCGTAGAAAGCCAAGGGTACTGCAACATTTTAAACCTTAATTTCTACGCCAATAGAGTAAATTGGATGTTTTTATTAAAATACGAAACCTTGATGTTTTATAAATAAAAAAAAATATACTTCAGCTAAATCTTTAACTTTAACAGTTTCTAAGATATTTGCATTTTTAAGTATTTATTACCAACTGCTTTGGCAGGTTATTAACTTTGACAGCACGTATCTTGAAAACGAAGCACTATTGAAGGTTTATCTGAAAGTTTTGTGTGGTTAGATCTCCTGAAGTTACGTGTATTCTTCCGGAAACAGTGATTTTCACGTTTTGATATTTCCCAAATACTACAGAAATAATAACCTGCCTAAGTAGTTGGTAATAAATACCTAAAAATGCAAATATCTTAGAAACTGTTAAATTTATCGATTTAGACAATGTAAGTATCGTAGGTAGCGTTGTTGTATTTTATATGTACCGTAATTTGTTTTATTGTTCTATGTGCTTATTTACTAAAGACTTTAAAGGGCCACATGTTTGGTGTTAAGATTTCTATTATGATTTTTATTTTGATTATTTCTGACCCATTTGGGCGTGTGACTACATGTGTTTTTTTATTATTGTGTTTCTGTGTAACTAAACTGCTTTTTATTTATTTTCTCTTAATATTATAAGTTTATACGCACTTTAACCTGATTTAATGGTATTTTGTTATATATTTAACCCGTTCATTGTTTTTTTGTGTCATTTGATTTATTAATGTAATTACTTATTTTTGAATAAAGTGGGTTTTATTGGTGGTTCCTTCCCACAATAGTAGATTAACGGGCTGAACCACCGCTGCGCAACGCTCGTTGATTTTAATTTGAGTAGTTTCATTTTTTTTACCTACCCCTCATGATGCAACACTTACCTCATCCAGCCTATCTAATTTAGATAGCACAACGTACCTAACACCAGACCGCCACTTCGTTTGATCCGATTTGAGGTCTGCGAGTAATTAAATATCAGACTTGTAAATAAATTCTAATGTTTTAATTATTGCCCGGAAAGTCAAAGTAAGGCAGGCAATTAATCTGAGTAAGAGTGACATTATTGTCAGTTAAGTCAAAATAAGTCACTTAGCGATTGTTTTATTCTTAGATTTGCAGTCTAGCAAATAAGTTCAAATTACGCTTTTCAAGATAGGGTACCTGGGGGACGCTGCAGTATACCATTTTTATTTGAAAAACCTCGAGGTTTCGTATTTTAATAAAAAAATCCAATTTACTCCATTGGCGTAGAAATTAGGGATTAAAAGTTTGTACTCCCCTTGCGTTAAAATGATTAGATCTATCATTTTCTGAAACACTATATATATATATATATATATATATATATATATATATAATTTGTTAGTTATTTTGCAATTAAACCCCTTATCAATTTTCTATTAAACGTGTATATCAACAAATTTTACTCTCCTTCATCAAAAACCAATAAAATAAGCTAAAACAAATAAATAATTAAAGGAATTAACTTTGTAATTTAAATATTCCACTAATCTTCTTAATTACTTTTTAAAGAAAATTAACTTGATTTATTCACTTGCAATACGGTAATCTAAAATCAATATAAATTTATGTAATTTCCTGTGGAAAGCAATTTAATTAGATTAACTATAATATTAAACGTTACTTATCCCCAAATATTTATCTTAATCACTGTTTTATGCGAATCTTTATAAAATTATATTCCATTCATTTTCTTATTACATTATATTACAGCTTTTAAAGACGTTTGAGTTTTGTTTTTAAAACATCAAAGACATCCATGACATCAAAAGTTTTACATAGAACGCAAGTAAAGTTAGTTTCCTGACTTGATGAACTGAAACTTACGGGGCAGAGTCAAACACAAAAGTTCCTAATCAAAACTTGTTGAAAGTTCACATTTTAATGTTTTATAACCTGTGTGATTGTGATTCTTTATACACTTCGATGCAAAGTACTCACAACCATACAACTTGAATATTTAAAATTGCGTGTTTTTAAATCGTTGTTTAAAATAACTTAAAAAATTATTAAATGCATTGTATTTATTATAAGTGAATATATACATTACCGATTTATTAGAATCTTTTATCATTGATCTATCGATATTAACCCTAGATTGCCAAACTATGTAAAATTTACGTAGCTTTCTACCATAACTTTATGCCATTTTATCAAAAAAATTATCAATATAAATGTCTTAAATGTGGAGGAACTAAATTAAAATATGTGAAATGCATAAAGAAAATTCAGGAATCTCTCCGGAAACATCGATTTAGGTCGTCAAGTTCACTCAGAAAGGTATTGAATTATTAAGCAAACCTTCAGAGTTACTCCTACAAGTAGGTTTTGTGTAATTTCACCAAATTCTGAAATTTCAATCGTTATTCGACATTCAACTTTTCTACAAGACTTCCATGATACAATATGAAGCTAACGTTTATGGACGATACTTTATGTTCAAATATGAATGTATTTAATTATTTTACATTGCAAACGCTACAGCTTACCATTTATACTTTACATAAGAGTAGCAAAAGAAGGACCCAGAGCTGCCCCTATAATTATTGCCCTTGACAATTTTCACACTAAAACAATTCTTTACATTTAACATACATAGGTTCAAGTATCATGATTAACGATGTTACACAATACGTTACAAAGGACAGAAATGTAAAATGACTTGCGTTTGATGAAATATACCAAAAAAAGTCTTGCAATTTTTATATGCAAATCTTACTGTTAGTTATATTCGCTGTTTTTCAACTTTAGTACCGGGTCATCGAAAAACGTATCCGTTACCTAATTTTTCAATTACTCGAGAACTAAACAAGCCATCAATATGAAATTAATAAGAAATTGATCAACGAATATCCCAATTTGTTTTGTGTTGACCTTGAAGTCAGTCGCAGCATGCGCATACACGCAGTCGCAATCCTGCCGAGCGACGCCATTTCAGTGCGGTTAGTCAGTTTAGAGCCATCATGGCCACCGTACAGCAGAAAGCGCAGTGTGTGTGTGTGTGTGTGTGTGTGTGTGTGTGTGTGCGTGTGCGTGTGCGTGTGCGTGTGCGTGTGGTGCTGTGGTGCGTGTGCTGTGCTGTGTGCGTGTGGCGTGTGCGTGTGCGTGTGCGTGTGCGTGTGCGTGTGCTGTGTGCGTGTGCGTGTGCGTGTGCGTGTGCGTGTGCGTGTGCGTGTGCGTGTGTGTGTGTGTGTGTGTGTGTGTGTGTGTGTGTGTGTGTGTGTGTGTGTGTGTGTGTGCGTGCGTGCGTGCGTGCGTGCTGTGCTGCGTGCGTGCGTGCGTGGTGCGCGCGGGTGGGTGTGTGGGTGCGTACGTGCGTGCGTGCGTGCGCGCGCGCGTGCGTGCGTGCGTGCTTGCGTGCGTGCGTGCGTGTGTGTGTGTGTGTGTGTGTGTGTGTTGCGGTACGCTGAGATTAAATCAATTGTGTTAAGTGCAGCGTCATTTTTGGCGAACTTATAGACAAAATCCGCCTACAGACAAAACCATTGTTCGTTGGTTTAATCAGTTTAAGGAAACTGGAAGTTTTGATATCAAGAAATATCCAAGGCGGCCACGTACATCCGAATAGGATGTTGAGCGTGTAAGACAGTCATGTGTCCGAAGTCCTAAGAACTCCATTGCCCGACGCAGTTTAGAACTTGGTATGGCTATAACAACAATTCAAAATATTCTTCATAAGTGTCTTAAATTGCATACTTACAAAATTCAACTAGAACATGAAATAAAACCAACAGATAATCCTAAGCGCATTGACTTTGCCGTACAGATGCTAAATAAAACTGACGGCGATGAAAACTATCTCAACAAAATTTTATACAGTGATGACGCAACATTCCACATAAGTTGTTGTGTAAACCGCCATAACTGCCGTATACGTGGAGAATATCAACCAAATGAAGTTTTCGAATAGATCCGTAATTGACCAAAAGTTAACGTGTGGTGTGGACTTATGCAAGATCGTATTATCGGCCCTTTCATGTTTGTAGAAAACACGATTTTTTTTACTACTTTACTTATCCTGCTCAATACAGCGACAGCCCTATGCGGGGGCAGGGTTTGTACCTACCTAGGATAGGCCTACCTATCTGACAATTTTTGTTTGATTTTGCAACTCAGTGTGGCAGATTACAGAAAATAAATCATTACCAGCTAAGAAAAGTGCCCACAAGAAAAGTGATTATAATTTTTTCCTTTACCAAAGACAAGTTTATTGTATACTCTGTGACATAAAAAATTCAACACCAAGATGGTCTAAACTTGTCAGAAATGTTTAACTAGTCAAATGTAGTAATTGATTAAAATTTTAAAGAATAGTGTGTTGCGCCACCCCTATTAGTTTCACACGCCCGCACACTTTTTCCATGGATTCCAACAAGTAGTCGATTTCTTCCTGAGGTATTGCATCCCAGGCAATCTGTAATTCATGCCGGAGAGCTTCTAGTGTCTGTGGAGGGTTGGCTTATTGCTTGAGCCTTCTACCCATCATGCTCCACACATGTTCGATGGGCGAAAGGTCGGCAGATTTTGGTGGCCACGGCCATATTGACGTTACCCTCTTCGAAGCGCTCCATAGAATGCCTTGCAAAGTGGAGACGGGCATTATCCTGTTGAAAAATCGGGTCCTCCAGCTCCTGGAGGAATGGAAGGATATGGGGTTCTACCACTTCATCAACATATCGGTGGGCATTCATGCTACCTCGGATGAATACCATAAACAATAGCACCCCATACCATAACCCCCACAGTGTGTTGTACATGCCGCTCAACAGAAAACTGCACATTGCTACGTTCTCCACGTCTACGTCTGACTCTCATGCGACCACGTGCATTCCCGAGCAGAATAGGGATTCGTCACTGAAGAACACCCTAAAGCCATTTCATGTCCCAATCCAGTCGCAAGGTACACCACTCGAAACGTTGCTGTCGATGACGAGCCGTCAGCGGAAGCACAAGATGTGGTGGATAGGACTGCAAGCGAAAAGCTCTAATTCCACGGTAAAATGTACGAAGGGTTATAGGCTATTGATCTTGTACTCGAGGATCGGTCTCTTAATGCCATTAATCGAGATGGCGGTCCTGGACCACATTTGTCTGTCTTGGCCGTCCACTTCCTCTTCTACGACGTTCTTGACCTTCTCTAGACCGTGCTTGATAACACCGTACTACAGAGGAATGATTACAGTTAAGCCGATTAGCAATTTCTCTGAATGAACAACCACCTTCACGTAAGCCAATGATGCTACCTCTGTGTCGAATTCACTCAGTTATCGATCATTTTCACGTTTCCGCAATCTAGGCATAATCGCAGCCTTAAAATGCAAAGAAGAACACAAAAGCAAAAGAATTCCAACCAAAAACAATACCGAAATCGACTTAATCTCTTAAGAAATACAACCGATAATTTTGATTGTTACAACAATTAAAACGTCGAATTTTCCATGGCTACTGGATTACTTTGCATGAAATTTAAATCAATTACAGGGTTGACTAGTTAACCATTTCTGCCAAGTTTTGTCCAAAAATTACAACGCCATCTTGATGTTGCATTTTTTATGTCACAGGGTATATTTACAAAATTTACGCAGTAAATGCGAAGAGAATCAAAGAAATATTTGCAAAACTACTGTTATTCAACCTGGATTGTTATGCAACTAATTTTTAACATCACATAACTACAAAAGGTGAAAATTAATCATAAATTTAAACCTAAGTAAAACGTTTAAATAAAAATACAGTTTATTTAGTGCATTATAGTACAATTTTTATTATAACGAATATGGAGATTCCATTAAATCGTTAATAAAACCTATAACCAACGTCACATCCCAGATCTTACAACAAACACACTACTCGAACGAACCTATCTCGGAAACCCCGGCATTTATTTATATTGTTGTTTAAATACAGTGTTTCAACTATTTTCTTTATTATTTGTATGGAAGGTCAACTCGAGCTGATGAATTTTAATTTCTTAGGAATTCAATGGTTTTATCATTATGGATGTTTTTGGCATAGCTTTCAAGTCGAAGAATAGGGAGATCCTTTAATCACTGACAACTTTAAGATCGTAACAAACATACTATTTTATTTCCTATTTGGGTATAATGCTAAATGTTTGACTTGAATTTAAAATACGGGATTTATACTAATAATAATAACAAAACAAAATATAAATATCTCAACAAATAAACATTAAATTAAAATTATCTAGTGTTAAATGATTACTATTTACGCAAATCAATTAAATAGTTATTCACGCCACTCAATGTCGTTGGTTTTATTGTAGTTTCTTTTTAATTTAAAAAGAATCCGAACATTCGTAAATATAAAGAGTATTTATATTATTCTATTTTTAGAAATTTTATACAATGGACTGATAAAAGTTAACGGCTCCAAGAGGGCAATGATTTTATATCTCGGTCACTAGGTCAGGAAGTGTCATTGTTCTCTGCCTTTAAAATTGAATTACGAATACTGCATTTATTTATTTAGCAGTTTCAGTATTATAAGAAGTTTTCTGTAACCTTACATGTAAATTTAAAGATGTAAGCGGCGCTTGTCTTTAACGCTTTTACGAAATATTATAATTTTCGTAAGTTAAAAGGGTCCACAGGAGTTTATAAATACTTTAGTTTCATGTGATTAATTTTTATCGCTTACTGGGAGATCGTATCTAAACAAAATTCTTTTTAAAGAGAACTGAGTCGTCATCTCTACTTTTAAATTAAATAAAATTAAAGCAATTTGATTTCTCTCTCTGGAAGTAGATTTATTGTTTAAAGAATTTATTTTCTTTCCGGAAGCGGCGGGTATTGCATTATTAATTATTCTGGATATAAACAAACGAATGTCAGTATTAAGGACGGGATTTATAACGGTTTTACAGGAAAATCTGACTGAAACGGAGACTTGGGCGATTATGCAATCGATCTTATATCTGCAGGTCGGTTGTGTAAGTGTAGGTACTGTGTTCTTAGAAAGGATTATCTGATCAAACGGGTCATACGCTCCATTGGTTAAATAGAAGGATGCTAGATCAAACAGGCCTACGCCTTTAGCACAAGCACATGTAAAGAATCACATCTATAGGCAATACGCCTTAGGGCATATTCCTTTAGGAAACCTCAGTACTTTTCCGGAGTAACCCTAAAAGCAAAGAGGAAGATTTTGTGTACAGGAAGAAGGGGTAAAATTTAATTATTTTAACTGCACCGGAGCATTTTTCTATAACATAAACGCACAAAATAAATAATTAATTTGCGAATTTTGTACATATTTCTGGATCTTTACAATATTTCGAAGAAAAACGTAATTTATCAGAAAATGATGTGGTTTTCCATTTATAAAAAAGTGTTACGTATCTCCTTAATTCAATCAGAAAGCCGGAGGCTAAAGTAAGTAATTAAAAAAAACGGTAATGAGGATTTAATGGTTGTTTCCCCAATAATGAATAACAACTAGCCAAAACAGTAATAAACCTAAAATATCTATTTAATATACTAGTAAGTAGCAAGTTTTAGTGTAAGAGTAAGTAATTAAATAAAATTAGTTCAAAAGAAAACATAAATTGGACTTTTAGTAAGAAAAGTAATTGGGGACTTTTCTTAATAAATCATTAATTGGGATTAATATTAGTAGGAATATGGATAACAGGCCCTTTGAAATTACTGTTAAACGGCAGGCTTTAACAAAGAGAAATAGGAGACTTTATTTTAATTAAATAAAGTCTAACGGGACCGGCAGGGTTTCAATCTTCACGTGTTTGAAATAAAAGAAATTACTTTACGTAAATATAGAGGAATAACTTCTTTTGGATTAAAATTAGGGGTTTCTGCTTATTTAGGTGACAGAAAATAATTATAAACAGAAAAACTGCTCTAAGTAAAATAATTGCAGTATTTATTTCTGAGAGTGCGTTTCTAACTAGGATTCCTAGCGTACAAGGGCATAACATCCCATTCCTTCTGGGGGTACTATGAGGTTTATCGGTAGAATAATTAGTCAGGAATGGTCAGAACAAGTTACGTGATTATAGAGAGATCACAAGGCGGAAAAACCCTCAAGAATAAGTCCTGGCGTGCAGGAATGCTCAGGGTAAGAGTTCCGTGGTTGTAAAGGATTCAGGAGAAACTTTTCTTCTGTGAACGTGACGAATGGTTTTATTCTATTAAGTTGTGACCTGATGCATCTTCTGATGTGACCTCAGCGTTGATCACTAGTTTATCGTGAATGGAAGTAAACTAACTTTTTATAACGTGTTTTAGTAGTATTCCACAATTGTTGCTTAAATCTGCAAAAATCCCATTACGTTATATATATATATATATATATATATATATATATATATATATATATATATATATAAGCGGGAGTCCATGTAGTGTGTAATTGTCCGATTATGGGCTCCCAGACTACTTGTCCGAAAAAGTGTGAGCAGATTTCCCAAACAGACTAAAAGTTTCAGATTTTAAGAATATTTTCATATATACAGGGTGATTCAGAAAACTTGATTTTGTTTAAATTGAACACCCTGTATATTTTGTCACCATCGAATAACTCGTAAAATTTGGGTACATTTGACGTGTAATTCATATCCCTAGCTTCAGCGGTTTTCGAGTTATACGCATTATTTCAAAATTTTTGAAAGGTACACTGTGTCAAAGAAATTAGTGTACCATGGAAGTTATTGTAGAAATGAAAATGATTTTCTGACGCGTTAAAGTCTGAGTATGGCCCTACTAAGAACCATTCCCAATACTCAAAAATCAATAGGAAGGTATCTGACATGCTCTATACCTAAAATAAGCAGTTTTTAATTTATTCGATAAAAACCAATTTTTTTTACAAAACGTGTTAAGAAACCCCTTTTTTTGTAAAATAGGCTATGAGGATTTGGATAACAAGTTTCTTACGTTTGAATTGCTTCTGTGACCATCTAATGGGTGCTTTCGCAACTGAATAAAAAAATACTTGCATGCAGTGCATTATTATGACATCATTAATTTTCTCTCTCAAAGGTGGTACTTCATTCGCATTTGGACACTAAATACTTATACAGTCCACTACGTAATTAGGAGCATACAAATAATTATTAATTTATTCAGTAACAAAGTCAAGGTTAAATTCTACAATAACAATACCTCCCCAGACATTTAAACTCAATTGTTGTTGAAATTGATTTACATGTATTAAATGTGGATTTTCGGTGGCGTAGTTATGATAATTATGTCTATTAACAAATCCATTTCGTATTAATAATGTATTAGTCATGTTGCTTTGGTATGTGTGAATCCTTGCGATATTTCAGACTCACATTCCATTAATATAAGTAATTTGATTTTTATCTCGTTAAAATTAGAATTTAAATCAGTTCTACATACATAAAGACAAAATTTACATCGATTTGGGCTTGTACTTCGATAGCGCAGTTGGTCAGCGCTATACTCTAACAAAGTAGGTTCAAATCCTGCTCGAGGTAAACTTCTTATTTATGTATTTAATAAAATTAATAATAATTTTTAATTACTATTAATGATAGATTAATCTTTGGAAAAACTTATATTAAAACCGACACAAAAAGAAAGAACCAATTAGCGTTCTAGTTTTTCTAAAAGGTACACGACAAAATATTAATAGACCGAACGGTTTACAATGGGAGTTTCTAATTAAAACAATTAAAGCAATCCCGCTCAATGAAACTTTCAACCGCAACTGCCTTCCCTTCCGATTTCAAACTAACTACATTTACTCCCGAAAATCAACCCCCGTCTTTCAAAAGTAATAAAAAATCAAGAAGTAATTACGTGGGAAGATTTTTCCACATTCCTTTCTGAACGAAATCTTAAAAATATGCATTCGTCCGTAGAAAAGTATCACATTTCAAAGTACCAAACAAAGATCCATTTGGATGTGCTTTATGCTCCGGCGTAATTAATTATTAAATTTATAAAGTTTTTACCACAGGAATGTGCATACAGCAATTTTCGAAGATTCGTTACTGTCACCGGCAATAAAACAGTGTCGAGTGTATACCTGCTTGTTTCTACCCTAACATATGTTTTTCAGCCCTTAGCCACTATTAGTTACAAAAATAAAAATCCCGAAAACCACTCTCAAATTACGACTTAATATGTAATAAAATATTTCAAACCCCATTAATTAACCCTTCTATCGCGGTAACAATTGCGATTTGAATAAGATTATTATAATAATAAGATTTTCGCGGTCCGGTACCTAATATATATATATATATATATATATATATATATATATATATATATATATATATATTATATATATATATATATATATATATATATATATATGTATATATATATATATATATATATTTATTAACCTCATCATGAAAAACAAAGTATAATTTTATAAAATGCTATAAAACATAAACTGAAACTTTAAATTTATAAATTAACACTACACAATCGGAATTCTCCATCAGGGCGTTTTGATCTGGACCGTTTCCGAGGTAGTAAGAGATTCAACTTTCTCTGCATCGATATCTGGAAAATATTACGGAAAATATGATTAGTATCAAAGAGGGAATCCTAATAAGCTCTGATTTCAGTTTAAATCAAATTACGGGTCATTGAGAACTAGTTTAAAATATTCTGAATACGGTGCTGGTAAACACGGAAGCTGGGGAATAACGGCATATACGCAAATTATTTTATTCTACTTTTCAATTATTACGGGGTTCTTAGAGTGTCACAAATGACATCGACGTATCGATCTCACTATAAACAATTTAAATAAGCCATGAAGAATCGATACCTTTATATGTAAGGAACTTACGGTTATACAATGCGGATTCTGTATTTCGTTTAATAATATTTTAACTGAAAATCGGGCTTATTAGAGTAGTTTTATTATGTTAAGAGCTGTAACGTGCGTATCGGATAAATTCTGATATTGTTAATTCATGTATAATAAAAACATTGCTGGTAAACAAACAGTCAATTTTTTTGAAAATTAAACATATTCCACATCAGTGGTTTGTTTATCCGCTAATTCCTCCCATCAGTGTTTTACAAAGATAATTATCTTTGTAAAACACCACCAAAATACATAAGAATCGCCCATTATTTTAAAGAAAAAAATTTGGTCGCGCATACGTCCAAGTCCAGATTGTGCAAGGTTTTCAAGGTCAAGATCGTTGAAGCTATCATACAGATTCTCCGCATCACAGTGCATGATTTTTTCAAGGTCTAGGTCATCGTGCACATTACCTGCATCGAAGTATATTCCTCAAGGTCATCATATTGTTTATTTCAGCAGTGCAATGTTTTTCAAGGTCACCTTCGCTGTATCGGCCTCAAAGGCCGGGGAATGTTCAAGGTCACCAATAAGTTCTCTGGCTGAGTCAAGTGTTAATTTGACAGGCAACTTTCAAAGGCGCCAGGCAATTCTTAGAATTTGGTCGAGGTCATCTGTGTGTTAATTACAATTCTCAAGATCGGGTGTATTAGATAGACGTTTCCAGGTATTGGGGATTCTACTCTTCAAGGTGAAGTTTTCAAGGCCACCAAGTCTCGCCTGAGCCAAGTTGTTAATTTAGTTATTACAATTCTTTTCACCTGCACGGATATCATATTACAGATTATTGTCTGTGCTAGTTCATAATTTTTTCAAGGTCATCGATTTCAAGGGTACGCCTCCCAGCAAAGATCATTGGCCTCTGTGGTTCAGGTAAAAAATAAGCTCCTGGCTTTGTGCAGGATATTTCGCAAACCTCAAGAGCAAATGTGATTCAAAGGTCTTGTATTGACTAAATCGTAATAAAATAATTATGCTTACGTGGGCCCCTACTACAGTCCTACACTACCAAGGTACTTTTCTTAAGAACCGGATCCGGTTCCCAAAGACAGATAACCATTTCCAAAACAGGGGAGCCGTTTCCCAAAACAGGGGATCTGTTTCACAACACAGGTAGCCGTTTCTCCCCATTTGAAGGTCACACCTCGTAGAAAAGAGCAAAGGCTTGTTCTGGCCGAGTTAGGGTCATAATTCTTAAAAATAGATCAATTTACAGCTACCCTCACCATTTCGTGCTCAATTATGAGAAATCGATTTTCAAGAACAAAGGCGATCCATTGTTCAAGCTGACGCTTCAAAGTCTATGCTTACAATTTTCAAAGTCACACCTGTGAGAAAAGTACAAGGGCGATCCATTGTTATGGCCGAGTTAGGGTCATAATTCCTAAAAATAGATTGTTATATCAATACCTCCACCATTTCGGGTTCAATTTTGAGATATCAATGTTCAACAACGAAGGCGATGTTCAAGCTATTAAGTCGACGCTTCAAGATCAAAGTTGTTCTGCTCAAGGCCATCATACAGATTGCCTACCTATATTCCTCAACGGCACACAGCAATTATTGGCTGAGCTAAGGTGTTAATGCTTGTAAATCAATCTTCAGGGGTATTAAACCGACATTTCAAGGCGTGGGGGATTCTACCTTTCAGGGACACCCAATCAATTCTTGGTTGAATAGAGACGTTAATTCTCAAGGTCGAGGGTGTCATACAGATTGTCGTTATCCTATTTACCTATTTACGGTAAAACGAACGTATCTAAACAATCAAATGACGATGTTTTTAGTTAAGAGTATGCCTCTTCAATTCAATTCTTGCCTATTTAGTCCACTGCCCTACAGCCCATAATATAATAAAACTACTGTAGGAAAGGATTTACGTTTAAAATGTAAATGTTTCGGATACTTTCTTATTATAAATTAAGCAGGATTAATTATATTGGATAATACGGGTAGAACGGGATTTTTGAAATCACTGGAAGCTTCAAAGACTAGTTTTTCAGGTTCTGGAACACTGTAAAGGTGCTAATTGGCGGCGGGTCTTTAACAAAGACATACAGGAAAATTTATTTTATTTAATGGAAGTGACAACTCTGCTTCAGTGATCATGAATCGTGGTTATACTCAACCGCGGCGTGGATGAACCCGGCTTCGTTTGTAATGTCGGTGATTAAAGAAAATTGTTAATTAATAAGTAATTAGCTCGAGTCCCCTGAGTAAAAACTTTGAACTCTTAACAGCCTTAAATAATAACACTTGCAGTAATATTTAAAATGCCTAGATTTTTGTGTCTTTTGTATTTATGTTGTATAAACTAAACGTTTAGATAACACTTACAGTTATCTTCATCAGTAGTAATATTATCTTTCAAAATTGTTAAATATGTTGAAAATAGTTTAATAAACGTATAAAGGCAACTATGGAATGCAATTTCAATAAAGAATAACTAGATCATTATTAAATTAAATATTTCAGTAATGTTATTGATATTTGGTTCGTCATTTTCTTCTATTAAAAGCATCGTTTAAAACGAACCTAATCGTAATTAAAAATTACTTTGTAACCGGACCCGCCTTTAACAATTTATATATTTTTTGAAGAATACCGAACATACTGCATAACTGCGATCATTACTTTTTAGGATCTGAAAATATATTTTTCGTCCGATCAGTCGTATTTATCAATTTACCATGCCCATATTTAGATCAGTAGGTTCACTTTGCCCTTCACAATTGGCAGACAAAACCGGTAAGTGATTGTTTACTGCTCTAGAACAGTAAGTAAAAGTAAATACGTTTCGTCCATGCATTTGTATCTGTGGAAACCATGACTACCCTATAATTTCGCTTTCTTAACTCAGCCAAAGAATTAAAAAGGAGACATCGGGCAAAAAATAGTACGAGGGACAAGCCATCATTATTGAGAATGGAGAAATTAGGCAGGCCATGGAAAACAAAAAAATGTAGCCTCAGTAAGAGCAAGTCTTTACTTGACAGGTGCCGTTTTATTTGCTAATTTATCTTAGATGGCATTTGAAAAATAAAAAATAAAATTAACCCGAGAACATTTTCACATAATTAAAAATTATTATTAATTTTATTAAATACATAAATAAAAAGTTTACCTCGAGTACGATTTGAACCTACGACCTGTACTTTGCTAGAGTACCGCGCTAACCAACTGCGCCATCAAGGTTCAAGCCCCAATCGATGTAAATTTTGTCTTTATGTATGTAGAACTGATGTAAATTCTAAACGTAATGAGATAACAATCAAATTACTTCGTTCATAACAAAAACTTATAATAATTTTCACATAATGATGTATTATGACTTTAAGGAAGGTTTAAGTGGGCATGACTGCGAAGAAGGTTTGAAATCAACATTTGGCGATTAGTCCGCTTCCTTAACAACAATTTACAGATGGTACAAGGAATTCGAACGTGGAAGAACTATAGTTGATCACAAGAAAGGCGCCGGCCCTCCCATTACCGCTGTGACAGAGGAAAACATTGCTGATGTGAAGAAAATTATGGAAGCAGAGAACTAGTTACGCCGTAATAGAGGCTCAACTGAGGATTGAATGCTCATCTGTGAAAACAATAATACACGACCACCTTTATCTGAAAGTCGTAAGTCATTTTGTACCTCATCATGTTACAGATTTTCAAAAAGCAGTACGAATATTTGCCATGAAACTCTAACATTGCTTAAAAATGTTGGACACTAAATTTTGTCGAAAATTGTAACAGGCGATGAAAGCTACATACCTTTTTGTATGGATCAATAAAGACGAGGCCACAGCAGCAATAATCAGATAGCAGCGCACAATGAAGAGCAATGTACGCTGTGTTCTTTAGAAGTACCGGTCTAGTGGAGCAGAAGACTGCCACAGCTAAATGGTACGTCGAACACTGTTTGCCGAAAGTGTTTAATAAAGTGCCAAAGAAGGGAATTATGCTACATTACGATAATGCTTCTTTCCACACTATAGAGCTAACTCGGCAGTATTTGGCTGCAAACAAAATTAATGTAATCGAATACCCTCCCTACTCACCGAATCTGACAATGTGCGACTTTTGGCGGTTTTTTTTTTGCTAAAAAAGAACTTACGAGGAAGAAGATTTTTTCAGAGAAAGAGATTAATGCTGGTGTTCGGTGTTATTTTAATAGTATTCCTACAGTTGCTTGGCTTGGAGCATTTAAGTAGTGGAAGTAAAGAATGGCTAAATGTATTGAACATAACTAAAATAAAATTTTGAAAAAGTTACACTGGTTCGATCATTCTCAATAATAATGGCTTGTCCCTCGTATAAGCATCACGAATGTTAAGGGTTAAACTGGTGTCAGACAATACTGGAGACTTCGCTGTCTTTGATCAGTAAACAACCCTTACCGTTCTTAATACTTAATATCTCATAATTAACGCAACCTTTATAACCCCATTGCAAAACAGAATTTATACGAAAATAACATAAGTTACTTCCAGAGATATTAAAGATAATAAATAAGTCAAAATTTCCATAACTTTGTACAGTCGAAATAACACTTACAACCAGAGAAATACATCATAATACGAAAAATATAAATAATAACATAATGGCATGTGAATTTACATTGATGATTGTACACGTTCGTAATTACAGTTTAAACTACATCAAACCAATACAATAGGACACGTGATGAAAAAAAATACGCACAGCATATAATGACGTAAACATGCCTTAAAACCGTTTGGGTATTGATTAAAAATAGGGTACATTAGAACTTACATTACACTTAAACATTGTGAATAAAAAATAAAATACAAACAACGAAAAAATTTCAACAAAACTGAAATGAAAACGAAGAATACTTAAACCAAAACTATATCAACTATTTACGTCAATTATATTGCTAGATAATACACATTTTCCATATTCAAATTAGAATGTGCTCTGCTAAAGCGTAAATTATTAATTTTGTTTACATATTAATGTGTGGATTAAAATCCATTTCTACAACACTTCAGGCTTTAAATTAAACGTTCAGAAAACAGCTCAACAGAGTTTGATTTTAAATAAAAGTAAATTAGGATTAATTAACTAATTAAATTTTCGTGCTCTCTTATTAAGTGAATATTTAATCTTACTTTTTTCGGAACACAATGTAATTAAGACTTGTGATTTTAAATTTCATTTAATTAAGAAGAAGCAAAAACGTTTTGTAAAAATAGAACCGAAATGTGTAACATATTCTATTCCCTAAACGCTTATATTACATCATCAAAACATTGCTATTTTTACTAGACATTAAAATGTATTAGAAATTATTTGTATTATAAGCATGTTACTATTATTCACCATTAACAATGGTGTGCAGCCGCATTAATTTTCTATAATTAGTTAAGCTTAAAACTTTTGACTACTTTAAACGATAGTTCATTGTAGATAAATCTATTTGCAGAATGCTTTAAGTTAACGAAGATAAATATGCGTAGTAGGGAAATAGGCTTTCAAACTTTTAACTGTTTAAATTAATTAAATAAAATTATTTAAAAACTTTTAATTCAGTAATATATATTCGATTACTACACTGTACAGTTTCTAATGTACGTATGAGATAAGAACGCTGTTTGAAGTGCGGTAATAATATACCTCTTCTACTGGTTAAACACCTACATTCGCGTCCAAAGATAGTAAATATTTTACAATGAAGGGAGGTAATGCCTTTTATAACCTAATGAGTTTAGAAAATTGGGATTTTTTATATAATAATAACCTTAACTTTAAAAAAAAATTGATTTATTTTTTAATTGTTCCATGAATGCCTTTTTGAAGCGTTTCCTGAACAAAAAATTAGATTACCCCTCTGTGATGATATAAATTTGTTCAAAGATAGTTTAAAAAATATGTGTCACGTGTGGTTAGAATTTTCCGTGGATTCTTTTGTTTTCTCGAACTTTAGGAAATTTAATGTGTATCCAGTGTTGTGAATGGTGTATAAGTTTTTCGGTTTTTTGTTGTTAATAGATTGAAGTTCTTTTAAATCATGACTAGGTTCCACACGTTGATAAATGAATTTTATTTGGGAGTTTAATATTTTTTCTGTAAATAATGGGTAATCCTATTTTTAAGTATCGCTAATTATAATTTAGTTGAGTTAAAATTACGTCATTGAAGATTGTTATCGTAGTTCCGAAAGGAATTTAATTTCATGATGGATGAAAAGAGTTTAAGTAACATAATATGTTCGGGAATAAATTGTTTGTGCTGACGTTAATAACGAAAAGTTTGATCGCGGTCATATAATTCTACATACATTTCAAATTTACCAGTTCACTTACATAGGAAATTATTGTTGGTGGAAGTATACAAAATTTATTTGAGTAACAAGGTTTCTTATTGAATAACAGGAAATTTTTATGCGATGGTCAAAAGGATGACGTGATTTTGTAAGGTAAGGAGATATTTGTTTTTTCGTTCAGTTTTAGTTACGATGTAGAATAGACGAGTTGGGGCGCTGGACAGCGCAGGCGATCGGAGTGTGGGTTGAACTTATTTACGTCTTACAAGGGGTGCAATTGAAGTTTTCGTAGGAGAGTCTTCTGTTTACCCTTTTTGGGATTTTTTAAATAATATTCATTCACCCAGGTAACTTCGTGTTGTGTATCGTTTGTCGGAAGTGACATTTTTACGTATCTATCGATGGGGAACTAGTATTTAATGCTGTGTTGTTCCTTATTTTTGGACTATGTATCGAATTTTTTATGCGGATTTTGTAATATAAGTTCAGGATATTCGCCAGTTACATTTGCGTACACAGCTACCCCCAACGGATGACAGAAATTGCTGTAAATAAATATCGCTTTAATACATTTTTTTTATATAAAGTATAAAGAACGCTTTGTAAATAAATTTCATGTGTAGATATGTTAAACCAGATGATACAGTGATTTAATCATTTGGTTTTGATTTTAAATATTTTCGTCACTAAAGCTGTGTTGATATAAATTTAAAAGTAAACATTTGTATAATCAAGGTAAATATTTGCGTACGTTTATTATTATTTTTTTTTTTTGTGTTGCTGGAGATCCTAATAAAGTACTTTATTAGTATATGTCAGCGGATGAATACGCTTTCTCTTGTTTATATTTTAAATAAAATTAAAGGTGTTTCAAATAAAAGTGTATTCACCCGTGAATTAACCATATCATATTGTGTATGATATCTATTTTATTCTGATTATGCTATACAAAATTACGTATTACAAAGTTTGTTAAGTTTATGTGTTCGACGTTATTAATATTCATTTTGGTGTTATCTAAAATTAAAATACAATAGATGATTTTGGGAAATTTGAAACTTGCAAGCGTCAACCCAGTTTTAACTAACAGAGTTTACAAATTTGAATGGATTTTAACTTTTGTATCACGCTGATCTTTTATTTTAATTCTGTTTAATCTTACGAATAGTGTTGTTGATTTGTAAAGTGTTATTTCTTTACATTGTATAATATTTTTGTTACTACTTTCCTATTACTGCGTTATTATTATTTACCTAAGGTCAAATTTTACCTTCAAATACTCGCACCAACTTTACATACATAACTGCTCGCATGGCGCCGTGTAGGCGCTAATATGATTTATAACTGTTTTGGGTTTTTTTACAAGCATAACTTAAAAAGCACTACATTCAAAGCAATTATTAATAGAGTTGTACATAAGTTGTACATAAGTTTATACATAACGTCCATTGCATATAGGTACATACTGTGTTCTGTACAAATATTTTTGTGAAAAATTGTACAAATTTGTTTTGAATGTCGATTTCTCAACCTTGGGCATAAATAACAGCGTTTTCTGTTACCTGTAGGGGGCTGCGGCTGTGGATCAATTTCGAAACGTTATCTTTGTGTTTTTTTATTATTTTTCTTGCAGTTGAAGGAGTATTAGAAATTTTCTGTGCGCCAAACTTGTTTCAGGATTGTTGTGATTATAGATAATACACGCATTGAGAGCACACGTGTTTATGAGATGGAAAAAATAGCCATTGGCCATCGTCTCATTCTACGTCCTACATCATAAGTAGCACATACCCTGTCAGTGGTGTCTACCCCTCCTTTAGACATGTTATAAAATGTTAAAATTTCAGGTTTTCTTTCAACTAAAATATTGTACTTCTTAGGCTCTTGACTTGGGGGGGGGGGGATAAAAATACAAAAGGAATTTCTCGTTTATTTTTCCGAATAGTTCCCACTAATGTAAGCGACTTTCGGAGAGTAAACGATTTGCAAGCGGAGTGCTTGTGTACTAATTGTCACTGGTAACATTTCTTCCTTCAATTGGTTTGATTAGCCTCACCACTATATCTTCTGCATTATTGCTTACTTTATAAAGACCATCTGGTTGCGTTCCTAAGTAAACATCCATTTAAACTGTATAAACATTTCTTGCATCGCACATAGCAAACACATTTAGACCATAACGGTTTGGCTTTGACGGAATATATGCCGAAATCGACAATTTCCTCTAAATGCCACTAGCTGCTCATCTGTAGTTACATATTCTGATGGCTAAAAATATCTAATGCATTTAGAAACAATGTTGTCAATTAAATCTCGAATGAGAGCTAATGTATCATCCAAAATTCGTTCTTGCGAGTCCGAACATCGTCAAATCTGAAAGAATAAAAAAAAATCCTTGATAGCTCATCGTAATGAAAAAGAAATCTCCAGCAGTTTCTTCTTCAGAAAATAAGTCTTAGAACTTCAAATGGGATGAACGAATTACACCGGCAACTACGAGAAGACCAATAAAATCTTTCATTCCATTTACTTTGCATCGCGGTCTCTGTGAAAATTGGACTTTTGTTTCAGTATATATATATATATATATATATATATATATATATATATATATGTATATTGTTTAATAAAAAAAGGTTAATTTAATTTTTGTCAATGACGCCGGACGGACAAATTTTACTGTCCTTTTGTCATTTTAAAAATGAATCCCGCTCCCTCCTTCCTTGCGTCCCCCACCGCTTTTGCCAAATTCCATTGTCACCAATAGGTACGCGTAACAAAAAAGACGCGAAATTAACCATTAATAAGGACGAAACATATATATATATATATATATATATATATATATATATATATATATATATATATGTATTTGTATTATCAAACATTCTAATTACTTCATCATCGAAAAACAAACCCAATACTTCCTCAATGATTTTAACATTTTTTGCTTTATTTTTTGACCCCGGCAAATGGGTTATTATGTTATGCTTTCGCGTTTTAGATCTTTTCCTATCAAAAGTACTTCTAATCAGTAAAAATATGAAAAAATTCAGTTATAAACTTACCTAAAAAAATCATCTTCATTTGATGATTCGTTACTGTCGCTGTGACTGTCATTTTCTTCACTTTTAACTAATGAATTCGAATCATGATTGCGTCGTACACTTTCAACACCCGACAAAGCAACATTACTTTCCGCATCAAAATCTAAATCACTTTTATCGTCATCGTAAAGAAACTCTTCAAGTTCGCGTCAGTAAGAGCACGATTTCTGGAAGACCTTATCATGATGACTGGTCTGCCAGTACCAAGTACATACCACTTGAAAAATGGAAATCGGATTGATAAAATGATATTCTAAAATGTTTATGTTTATATTTCTCCTAAATTCCACTATTGACCTTATGTTTATTACGTCAAATTCTACAAACGCGCCTCTAAACAATATATACTTTGTGACATAAAAAAAGCAACACCAAGATGGCGTTGGAATTTTTAGACCAAACTTGGTAGGAATGTAATAATTGATCAAATTTCAAAGAAATTAAACAAAATATTAAACTATTTTTTATTAATAATGTGTTGGACTACCTCTATTAGATTCACACTCCGACATACTTCTTGGCATGCATTCCAACAGGTGGGAAGAATGCCTTGGAATGTGGAGACGGGAATTATCCTGTTGGAAAATCGGGTCCTCCAACTCCTGGAGGAATTGAAGGATATGGGGTTCTAACACTTCATCAACATATCGGTGGACATTCATATTACCTCGGATGAATAAATACCAACTGAGACCTGCTTCCATAAACAATAGCACCCCATACGATAACCCCCACAGTGTGGCGCACGTGCCGCTCAACAGAAAACTGCACATTACGACGTTCTCCACGTCTACGTCTGACCCTCATGCGACCATCGTGCATTCCCAACCAGAATCGGGATTCGTCACTGAACACCACCCTATTCCATTCCACGTCCCAACCCAGTCGCAAGGTACACCACTCCAAATGTTGCTGTCGATGACGAGCCGTCAGCAGAAGCACAAGATGTGGTCGTTAAGGCTGCAATCCAAAAGCTCTAATTGGACGGTAGACTGTACGAAGGGTTACAGGACGTCCTTTGTTTCCAAACCATTGATCGGTTATTGATCTTGTACTCGAGAATCGGTCTCTTAATGCCATTAATCGGAGATGGCGGTCCTGGGCTACATTTGTCTGTTTTGGCCGTCCACTTCCTCTTCTACGACGTTCATGACCTTCTCTATACCATGCTTGATAACATCGTACAACAGAGGATTGATTACAGCTAAGATGGTTAGCAATTTCTCTGAATGAAAACCTCCTTCACGTAAGACAATAATGCGACCACTGTCGAATCACTCAGTTGTCCATAATTTTCACGTTGCCACACTCTAGGCATAATCGCATCCTCAAAATGCAAAGAAGAACACCAACGCAAAAGAACTGCAACTAATTTTAAAAAAAAAATATATATATATATATATATATACATATATACAGGGTTAGGAAAAAGTATCGGAACGCTTAAATATCTACAAAATCGCTAAAGTTACGATTACAAAATTCAGCATTTGGGGGGTTTCGGGGCGTGCAGGATTGGGAAATGATATCGGCACTGTTGCCAGATTTCCTAAGTTTGCGCTACACGTAGTCATTTTGTTTTCCTAAATAGAATGCCATATTTATTTTTATTGCATCAATTGGGGGTCTCAAACTTATTAAGATCTCAAATTTTCAAAATTTTATCTCTACTAGTTGCCGAGATAAGACAACACCGCGTTTTCAGTAACAAGTACCGAAACGCTTAAATATCTGCAAAACAGCTAAAGCTATGATTACAAAATTCGGCATTTGGGGGTTCCTAGGCATGCGGAATTGGAAAATGATATCGGCATTGTTGCCAAATTTCCCAGTCTTGCGTTACACATAGTCTTTTTGTTATCTTAAATGGAATGTCCCATTTATTTTTATTGAAATAAATGACTTGAGTTATGAAGGTTATTTTTTTATTTGTGATTGGCCACTTTCCCTTGCACTTTAATAACAATAATGCTAAGATAAAAAGGAGATTAAACGCCAATGGACTAAAACAACAATAACTTAATTAATTAATTAACAATAGAATTAATGATTAAACACACTAACTTTTAATTAAATGCTCAAAGTGGGCTCCATTATTTGCCAGACAGTATCCAAGTCGATCATAAAATTCTCGAAATGTGTTGGTCAACATATCCGGTGTTATAAGTACAATTTCGATGCGGATTCTTTCGAAGAGTTCGTTCAAATTTTCTGGACGATTTCTGTAGACACGGTTCTTCAAATGACCCCACAAATCCAGTGGAGTCATATCAGGGGATCGAGGTGGCCATTCTAATGATTTGGTTGTTTAAAAATTGCATGTCTTCTCTTGAATAATGGGGCCGAGCACCATCATGTTGGTACCAGATTTCACCTATATTTCTATTTTGTTGAATGGCAGGAACTATACTTTCTCTAAGGATCTCCAAATACTTTCGCCCTGTTAATGTACCTTCTATGAAAAAAGGTCCGATAATATTGTTTCCCAATATTCCCGCCCCGACGTTAACTTTCTCAGGATATTGGGTATGAAGTTCTTCCATCCAATGGGGGTTATCTCTAGACCAAATTCGGCAATTGTGCCTATTAACGTGGCCGTTCAAGCAAAAAGTAGCTTCGTCACTGAATACAATTTTGTGCGCAAAATAAGGACCTTGGTTGATATTTTCCATCATGATTTCGGCGAATTCGTTGCGGCGGTCAGGATCATCCTCTAAAAGCTCTTGAGTGTAATGGATCTTGTACGGCTTTAATTTATTTTCCTTCAAAATAGTCCTTACAGATTTTTGACAGATTTCGGTATTTATAGCTAACTGGTTGGTGCTTACTTTTGGATTTTCCTCTATTTGTAATAAAACGTTTAATTTACTTTCATCACATCACTTGTAGCAGTTCTTGGACGTCCGGTTTTAGGTAAACATTTTATGGACCCTGTTTCCTCGTAACGTCGACAAGTTCTGTGTACGGTAGACTTTTTAATGGGTTTATTAGGATAACGATCATTAAAAAAATTGCAGACTTCTTGATATGTCCTTGTTTTATTTCCATATCCACGAAAAATCAAAATATCAATACGTTGGGTTTCTGATAGAACAAAAACCATAATCAAATTATAATTTTGTAATCGATGCCATATTCAGCGGCTTAACTGACAATGATGTGTTTAATTTGTCATTTGTGTAACATGGCTACGGCTAGAGTGTTGAAAACAATTGAAGCAGTGCTTACTTATTCCTAGGGTATTCATATCTTCGGGCATCTCCGATAAATTTAATGCATGCTCATTCTAAAATAAGTAACTATCGCATAATATTTCTCACTAGTATCTAATAGCATAAACAGAATTTTTAGAATTTGGGATCTTCCATTTAAGATAACAAAAAGACTAAGTATTGAGATCTTAATAAGTTTGAGACGCCCAATTGATTGCAATAAAAATAAATAGGGCATTCTATTTAAGATAACAAAACGACTACGTGTATCACAAAACTGGGAAATATGGCAACAGTGCCGATATCATTTTCCAATTTTGTAATCGTAACTTTCGCGATTTTGTAGATATTTAAGCGTTCCGGTACTTTTTCCTAACCCTATATATATATATATATATATATATATATATATATATATATATATATATATATATATATATATATATATATATATATATAGATTAGCCAAAACACATAAACCTCTGTAAAATTACTGAAATATGAAACCTGGATACATTAAAAATTAACATTAAACTACTTTTTATAAAAAATCCATTTTATAGTACTACTGATGTGACGGAATTCAATTTTTAATTATTAAAATAATAGTTGTAATTTGGAAACTGTTCATTGAAATCTGTTGTTATAGTAGTAATTACGAGAGCTCGAGTGTGACTCATTGCTTAAAAGCATAAGAATGAAATAGTAGAATAATAATAATAATAAAAATTAATGGGCGTGTTTTTTATTTACACTAATAGTTGGAGTAAAGTCTGTTCGAACATCTAGAAATTTACTCGAACTACTTTAGTTTAAAAACGAATACCTCGTTCACTTTCATTTTCAAAATATTTAACACATTCAACAACATAAGTTGTGTTTGACTTTTTAAAGATTTATTAGTAAGCGACATCTTAAAGTACTAACTAATAAGAACTGTTTTTACTTTTAATAATATATCAGAATAAAGTCGAAAAGAAACAATGCGCAAATTATAGATTACGTTACAATGAACAGCTGATGATAGTGAATATATGGTTTTAAAACCGACACACGTTGCAATAAAAGCATGGATAGTCATATTATTAGTTGCTATTTCTTTTCTATTATACAATTCTTTAAAGTGTGACAGAAATAGATAAATCTTATTGGTTAATTCTTGTTGCTTACTTAGCTGAGTCATACTCGAGCTCTTGTAATTACTATTATACACTCCGATATAACTATTAAAGGCCATGGTACCTATTTTTGAATTTGTTCCCAACTGTCAGTATATTCGTTTCAAAATCTTGCATTACCTTTTATATTTCGAAGTTTTTAAAAAATGGCAGGTTATTTCTGAAATGGGAAGTTTCAGTTGGAGAGACGCATTTTACGCTGTCAAATACAGTTTCATTTTATGTTTCGTTTGAGGTTAAAGATGGTTCTCGTGAATGAAAGAAGAAAATTTTCTAGTTTTGTAACTTAATCAATAATCACTAAGGTGAGATTTATCAAATCTTAATTTATTAATGGAGTTTACATTGTCTTTATGGATTTTCTTCTACTAGCTTAGAAAAACTATACCTAATAATTATAATTTATTATAATTGGTAAAACGGTTTCGAAAACCTATATCTTCGTATTTCATCAATAACGAATACTGATTTCTACACTCTCATATGCGAATGCTAATAAGCAATTTATACAATATCCTTTTTCTACAACCTGATTAATTCAGCACAATCCTGGAAGCACATGTTACTCGACTGCCTATTTTCTATTTAACGCTGCAATAAAGCGTTATTCTTCCGGGCCATCCTGGAGACCTGCTAATTGTTTGATACTGCAGTGAAACCAATATTCTGCGCTACATGTTTCTCGTATTTACCGAAGCTATTTTAAGCTGTGTTAAAATTTCTTTAATTAAATATAAGTAAAAGCTACATTGCAAAGTGCTCAAGTTATGCGATCATAAAGCACCCTAAAACTACCTTGATTTTAATAAATGGGTTTTTACATGATATAACTGCGTTACATTCACGATTTTATTGTTTCTCTTATTTTTAAGTTTACTTTAAATTTTTTATAATAGAAACACAAGGGGTCTTTATAACATTTTGTAAGGTAATAGAGCGATCACTGCCAAGACGAAATATGTATTTTGTTGACTAAAAATTAGGACGTATGTTTACCGACAAATGAATTGCGCAGCTATATGTCAAAGATTCTGTACATTTGATACCGGTAAGGTGTGTGACCTACCGTTATTAGTTGAAATCAGATATTTTACTGACTTTTCAGTTACAATTTTGTGTTTTGCGAATTTATTTTTTAGTTTTTTTTTTCTTTTTTTAAAGTCAAAATATAAAAAAAATTATTAATTTATAAATTTGTTACCGAACTTTGGTTTGCTTTTTCTACTTTTTCTATAACCAATAACCATAGGGTCATAAATAATACTGTTTACTTTTTCATTTTGGAACCTTAAAAGGAAGTTGTACATATTATGACTTTTTTTGTGTATTTGATCATCTTTAATTTAATAAATACAACTATTTAGTTTGACCAGCATTGCGTTTTACTCGATTATTGTGTGTTTTACTTTCTTATTATGTGTATTTATATGTATTGTCTTGCAGCTTCACTAGCCCGTTTCGGAGCTTGGGGCTGTCTTATCTAAAACTACGTGGCGCCTTGGGTATCCCTACACTGTACGGTTACACCACCCACGCATTCAGTGCACTGCCGCTTTAGTGATCCTCAAAAGTCAGCTGAGCTAGGGGCTATCTTTTTATTCCATCTGTAGCGTATTTCGTGCTATGTCCAAAGATCATTTGGAACACGTTACACTGTAAACGTGCATTCAAACGCACTAAAACAATAAATATTATTATTATTACATTATTACTATTATAAATAAAAGAAAAATAAGGAATAAATTGTAACACGTAAAATTGTAAATTTTTTTTTTACAAAAACCGTGCGAGGTTTACTACCAAGCAATTAATACATAAAAATTCCGTAGTGACTGCGTGCATTTTTAATAAAATCTTCCAAATTGTAGTGGCTGTAAACCTTAATCGCATCTAAAGAATAATTTTAGTAAATTGTTGCCATTAGGGTTTCTAACCCTAAATTATTTAAAATTGAAGTCTGTAAAGTTTTTTGACATGTCAATGATACAAGGTCGCACACTAAAATTATATATATATACACACACGCACGTACGGACGCACGTACACACTCACGCGCACACAAAGAAAATAAACAAAAAATTCACAGTATACAGTATACCGTAATTGTACATGCCAACTACTTTTTGAGATTATTGTTGGTGAAAATGTATATGGCACATAAATGAGTTTACTATATTTTGACATGTTTCATGATACTACGAGCCATATCGTATACGTTTCAGGTGGTCATCTTTCTCTGAAGAATCATGCAAATAATTCTGCTATTTTTGGATTCTGAAGAAAGTTTTTCCGTAGCACCTACTTTTTGTTTGAGTTCCTATTTTTTTTTTCGCATTCTTTTGCATTTTGTGACCTTATTTATTTCTATTTTCACATTTAGGTTGTCTGTAGAATTAGTTATGAACGTCACTTGTTTGTCGTGTTTTCTTACAGGGAAAATTGTGTTAGTAGAAGGGCCACGGTTGAGGAGTCCTAATTAGGCTTTGGTCTTTGTTATCTTAATGGGTTTAATATGCATCCGTTAATTGCTGTGTCCAATGACCTTGATTCATTTGATCATATTTAATTTTTTTATCGGTGTTTCTTTGACTGAAGAACCCAAATTGTCTGCCCCCAGCACCTTTTTGGCTTTAGCGTCATTTTGCCATTTTGCTTACGAGTGCCGTTTTTGCTTTCGAACAACTTATTTCCGTGTTCCGCCATCTTGTTTACGTGTGCCTTTTTATTTTAGGGCCCTTTTGGCAGCTGGGATCCGAAAGTTACTACCACAGAAAATGGCAACTTGGCCAGTGTTTGCCTTTTTTACTTTCCAACATTTTGTTTCCGCCATCTTGTTTATCTGTGTTTGGTTTAAGACTGAATTCAACATCTTGGGCCAGCTTCTTAGTTCTGCATCTAAAGTCCTATTGGAGGGATGTAGAAGTTAGTTTTAACATCTTTAAATAAGACCTATTGGTAGAATTGTTTCTGAATCTCTGTTCCTACATGTTGAACCTAGTTTCCGAATCTTGAACTAAAGACATTTTGACATAATTCAATATCCTGAAACCGGCATCAACATCTCTTTCTTTAGCTCCCTCGTAACGGTTTTTATCGTTAAATCGCTCATTTTTTTAGGTATCTTGCGGTATAATTTAAAACAAATACAACGATGTATAAATGTTATATACAAGATATGTCGGCATCTCACGGTTTAACTTTCACTTATGATTCATCACTTTATTACTTAATGGGGGAAAACGCAGACCAATAAATAAAAATGGAGCAGGTTATTTGCATTTATCGTCAACAATAGGTCACATTGTAATCGCAGCATGGTCGTTGGAGTGTGAGATTTTGTACAACAGCGTTGCCTAGCAAATGCATGATTAGCGCCGTCTGTGATAAAATAAGAAGTGCAAGACCCTATTTTCACTTATGGCACATATGCTCTAATGGAAAATTACAAATTTTTCTAGCTCTTCTTAAAGAATTAAAGGTCAATTCGCTTTCTTTTGGCATTAGAAGCAAATATAGCGCCCTCTTAATTTGAAAATTTCTATCAACATCATGTGGTATAATTGGAAGTTATCACAGAATGAAGTAAATGTGATCTTGTGGTATAATTAGACTTCAACACTCAGTTTAAATGCAAACTCCCTAAACATGCAAACTACCAATCAAGAAAGCGTATCTGATGGTCAATAAAATCCCATGCACATACGAGTATAAGTAAAGGCGATTAAAATCAATTAAAGCAACTGGGGCCCCTCAAATATCTTCTTTCTGCGTATGTCTAACACTTTCCCGGGTATCATCACGGGACACTTTGTAGTGTAGGTAGCGGACCGTGAAAATTTTATTGTTGTAGTAAATGTTTGTGAAATCGTCATTGTTACCTCGATAGAAAAGATACTTAGGGGATTTTTAATATCTTGATAATACGTCGTAATTTGCTAATGTTTTCGGAATATTTTATTTTATGTAATAATTGATATTTGAGTAAAAGTTGAACAGAAAAAGGAAACATTTATTAGGGTAGAGAAACAGGTGTTCTGCCACAACTGGCGTTACGAATTGTTAAAAATGTCTATACGCGCGCTCTTGATGTAAAAATGTCATTGATTTAATAATTAATTACGGATGAACATAGCGCAAATCCAAAGGGATCTTTTTTTGGTACGTTGACACTCGAGACCTAAATGTAGAGCTCGCTACCGACGAATGCATATTTTTAAAATTAAGATGTCGTTCAATAATTAATATGAAACTGTTCCAACGTAATAGTTTCTTGTTTTTTCACTACTTTTGAAAAACAGGGCTGTTTTCGGGAGTAAAGATAGTTAGTTGGAAATCAGGGAAAAAGGGAATTACAGTTAGAGAGTCGACCGAACAAGATCGATTTGGTTAATTAAATACCTTCATTGTAAAGAGTTTGTCTTTAAAATATTTCTTACGGATTTTTTCCGAAGGTTATAAACGATTTTGATCTAACGTTGGTTATAAAATGGCTATAGTTTAAGTAATTCACACTAAAGACACCAGAAGCCATGCTTAGTGCATATGAATTATTGTTAAAAATAAGAAACTGAAAATGGAGTCTAAACATTTTTGGTGCCAAAGAAGGATAAAAAATGGACAGAATAAGTATAACAGCAAGGGAACTAATAGATTCATGTAATTAATAAAATATGTACTAGTACAAACACTGTAAAACATATAAATAAACAACAAAATCACGTAAATCACGCAACCGCCAAGATAAAGTGACATGCAGAAATATAATAACAAACACATTCGCAAACACGCAAGCAAGTAAACCCTAACACAGGTAAGCGCTCGAGCACAATACATGAAAACCCCGTAAATACTCAAAAACGCGAACACACTCTAAAACAAAAAAAAAACCAGCCAACAAACAGCAAACTTTCACCAAACAACCAAAAAAAAACATACCAAAGAATCTAAAATATGCAATAAGAAACAACCCAAACGTCCAAATCAAAGAAACTAAGTGAACTATTTAATATTCAAACAAATACACAAGCACCTAGCCAAAAACACATACGTAAGCATACAAACACGCAACCCCAAAACGTAGCAACAAACAAACACGCAAGCATGCACTCAGATCAGGCGTGAAATTTGGCATTTTTAGTGATTACATAATAAGTATGAGTGGCAGGTTTTTCCTAGGTTTTTTTGAGGTTATATAATCAGTATCAGTATTTAAGTGGCACTTTAAACAAAAACACAAGCGTGACCCACCGGCAGTACATAAAAAAGTTATTGCGTTAAAGAACGTCTTATCTTGATGAGTGTGTACCCCTGGCACACAAAAGACTTTATTGAAATCTACATTTATCAGAATTCGCTTAATTGATACACGCAAATCAGAATTTAATATCATAACATGAATAACTAAAACACACGCTTGTACAAATGTTAAAAAAGCAATTAAGGCATATAGGGACTGTGTCTTTGAGACACGCAACCTGCAGAAGAATATAAAGATCTGATAAAAAAAGACGATAAAAATAGGACAAGAATGGACCGAAAAAATGACCACAAAAATAGGAGGTGAAAAAGAAGTCCACAAAAAAAATTTTGTGGAAAAACCCAGGGTCACTAGAAAGCAGTTCTGACGGTCAATAAAATCCCATGCACATACGAGTATAAGTAAAGGCGATTAAAATCAATTAAATCAACTGGGATCCCTCAAATATCTTCCTTCTACGTATATCTAACACTTTCCCGGGTATCATCACGGGACACTTTGTAGTGTAGGTAGCGGACCGTGAAAATTTTATTATTGCAATAAACGTTTGTGAAATCGCCATTGTTACCGCGATAGAAAATATAATTACGGGATTTTTAATATCTTGACAATACGTCGTGATTTGCTAATGTTTTCGGAATATTTTATTTTATGTAAGAAATGTGAGAATTTATTGATATTTGAACAGAAAAAGGAAACATGTATTAGGGTAGAGAAACAGGTGTTCTGCCAAAACTGGCGTTACGTAAAGTTTTTCGTTGGGAATAAGGATTTTGGTAAAAAATAGAAATAATAAAAGTCTGTTAACTTCTTTAACATTTTCTCCCAAAATGAATTATCTCGAAGTACTCTTATGGTCCTAATTCCTTTGAATGTATATATTACTAAGTCACACCAACTTCTATCACCAATCTCTAAAATACCCTGTATTTGGTAGTAATAATCGTGGTTTAGTAGTAATTTCCCCTCGCTATTTAAGAAATAAAATGGATGTGTATATAAGGATCTTCGTTCTTTGCTATATAAGTACATTTAATTTCAATTATACCTTCCTTGCCAATCAGGTGAACCAGCCAGAAAAGGGTAATTTTTTATGAATTAGTAAACCAGACATAATGCACTGTTGCTGAGCAGTCGTTACATATTCTGTCTTAGCTAAACTTTCATGTTTTATTCTATGTAACATGACTTTTGTTGGTCGGTTAATACTGTCATCTCTAATATTTTTTATTGCGCTTTCGGGGGACATCTTCCGTGTTTTATATATTCTACCGAATGTTGAGGCAGTAACTCTTATTTTTCTTTCTTCGTACCACGCGAGTAAATCCCTTTATAATTTTGTTTGATTTTCTATAATTCAATGGTCTATGTGGAAAGATATTGCATATGCCTTAAACATTGTTCCCTTATATTATTATTGTCCTCCAGGGACGTATCTAGTTGTGAATCGGTTGTACACAGGTTACACACAAAGCTTCCTTCATACGTTTTTGACAAATCCTCTTTGTTATCGGACACTTGATAAATCCAACGTAAACATTTGTCACATTTTACCCAATCTGCGTTTTCGTCCAACAGCCTATGACCGCAATAGGCACATTGCCCTATTTCGTTGTCATCTTCCACTAAAATTGTGTGATTGGTTCCAAAAAGGGATTTCGCAAGTTCCTTCGACATACCATCGGGTTCGTGAAGTTAGCAGAACATCAAAAGCACAAACGTCGAAATTGGACCCATAGGTTAGTGCCACGTTTGTACCAGTTAGTGCCGTTGCAAACTATTTGACAAAACAAACAACTGCCGAAATACGGCCATCTTTTGATGTTCTGCTAACTTCACACCTTGTTAACGGCACAAACGTCGAAATTGGCTCCATAGGATAGTTCTGCGTTTGTGCCGGTTAGTGCCGTTGCAAACCTTTTGACAAAACAAACTACTACCGAAATACAGCCATTTTTTGATTTCCTGCTAACCTCACACCTTGCCAACGGCACAAACGTCGCAATTGGGTCTATAGGTTAGTGCCGCGTTTGTGCCGGTTAATGCCGTTGCAAACTTTTTGGCAAAACAAACGACTGCTGAAATAAGGCCATTTTTGGTGTTCTGCTAATTTCACACCTTGTCAATGGCACAAACCTCGCAATTGGGACCATAGGTTAGTGCCTGGTTTAGGCCGGTTAGTTCCGTTGCAAACTTGTTGGCAAAACAAACGACTGCCGAAATACGACAATTTTGAGGTGATTTGTTGATTTCATAACGTTTAAAACGTGAAAACGAACTGAAAATAGTAACATCTAATTTATATTAATAACAATGAAACAGGAGGAGACTCAAGAAAAAAAATGGAAAAGGATCCAACAAGGATGATAGCTATTTGTCTAAAGACATACTTTAAAATAAAAATCCAAAGACGTAAATGAAACGGAAAACCCAAAGAAAAAGAAAAAAGAAGAAAACTTTTGGTTGAGAAGCAGGAGAAAAATATCCCATATATTAAGGATAACGAAGGTTCGATTCAGTGTGGCCATTGTTACTACAACTGAACTATCACAAGCTTGAAAGCGGATAAATAGGTGAATTTTTCTGTTTTCCAATGTCAATAATTTCCGAATGTGGCTATTGTGCACTTTCCTAAAAACAATTCTTAACCTCGTTTATAATTACTGTGCCAATGTAAGCTGTAATATTTCTTTGTTATAATTCATGCTCTTCATGGTAATTTCGAAAGATGGAAAAGTTTAAATTTTGTGTTAACACGCCGATAAATACCATATAATTACACTGTACGCCTAAACAGTAATATTTAAATTAAGTGGATTTTTTACTTTTAAACAAGGCATTCAACATTTATATTCCTTTTTTTTTTGAAAAACATATGCTAGCATTTATTTCTTTATTATTCAATTAAAAATCAGAAGATATGATGTGCTGATTCGTTTCATACATTTATTGCATTTATTCATAATAAATAAATGTATAAAACGAATTAGCACATATATCTTCTGATTTTTAATTGATTCATATTACTGTTAATTTGCAGTTGCTTATCTTTATTATTCATCCTAATCAAACATAAAATAAAAGTAAAATGAATTGTAACCTTGTGTGATTATCTAGAAAAACTAGCCTTTGATTAATGTTTAAGAATCCTCCACTTTCTTATACAACTGAAATAACTTGCAATTTTATGTTTAAATAGAGATACAGAAAGAGTAAGACAGCCACTGTTTGTTGTAATCTTTTGTCGGCCACAGGAGAGCGGCGCCATGGAGGCCTGTTTGACTTGTCTCTGCCCTGAAATAATGGTGGGTGCGTATGAAATTTAAATTTGAAGGCAATTGTATTAGGGTTTACAATGAAGGTGCCATATTTTAAGAAAAATACTAAACAAACGTATAGTTTTGTTGAAGTGTAAACTAAATGAAAGGTTTGGATTTTGAAAATATAGACAAAGCTTTCCTGAAATTAGATATTGAACAGTTTAAACATTTTTGATGTCGTAGGGATAATTACTCCTGATGTTTTATGGTGTAGCCGGTCATAGCTACACCATATTATAACTTTAATTAGTGATTTGTGTAGGGTTTAGCATATTTTTTTTTCGTTTCTATTACGCATGGAACTGAACTTTCTGTTTACGATTACTAATATTCACCGATTGTTTTGATCACAGCTTGTAAACATTCATAAGGTAAATATGTAATTAAATTTTATTAAATACATAAATAAAAAGTTTACCTCGAGTAGGATTTGAACCTACGACCTGTACTTTGCTATTATTACATATTTACCTTTGAACTTATTCGTTCATAACAAAAACTTATAATAATTCATAAGGTAAGTACACATTTTTTTACAGTGTTACGGCATCCCTCAAATTTCAAAAGCTACTTCTTTTAATTTGATTGTGTTTCTTGTTTTTTTACATGAGAAAGTACCTACATGTTCCATTTAATTTTGGAACTAAATGTACATGGTGGCCAAACGAGGAGGGGGTGGAAAATTGTACAAAGACGAAATAAGTTAGAGAAATGATTTTTGGACCACGGGTAGATATCAATATGTGTTACATTTTTAAAATATTTTTCATCAATATGTGTTACATTTTTAAAATATTTTTGATCATACATGATGTTTCATGTTGTTGGAGCAAACTAAACTTATATTTTTTTAATGAAGCACCCTATATATCATTACATTTTTGGAAAGCCCATAAAATACGCTTTCATTTAATATTAAATCATAAGGGTCTATCTCCTTTGGTTTTAGAGATATTCAATTGTTTTTCGACAAAATTGTCCCACTTGCAGTCCCCGCCACTGATTTGTTAGGTGACTTTTGTTTATTTTAAAATGACAAAACAGTTTTGGTGGTCCTGTAGTATTTTGAAATATCTTAATTTTCAGATTTTTTAAATAATGTACAGGGTGTGTCACCATTTGTAAAAACCACTTTTTTTTTAATTTTTTTAAATGGCATCCCCTGATGTTAGTGTCATTTAATGCTTTGTTTGATATTCTTTCTTTTTCATCAAGCATGTCTTATAACTAAAATTAATAATTTTCAAAATATTTTCAGTTTATTTGTGAAACTGCGATTGTAACACAAAAATACTGAAAATAGAGATATTAAGTAGGCCATGGGATTGTAGTTTCTTACAAAAAAAATTAAAAAAAAAAACAAGAATTAATATAGCAATTACAAATTGATTTAAGGATTTATTTAAAATTTAACAGACTTTTTTGAACCAAATTAATGCATTAATGCATAAAACACTCTTGCTTCTAGGCAAATTTAAATCAGTCCTTGGTAAAATTTCTGAAGTACTCAATTTGATTATGTTCAGATCAACGATTTCATTTTTTACGTCTTCTTGTAAATGTAAACGTATAAAGGTGCTCTTGAATTGTAGTTTCATGCTAAAAAATTTTTTAATCAAGTTGTATTAATTTATAAAAGAAACTTTGGCGTTCTTAAATAATTTCTATCACAACACAAGTTTTGAGATACTCTCAATTCTATTGTAAAAATTCGAACCTTCGGAAGTATTTTTAATTTATTTTCTTATCTATTGGCATCGACAAATTTTTCTTAATATTGTAAGTCAACTATGTATTGTTTTCAGTAAACTAGGCTGGTGAAAACGACAATTATGATTATTATATTATATGCAATACTGTTTAATAAAATTAACAAATACAAATTACAACAAAACAAGGGCAATTAAATGAAAAAGAAAAAAAATCAAAAATAAATTTCTCATTAAATTCTCGAATGTTCTTCCTTCAACTTCAATACATTTATTAACACGTCGCAAAAAAAATTATTTTTCACTCTATCGGGATATTCTAATTCTTTCCTTCATATTTTCTGGTGTGGTTGGAATTTCTTTATACACATAATCTTTTACGTAACCCCACAAAAAGAAATCGAGTGGGGTCAGATCAGGTGACCTCGGTGGCCAAGAAATGGCTCCTCCTCGACCTATCCACTGATTTTATTTCCAGTGGTTTAAAAATGCTCGTACGTCTCGATGGTAGTGGCGGGTGCACCATCATGCTGGAACCACATATTTCCATAAACGGCTTCATTAATATTTTGAAGACGGTTAGGTAGCACATCTCTTAAGAAATTTAAATACACCTCGCCGGTTAGAGTATCTTCAAAAAATACGGACCTATAACATGGGACCCAATAATCCCCCCTGCTCATACATTTAGTGACCACCGATT
The DNA here is from genome assembly GCA_036346205.1 of Vesta saturnalis. Taxonomy (NCBI): domain Eukaryota; kingdom Metazoa; phylum Arthropoda; class Insecta; order Coleoptera; family Lampyridae; genus Vesta; species Vesta saturnalis. Next base: position 191,017 of record JARFJB010000246.1, read on the forward strand.
TTGTTGATCCAATAAGGATTTACAGTGCTATAATAATGGCATGTTATGTCTGTTCAGTAAACCATTACTTATGAAGGTAGCTTCGTCACTAAATAATATAGAGTTGTTGAAATTTTATATAATATCCACGGTATTTGTGGGCATTTAATATATTTTTCACGCTAGTTTTTTTTATATCAGTCACATGTGATATTTGTGAAGTACTTACATGAGGATTTTCTTGGATTGCAAGTAAAACTGTAAGTTGGTTTTCATCATTTGTCACTGATTTATTAGCTACTTTCCGTTTTTTAAATTTAACACTACCCGTTTCTTCAAATCTTTGTAAAAAATTTTGAAACGCCTTAGGCCGCGGCTTTTCTTGAGCATTGTCCAAGACTAAAAATCTTTAAAACCATTTCCTGAATATTTAGAGTCACTTTCAACTCTTTGTACAATCTCGTTTGGCCACCCTGTATAGTCAAAATCGATTCTGTCAATGTCTTGTTTTGTCTTGCCATATCTAAAAATCGGATATTCACACAAAGCGTACCTAATGAAGTGTAGGGGTCAATTCAAGAATTACCTTTTTTTGAATCACGTCCAAGCTGTGCTCTTACCGAGTTTTGGATCACCTATAATAGCATGCATGATATTTGGTACTACTCGTATTACAAATTAGATCATACATTTATACCTTAGGATGCCAAGGAAAATTGTGGTGGAAAAATCAGAGCTGCTGCGCATTTTTCTCCAGTACAGGGACGAAGTAATAAAACCTCCTTAAATAGACCGGCTGCTGAGATATGGCAGTTAATATCCAACGACTGTTGTTCATAGAGAAGTGTGCAAAATTGATCAAAATTTGTGCTTATGGGTTTTTAAGAACCATTTTATCACACACACACACACACACACACACACACACACACACACACACACACACACCTACTATTTGAAAACTAATGGACATTGCACCGAATGTAATGCTAACATTTTTATAAGTAGCAAACATGGTCCAATTAACGATGAAATTGTACTGGAAGTTAAGATTTTGCTCTCTAACACGAAAATGCATATTAATAGCAAGAGAAAATTACTAGGAATAGAAAGAAAACACATTGGCAATTTGTTGTGCGAAAGGAAATTGGCTATTAATTTGCAAAGAGAACTAGCATACTCATTTATAGAAAATGAATCCATGAATACAAGGAATATTTACGACTTAACCGTACTAAGAAAGTGTAAACAAGAATATGTGTCCAAGAAAATGTCTATTTTGGAATCTGGAAAAACTCCAATTGATAATATATTGTCGCTGAAATACGTTGAACCTTACAGGTGTAGCATCCAACACATTTCATTGGATAAATTTATGCTACACTATATTGAACACCGGAGCAGCTACTGATATATAATGACTATGTTAAATCGAATACGGATTCCTTGCTAGCAATTGATGAAACAGGAACGCTGGTTAGAAAAAAATTGCAGACCTCAAGCCTGGGCATATATTTCTATACGTCGCAGTTATACATTTAGGCAGTGAAGGTGGTCAGGTTCCTATTGTGCAAATGTTATCAGAGGCCCACGATACAAATTCTATCTCATTTTGGTTAAAGAACTGGATTACATGTGGAGCACATACTCCCAAAGCAACAGTGGCTGATCACTCCCTTGTACTACTTTGTGCAGTAGCTTGGTATTTTTTAGATATATCACTTCAACATTATCTAACAATGTCATGGAGATTGTTAACTAAGCAATCCGACCGAGTGTACATCAGAATAGATTACCCTCATGTCAAAATTATTTGTCGCTGGAGTTCAATCAAGAAACCAAATTTATTGCACGAATTTTATGTAAGGGTGATTATTATAATGAGCAAAGCAAATACACTTGATGATGTTGAAGAAGTTTTGAAGAGTTTGCTAATTGTATGCAATAGTGAATATTCAGAATGTGATGACGAAGAAGTTCCTACTGCATCTGAAATACACAAAAGAAAATTAGAAGCTATGATTTCTGGGTTAGATATCGTAGATATATCCGACGCTGACGTTCATAATATATCGACACATAACGATGATGCAGATAATATGCTCACGGATCCAGATTTAGGCGATGATGAGACAGATGACATCATTACTTGGTATGATAATATACTCCGAGGATGTTTAACATTCTGCAACGTGCGAACCTGAAATAAGTTCAGATCTTAGAGGATTCATTCGAACATTTGTGCTATGGTGAGGAGTAATGAGACCCTTTTACAATTGCATACATCCCACCCGATCCTATTCAATTGTGGAGAGCTACTTGATTTAAAAAAACGAACGTTAAATGGATATTCGCACTTAAAAGTAGATAAATTTTTTTTAACCCACCACCAAGCCATCCAAGCTATGATGATAATGGGAAATTCAAATATAGACAAATCAGGTGGGTTTTGATATCATTTTTACGCCAACTAGAATTAAAATTATCATTGAAGATCATCTGCGCAAAAAAATCGAGGACGAGGAAATGAATACTATCGATAAGGCGGAAAAGGATACAAGTGATGCAACCGACTTCACAGGTATAAGGGAGATTTCATTTTTAGTACTTGATTAAAATGTCCTGTTTACGAATTTACATTACTCGTATGTGTAAGTATAACGTTATGCCCTATGCAGGAATCCTTTATTTATTATAATATTTCATAAGAGTTAGACTACCTTTCATTGTTTTTATCACTTTTTTTAAAATGTGCATTTTCGTGTTATGGGTCGGGTTGAATGCATTTCATAACAATATCAAGCGTTAATGAAAATACGTATTACAAACGTAAAAAGAAATTACCTCACTGCATTCCCTTTTGCTTATACCATAATCGTTAAACGTGCTTCCGACGAATATAAGAATCAAGCATTATAATATTTACCGATATTTTATAATTTTGCAGTTGACGAAGTTCATCATGAAGAAAACTGGTTCGGATTAGCAGCTAAACCTCAACCCAAAGGAAAAAAAGGTTCTATTACGGTTTACCACTTGCTGAAGTTATGTACATAAGCGAAAGCAATAAGATTAGGGTGGGTTTATTAAAAAAACGGGAATTCCTTTCGAAGTCCAGTGCTTATAAACAGTAAGCGGATTATATTCAATAACACTTGTGCTTTAGATGCTACTTTTCAAGCAATTTCGGCGGCTTATTGCGACAGTTTAAGTTACAAAAGTTACATTGATTGTAATTTTGAATGTATTAATGAAAATATTAGAAAAATTATTCACTGTTTGGCAAGAGGCGCAGCTACAAACATAGTATATGAGATAAGAGCTCAAGTAGTGTTACTTCAGCAAAAAATGCATACTTAATGGTACCGATGTAATTGATTGTCAATGCAATGTTACCCTCATTGTGGAGCGTTTACTATCTGTGCGTAGTACAATAACGCAATCAACGTGTGCAACAAAAAGCTGTTAATTCCGGGTGAAATTGGTATCTCCCCCTGCAACCCATTAACATTAAAATTATAAAGGAGCAAGGATTTCAACAATTAGAAGCTGCCATAGATAATTTTTTAAACACAGGCATTAACTGCTTTTGTAACAAACCTCCCCAAACTTCGTTCAAATCATTTATTTGTCGATTGTTGTGACGGTGGTATAACAAAGTTATCAGATATACCTTTAGTTATAACTTTCTTAAACAGCAGTTATCATATAAAATCAGTTAATTTCTTTATAGAGTCGAGGGCACTTTGCGATGATAACATTAATAAAATGGGTCACTATGTTTGTTTTAGTAAAAGAATAGATTCGACGTGGGAAGTGCATGACGATACCGCAAGAAATATAAGAAGTGCTGGAAATGAAACAGTTGTTCAACCTAATTTGCTTTTATACACAACTTAGTGCTCAATTATTATTATTAAGTAATTTACATCTCATCTAAGAAAGACCACAAAATTTAGTAATTTATATTTTCCAACTATACCTAGATGTACGCCAAAATAATTAACTAAAATATATTACCATTTGATCTGTAAATAATAATAAGTATGGAAATATGATGCCCTTTCATTATTAGCTTTAAGTACCTTTGTTATATAATATATGTAATAGTTATTACTAAATTTAAATTTCTTAGAGCTAGTAAATGGTAAGGAAGGTGTTTGTAAAGTCAATGTTACCTATGTATTTATAAAATAATTTCGATAAAGTATAAATGTGTAAAATGCTAAATAACAAGTAGGTACCAATACAAAAAAAGCTGTCTTTATTTGATTATTATCGTTTGTTTTCCTTTTCTTAAATACATTTAGTGAAATAAATATTGAAACATCCATAAAAAGTGAGAATTTAGTCCACAAAGCCAATTGCGGCCGAATAAAAGATCGAGTACGAAGCTAAAGGGTTTGATTCCCAAAGTTAGCCAATTACTAGGTACTTGGAAGCAGTGTAACAGTACTACCTGGTTTGATAAAAAAATTACACTTCTTTTTGTTGTTGCGATTGCAGGGCTACTACCGGAACAAATGCGGCACTAACTTGTGGACAAAATTTCGAGGTTTGTGCTGTTGGCAAGGAGGTAAGTTAACAGAACACCAAAACATGGCCGTATTTCGGCAGTCGTTCGTTTTACCAATAAGTTTGCAACAGCATTAACCGGCACAAATCCAGCTCTAATCTATACACCCAATTGCAACGTTTGTGCCGTTGACTAGGTGTGAAGTTAGCAGGTCATCAAAAAATGGCGGTATTTCGGTAGTAGTTTGCTTTGCCAAAAAGTTTGCAACAGCACTAACCGGCACAAACACGGCACTAATCTATAGACCCAATTGCAACGTATATGCCGTTGGCAAGGTGTGAAGTTAGCAGGAATTTAAAAAATGGTTGTATTTCGACAGTAGTTTGTTTTGCCAAAAAGTTTGCGAGCGCACTAACCGACACAAACGTGGCACTAACCTATCAACCGAATTGCGACGTTTGTGCCGTTGACAAGGTGTGAAATTAGCAGGACATTAAAAAATGGAGGTATTTAGTCAGTAGTTTGTTTTGCCTAAATGTTTGCAACGGCATTAACAGGCACAAACGCGGCACTAACCTATAGAGCTAATTGCGACGATTGTGTCGTTGACAAAGCGTGAAGTTAGCAGGACGTCAAAAAATGGCGGTATTTCGGCAATAGTTTGTTTTGCCAAAAAGTTTGCAACGGCACTAACCGGCACAAACGGAGCACTAACCTATGGGTCCAATTTCGACGTTTGTGCTTTGGATGTTCTGCTAACTTCACGGACCCCATACCATCTACATCAATTGGTTGCCTCCTATTCGTTATATCATTTGAAACAAGTTTAAAAGCTTTAGATTTTGATATATGTTTTAAAAACTTCATGACTACCTAATCAAATTAAACCTTAGTAAAATCGTTCATCACACACTATCAGACTGACGTAATATCAATACCAGAAACGGGGCACTACTATAATGCAAAAACAAATGCATTTTGCAGAAACTTAAGGGTTGTTTATTACTAGAAGTATTATGTATTAATTCAAATTCAATGTTCCTTAACTGGTTTAAAATTTTATGATGTTTCATATTTTTATTGTTAGAAGTTTTCGGTGAGGTATGTAGTTAGAAAGATTAAATTTTTTTACACAACCATATTATAATTTACATGCTCTATGACACAGCACAAAATTTAAATCTGTTTTTTGGAAAATAAATACCCATGTCATACCGACAAGTAACATTAGTAGGTACGAAGATATTATTTGAAAGAGGTTTAGTAAGGCAAAATTTTAAATAGCCATCATAAATATTTGTGTATAATATACATGTACCTAAATACAGCAATAAGAGGCAGTACCAATGCTCCATGTAAAGATAGCTTGAAGGAATGTATTTAAAATACCGTCTTAGACCGTTTTCTTCTTAAATTTTATGCTAATATTCTTTTTGTTAGGAAAACAAACAAATCGCAATTTTTCTCACCAGAAACAATGCGCCACTGAAGGCTGCCGACTTAACCGTTAATCATTATTAGCAAAATCCGTATTAAAGTAACATCTGGGATACTTATAAAAGGTAAAGTGTCGATTTCTAGATTTACATAAGTTTTTATTTTCATACTTTAAAAGATTAAGAATAGAACTAACTCTACAAACATAAATGGTACAAATAGTTACTACGTAGCTAATCTCTGAAATTTTTTACTTTGTTCAAGCTATTTATCAGTTGGAATGTCCTGAACCTGACGAGTACCTACCTGCAATTAAAAGCATTATAAATATGGTAATATGCAAAATTTTATAAGCGTAACTCTATACAAGTGCAGCACGTGTAGATAATTACACATCAAATTCAATCAGATATAAAGGGTGTTTCAATAAGAGCGCAAGATTTGAATTGCGCGCCATGCTTGACAGTCATAATGATACGTGATTATGACGTGACAGATCGAAAGTGGACAGATGGGAGTTAGTAAACATGGAGAATTACACGATAGAACAACGTGTCCTGATTGTTAAACATTATTATCAAAATGGTGAAAGTTTGATTACCACCATTCGTAAAGTGGGTCCAATATTCTGTCGAAATAATGTTCCTAATTTATCTACTGTAAAAATAATAATCGAAAAATTCGACAGTACTGGTTCGGTTAGTGATCAGAACAGCAGTTCGAGAGAGTGTGGCCGAAAGTCCAGAGACATCGATTCGTCATCGTGCACAAGAATTGTACATTACAACAGCCATCCATCAGCGTATTCTCATTAAAGATTTGCATTTCCATGCCTACAAAGTCCAATTGACTCAACAACTTCTGCCAACAGACCATGCACAGCGAAGAGAGTTCACCAATTGGATCCTTCAGCAACAAGAAGTGAATGCCGATTTTGTGAACAAAATCATTTTCAGTGATGAGGCCCATTTTCACCACGATGGCTTCGTTAATAGACAAAACTGCCGCATTTGGGGCTCGGAAAATCCACGAATGATTCATCACAAAGCAATGGATCCAAAACGTGTCACTGTTTGGTGTGCATTGTGGTCTGGAGGAATAATTGGACCGTTCTTCTTTGAAGATGACGCAGGTAATGCTGTAGCGGTGAATGGCAAACGTTAGCGTGCTATGATAACGCAGTTTTTTGTGCCTCAATTGGAAGATATTGCTCTTTACGACATGTGGTTTCAGCAGAACCGTGCCACATGTCATACCGCTCGTGAAATGACTGTCTTGCACGAGTTTGCTCCTGGTCGTGTCATTTCCCGGTTTGGTGACCTGAATTGGCCGCCAAGCTCTTACGATTTAACACCTTTGGACTTCTGGCTGTGGGGTTATCTGAAGTCACAGGTTTATGCCAATAAGCCCGCGACCACCGAATCATTGAAGACCGAAATTAGACGGTCTGTTAATGAAATACCGCCACATGTATTCAATAATGTTATTGCAAATTTTGCCAAAAGAGTACGCATGTGCCAGCAAAGCCATGGCGGCCATTTACAAGATATTTTGTTTCTTACATAATTCCCAAGTGTATACATTATAAATCAATAAATATTTCAATACTTTGCTACAGAAACCATGTTTTATTGAACCTTAAAATCTTGCGCTCTTATTGAAACACCCTTTACATTCCTTGTAATTAGTTTATCAATGCCACATGCAGTCTGCATCATAAGGGACATTAACCAATTTATGCAAAATTTGACCCACTAAAAAATATCTGGTGTGGAACAACACCAGGTAATTTTCGGGGGTGTATTGCTGCCCTTCAAACAGGTCCTAACTCATTTTGATTTTTAGAGTACGTGGGAAGAATTATTCTTTATTTTTAAAAGCTATTTTCAAGTTGGGATCCCATCGTGCTCTCTGCAAAATTAACTATTCTTGGGTTCGGGGGTGTTATTTCTGCTCCTCAGATTGGTCCTAACTCATTCTGATTTTTAGAGTGTGTGGCACGAATTATTCTTTATTTTTCAAAGCTATTTTCAAGTTGGGATCTCTTCGTGTTCAATGCAAAATTAATTATTTTTGGGTTCGGGGGTGTATTACTGCCCTTCAAACTGGTCCCAGCTCATTCTGATTTTTAGATTACGTGGCACGAATTATTTTTTATTTTTGAAAGCTATTTTCAAGTTGGGATATCATCGTGTTCAATGCAAAATTAATTATTTTTGGGTTGTGTGGTGTACTTCTACCCTTCAGACTGGTCCTAACTCATTCTTATTTTTAGGGTACGTGGCACGAACTATTCTTTATTTTTAAAAGCTATTTTCAAGTTGGTATATCATCGTATTCACTGCAAAATTAATTATTCTTAGGTTCGGGGGTGTATTTCTGCCCCTCATACTGGTCCTACCCCATTCTGATTTTTAGAGCACACGGCAAGAATTATTCTTTATTTTTAAACGCTATTTTTAAGTTAGGGTCTTATCCTGTTCGCTACAAGATTCTTTGGTTCGCGGCTGTATTTCTACCCTTCAGGTTGATCCTAACTCATTCTGATTTTTAGAGTACGTAGCACGATCTCTTCGTGTTCAATGCAAAATTAATTATTATTGGGTGCGGGGGTGTATTACTGCCCTTCAAACTCGTCCTAACTCATTCTGACTTTTAGAGTACGTGGCACGAATCATTCTTTATTTTTAAAAGCTATTTTCAAGTTGGTATCTCATCGTGTTCAATACAAAATTAATTACTTTTAGGTTGTGGGGTGTGAGGTGCCTTTCAGACTGGTCCTAACTCGTTCTGATTTTTAGAGTACATGGCAAGAATTATTTATTTATTTTTAAAAACTATTTTCAAGTTGGGATCTCCTCGTATTCATTGCAATATTAATTATTTTCTGATTCGGGAATGGATTTCAATCACTCGAACTGGTTCTAACTTATTCTAGTATTTCAGCCACCACAGACGGTTCTAAATCATTCCGAATTTTATGGAGTGGTATAAATTATTGTTATGTTTTAAAAGGTTGGGATCTTATTGTTTGTTTTCAATTAATTATTTTATACAACAGAGATGCATTTAACCATCTTAGACGGGTCATAACTTATTCTGGTTTTTAGAGGATTTGATATTAATTATTTGTAGGTTGGATCTCATCGTCTTCGCTCTAAAATTAATTATTTTAGCTAACGGGAGTGCATTTCACCGCATCAAGCTGTAGAGTGTATAATAGGAAATACTGTTTTAAACATTCCTAAAATACCAATTTATTCGAACCACATTCTAATTATAAATACCTAATACAACTGATTACTACGCCATTGATCAATGAGGTGTTTCGGTTTTTTCTACTGCTCAAAGTTACTGCCAACTTCACGTTGGTCATGCCATATGCTTAACTTCAACGGTTTTTAAATGATGTAAAATTTTCGGCAAAAAAGTGACACTTCCAGACCTTACAATACATGGTATTTTTTAGTAAAGGATAATTCTTTTAATGAAGCCGTGAATTGTGCGATACTAAATAAATTTTGCTGTTTTTATACAACATGCTCGAACAGATCAAAAAATATATATTTTTTAATGGAAAGACTTAATTCTTCTGTCGTATCAGTATTCAGGGTTAAACAAGAGTGACACTTTCTGTTAAATTTCAAAAAAACGTAATTTCAATTTGGAAAAACTTTATGATGCTGCATTTGTATTTTGAAAGACAATCACGATGATCATGGTTATTTGGCAAATGTCAGCTAAAATGCGATTAAACATGCGTGTACCACGAAGACTACTTCAATTTAATTCGTATTAACGGATAGTGTAACAAATTAGTACCGAGAACTTGGGATACACTTGATGCTAGATATCCTAAAACACGAAAACCACCAGTAAACGCAGTAATAAACATAATTCAAATCTAAGAGTTTGGAAACAGTCAAGGGAAAGTTGGATAAAGTAAAACCAATGATGGATAATGCCGAAATTGATGTTGCAGTACTTTCGCAATCTTGTTACTGCTTACTAATAGAACTTTCCATGAAAAAAAATTAACTTTCTAGCCCTATGTAATGGCCAACATTTATGCAGTATCGCTTATGTTCCGTGCTTCATCTACGCTATATCCAAATTGCATTAAAAAACGTTTACTAAAAAGTATCATGTATTTAAGGTCGGTAAATGTCTTTTTCCCCGCTTATTCTTTGCCGTTTCTAAAAACCAATAGAACTTTCGATTTCAGTCATGTGTGTACATTTTAGCCAATCAAAACATTATTATAGTGGCAATAATCTACCTACATTATCACCGCGAGAATAATTTTAATTATTTTGTTTTTATTGAATGACAACGTATTTTTCGATTTGACTTCTGTCATCAATTTGAATGTTCAGAAACCTTAATTTGTTAAAATAAAAATATAATATTGCAAACGTGTTTGTTATTGTAACGTAAAAAATAATCCAACAAATACCACACGAGAGTTCGATAAATTAGAAAACAATTCTCCATATTTTCTCAACCCTGTTGCCATTCGGTAATAAGTTTTCGAAAATCCGTCAAATTATTTTCAATTTATTCTCACTATCTTGTGATATTACTACTGAAAATTTTAAATAATTCCAAAACCATTAAGACTTGGGGGTTCCATTCCAGAGTAAACGGAATCACCACCATTTTGGATATAGGTATTTTAGCAGGATGGCCCTCATCGACAGGTATACTACCAATTTTTGAGAGTTTTAAAACTACTTTTTCATAAATCTATATTTTAAGTTTGTCGTGGGGCACCTAAAGATACCGTTTTTAAAGAATTTTTAATTCAACTAAACCAAAGTAGTGATTTCTACTGATGTAACGGGTATCTATTAATGATTGAAGCTGACGTCATGTAACAAATTTTGGTTAGGTTGGTACCACTGCACTTCATTTCGGTCGCAACGATTGACATTAGCGTCTCATGGGGTAAGCTTCCTTAGATGTAATTGTAAACATTGTTTGTTAAAATTAAATTAAGATGAAAGCGTCTTGCTCAGAGGTAAACACCATTACAAAATCGTTAATTAAATCTGAAATGCATGGTATTTTTAAACATAACTTGGAAGTTTATATGAAATATTACTTACGCAAATTTGAAAAACTTATTTTAGGAGTTATGAAAATAACTGATTGTGAATATAACAAAAAATGAATACAGAAATGAAAAATGAACGGAAACATTATAATAAAAGCTAATGAAAAACAGACCCGTGTGACTATGGCAAAAAAGGTGGAAACCGATTGATTTTACAATATAATTCTCAGTGTTGCAAATACTAAGCAAAAAAATGTCCCAGGTTTAATATGACGTCAGCTTCAATCATTAATATACACGTGTTATATACAGTGTATGTAGATATCGGACTTGCAACCGGTTTAAGCAAGTTTAAAACAGTTTAAGTTAATACTGTAAATTCTCATTTAATGTAGACGCAATGAAAAATCAGTGCAATAAATATGTAAACTTTAATGGGAAAAGTATATCTAATAAAATTTTAAACCAAAAATATAATTAAAAAGTATAATTGGATATCTTTTGTTAAAAAGTAAAATTCTAATTTGATAAGTTTTAACCATTTAGATTTTATGATACTTTAGATTACTAGCGATTTTGGAACAAAAGTACTCTATATGAACAACATGCATATGCAAAGTATGAATTTTTAAATAATTGCCTGACATGTATTAAATTATTCACAGCTTTATTCTACGGACCAAGTAAATGTAAATATTCTATAAAATATGCACATGACTACGCTAGACCTTAAATATGACTTTGCTCTCTTAGGATCTTATAACCATTACTAAAACTTGAAGAATTCATAACGCAATCTTTATTGTAACTCTTATATTGTAACTTGTACATAAAAGAAATGCAATTTTTCACTTTATTACTTTAAAGATCAACTACATGTATTGAGTAATAATAAATGACCAACCAGACCTGTGATTTTAGAAAAGAGAAGATGTAACATCTTGGTTATAATAACAATAATTGGTTTTAAAAGTTTATTTACGCTAAATAATATATTAATATTGCTTTCCCATATACGTACGTATAAAGAGAAGGCCATGTAATCGGTTTAAATTTTCAAACACTTTTTTTTGCATTTCTCGACGTTTTGTGGCCAAAACAATACAATAAACACATTTATAGAAAAAAAATGTCATGTTTGATTGTATCGATAACTTGAATGGTTCAAAAGATATCGCGTACACTCACACACAATCAAACACGAAATTTTTTTATAAATGTGTTTTTTGTATTGTTTAAAATTGTCTAAAAATCAATTATATATTAAAATTACGGTTAACAATGGTTATCGAAAAACATGAATTTAATTAATCCCAGATACACCCCTGCGTGTCTCTTCAGCCTACCTCTAAAAGCAATATGGCTGAAATACAAAATGGAAACAAAGTAATAATTTACCAAAATAAGTAATCCTATGCTTGTCTCTTACACATGCTGTACTTTTATTGTATATAAAGTTTTTAACAACACACCTTTTGACATTTTTACAACAAATTTCGATGCAAGCACAACACAAAAAGCAGTTACAATATCTTAACCTCTACACGTAAACAGTTAAAGCACATGTATTTCGTGTACTCTGGCGACAACTTTGGTGACGTTTCGGAACTGTTCGATATAGTTAGTGGACGTCTTGGGTGGGAGAAAAGGCAGGCTGCGCAGCAGTCAATGTTACATCTCCTCTTCTATAATCTAAGGTCACAGTTCATTTACATAAAAAATATTGAAGCATTTTACCTGTTTGGGACGCTAGAAATCAATTATATATTAAACTTACGGTTAACAATGGTTATCAAAAAACATGAATTTAATGAATTAATAAAATTCCCAGATACACCGCTGTGTGTCTCTTCAGCCTACCTCTAAAAGCAATATGCCTGAAATACAACGTAAACAAAATAATAACTTACCAAAAGTGAATCCTTTGCTTGTCTCTTACATATGCAGCACTTTTTTTATAATTATTGTGTTATAGTACTATATGCATTGAATAGTCTTGAAAAATATACAACTTGCAGGACGAATATTTTTATAGTTCAGATTTTTATTAGCTAACTCAATTTATGTCGCCCTCGGCGAATACCACTCGTTGCTGCGCAACTCGTGATAATGCACCATGAAGGATATTCTAAAACGGTCGAGTTGCCGTATAGATAATAAACTAGGTCGAAATCTAGATCCTTCTACTTAGAATGTTAGCTTATATTGACTTTCCTAAAAACTGAATGCTTGAGTGTGACAGTCAACAACTTAGTAGATTATAGCTAATTACTCAAAGTGTATTTGGTGAGATTATTTCCCAACATTTTAAAAATACGTTTATTAAAAGCATTTTATTAAACAATACTAACAAAAATATTTATGAACAAAACTTTATTCACATAATTCTCACAATATACGGTACAACAGACACCAATTTCTATTGGTAAAACCCGTAAGGCATCAAAATTTGATCTAGTATAAGCCATGTGCTATATTATATTCATTGCTTGAGAAAACTTAATATTGAAGTGTCAATATGTCACAGTTGTACCGGGTGAGTCATTAAGGAAGGACGCCGGCTATATCCCAGAAACCGCATATGTTACGACTTCAAAAAAAAAAAAAATCTTCAGTAAATGTGGCCAAGAGAAAATGCTGGAAATAATTTTAAAGTTTTTAAATAGACCACTAGGTGGCATAACTGCTGTAGTAAATTAAAAAATGTCGAATAAGTAACCGAAACATAAGGAAAAGGTATATTGGAAATATCGTAGTTGTATTTTTGGGAAAATTTTATCCATTTTTTGTATAAGAAGTTTTTCTCTAACTTCACAGGTTTTCCGTAGGGGGAGCTGCGAAAGTTGTCAGACAAACACGTAATTATCTTCGGAACCAGTCATCGAATCTTAAAAACTAATATTTCGTTGGAAAGGTCTTTTCTTGCGCTATTCGTTGATGTAATAAAAAGTTAAGTTTGATTAACGAACAAAAGCTAGAGGACGCTTTCCAAATATTGCTGCAATTTTAGCGATTTTCTTCAAAATATTAAATAGAATGGTATGTTTTTTATATTTTAGTCAGAAAGAGTATAAAATTTCGCCTATACCCTGAAAATTTCAAGTCGATATCTCTGTTGGTCGTAACATAAGCGGTTTCTGGGATAAAGTCGGCGTCCTTCCTTAATGACTCACCCGGTGCATTCGCGTAACATGAAAGGTGACGATTATCATAAAACATGTTACATATAATTAAATATTTTATTTTATATTTTTAATACAAAACAGATAAATATTTTTCGCACTGTATTATTACAAATATCATTTTAATCCCCAAAAGCTAAATTTAATACATCTTTTCTTGGAAAAAGTACAGTACTTGCGTTAACGGTCATATTTAATGATCTTTCTATGAAAAAGCATAATTCACGAAATATCCTTTATTGTACTTTAGCATTGAATAACGTACTATTTTTCACTCAACAACTGTAGGGTTTAAGACTACAAACATAAATATGATTGGTGTGCAAAACAGAAATATGATTCTTTTGTTATTTGTAAAATTAAAGTTTTTAATCTACTAGATTAGTTTATTGTCAAGTTCCCCAGGAGATTACTCTAACAACAGTGACTTGTTTAGGAAATATATCATTCTCAAAATGTGTTTCAAAGCGTTCGTTATACAGGTACTAACTACACACAATTTCACTTCTCTATAACTAATCATCTTGACCAATGTACCATTGTACCCAATGAGCTATGCAAATTATAGTGCAAAAATTAAGAATTACAAAAAATATTCTTGTTTACTTTGGATTTTATTGACCAGAATTCATGTTATTGTTTATTTAATAAGTACATATACACTTACGTTACAAAACACACGTCAATGGGACACAACCTGAAATAATTATGATTAAATAAATAAAGCAATATATATATATATATATATATATATATATATATATATATATATATATATATATATAAGATAAGTTTATTGAATGCAGTCAATTATGAAGGCCAAGTAAAAACCCTTTGTTAATGTGCCAAGCAGGGTTTTTTACTTTTGGCCTTCATAGACTGCATTCAATAAACTTATCTTATATTCATTATCAGTCAAGATTACCCACTTACTTATATATATATATACATATATATATATATATATATATATATATATATATATATATATATATATATAACTATAGAAATTGGTTTAGAGAACGAACAAACTTGAACTGTATGTACTTCCCTAGTTACGATGTATTATTATAATTATTATACACAGAATGAAGGATCACAGTCAACTTTTTGTGAATGTCATGTGAGCTCGCAATTCGCTAAGGTTTCTCACATGACAACACGTGACTGATTGTTAATTTTTATTTGCTGTGTGCAATAGTAATAGATAACTATAGAAATTGGTTTAGTGAACGAACAGAAGTTCAATTTAATAATCATTAATTGTATTTTATTTAAAATTAACTTCATTCACAAAAAGTTGACTGTGATCCTTCATTCTGTGTATAATAATTATAATACATCGTAACTAGGGAAGTACATACAGTTCAAGTTTGAATCGATTGTGACTTGCCTCCTCGATAGCTCAGATGGAAGAGCCTCACTCTAGCAAAGTGGAGGTCGTGGGTTCATGTCCCACTCGAGTTAATCTTTTACTATATGTACTTTAAAAGTTAATTTTAAATAAAATACAATTAATGATTATTAAATTGAACTTCTGTTCGTTCACTAAACCAATTTCTATAGTTATCTATTACTATTGCATACAGCAAATAAAAATTAACAATAAGTCACGTGTTGTCATGTGAGAAACCTTAGCGAATTGCAGGCTCGCATGACATTCACAAAAAGTTGACTGTGATCCTTCTTTCTGTGTATAATAATTATAATACATCGTAACTAGGGAAGTACATACAGTTCAAGTTTGAATCGATTGTGACTTGCCTCCTCGATAGCTCAGATGGAAGAGCCCCACTCTAGCAAAGTGGAGGTCGTGGGTTCAAGTCCCACTCGAGTTAATCTTTTACTATATGTACTTTAAAAGTTAATTTTAAATAAAATACAATTAATAATATATATATATATATATATATATATATATATATTTATATTACTGTTAGAATTAATTCATTTTTTTCAAAAATCCACCACCGTAATTTAAATAATAGTGAATATACTAAACTTCGACACAAGGTAAATAAGGTTCTCCCATCGAAATAAAACTTTAGAAATAACTTTAATTATTCGATCACAAAAATTTGCAAACCATATACGCCAAACTTTTTCAAAAAGGTCAAGGATATTGATTGTATAAGTGTTTTAGAAAGCATTTTATCCACACAAGAATGTTTAAACACGAGAACGCCAGTTCTAGCGTTAAATTTTCTTAAGTGGATAAAATTCTTCTAAAACACACATGCAATACAACGTTTTATCCACAATCACCACATTTATAGAATGGAATTAATCGAAATTGAATTAAAAAATATACCTATTCGTAAAATGAGACAGGCTTTGTCATACTTACTGATTGCTGTGGTACGTAGTGTATTGTTTACAAAATAAAATGTAAAGTTTTGAAAAATGCAAGAAAGTGATTGTGTCCCTTTTTTAATTCCTTAGGAAGCTCAAGAAGCAACTCTACAATTATTATTGCCTACAAAATCCAGAGAACGTTATGAAAACGCGTTTGTCAAATTTAACGAATGGAAAGAAAAACGCCGGGTAATGACAATAAATGAAGATGTTATGCTATGGTATTTCTTAAATTTGAAGAAAAAGTATGCAATTTCATCCATGTGGCCAAAGTATTCAATGCTGAAGGCTAATATAAAGGTTTATAATGGCGTAGATGTTAAAAAATATAATAAGCTCATTGGTTATCTGAAAAGTAAGTCGAAATAATACTAGACGAAAAATCTACGGTTTTGGAAAGGTGTAGATTGAGGAATGCTTGACTAAACCTTGTGATAAAGAATATTTGATGGTTAAGGTAATAACAATTTTAACTTTTTAAACAATATGTATTAAGTAACAAACTATTTATAATTTATATAATTATTTTGGATTTCGCTAATAAGGGGGGTGCTGCTGCTTGTCGATGCTGCGAATTGACTAATTCAAAAATCAGTGATGTACAGGACAATGGCGTGTATCTACTTGTTTCGATACCGGATACCAAGTCCGATATTTCACGGAAGTTCAAATTATAATATGCAGAAATTATATTTCCCTAGGACCAAAGCACTTATCACACGACAGGTTCATTTTACGTTATTTATTTATTTATTTATTTGTTTGTTTGTTGTTTATTTGTTTGTTTGTTTGTTTGTTTGTTTGTTTCTTTGTTTATGTATTTGTTTGTTTGTTTGTTTATTTATTTATATAAACAGGGTGGCGCATCCTATACGCGTCGGTCTCTGTAATGCAAATGGCTTAAGATCTGAAGTTTGTTTCTTAATTAGGGTACATAGGGCCTACAAATTAAAAATAATAGTGACTATACAGGGTGATCCAAAAATAAGAATTTATATCAAAGTTATGTTTTTAAATGGAGCACCCTGTATTTGACAGTGTTTTTTGATTCTACGGATAAAATAAAGTTTCTATAATGTTCCCTATACCTATCTCATTTCGTTTTTGGAATATTTAAAGAACTCTTAATTTGCAAGCGTGAACAAGAAAATCAACTATGTTATGGTTATGTACAACACATCAACATACACCTACGGCATACGTGGTAATAATATTAGGCAATCGGCTAAAATGCAAATTTTTCTATTCCAACATACAGGGTGCTCAACTAATCTAGCTGAATTTAACTCAGATGTGCAGCTGCATAATTTTATTAATTTAAATAGGACACCCTGTATTTAACAACTTAAACCGATAGTCATTCAAATTGTCTTTCATTCGATGTAAGAGTTCTCTATACCTAAAACCAACGGTTCTTTAGTAAATAGTTCTTTTTATTTGTAATATACGTATTTTGTAATAATCTTGTCTAATCATAGTAACTATAGAGCTAATATCACTCGAAATAGAATTGAACGAAATAAGCCATTCATGTCTGTCACTTTCCAATGTAAGCAAGAGTTTTGATGTAAGGGAAAATTACATATTTTAATTTAAAAACATTTATTTAAGAAAAAGTAAAAATTTGAAAACTAAACGCAAACAAAAAAAAAAGTGGCCACTAAATTTAAGAACTAGCATTAAAATAAATTACTTAAAGAATTTGTTCAAAGTGACGTCCATCTTGATCTAAGCATAACTGAACTCTTTTTTCAAAAGATCGTTTCACTTTCAGAAACATTTATAGAGTTACTATCTGAAAAGCAGCTCTTATTTTCACTTTCGTGTCGGCTGGAGTAGTCGGTGGTGTATTGTAAACTATACTTTTTATATAGCCCCACAAAAAGAAAACCAACAACGTCAAATCCGATGATCTTGCAGGCCCTTTAGGTGGGCCACTTGTTCTGATCCACTTATTTGGAAAACGCCGGTTTAAGTATCGCCGTACTCGACGTTCAAAATGTGCGAGAGCTCCATCCAACTGCGTCCACATATTCCGCCTAATATTCAATGGTACATTAATTAGTCCAGATAATTTTCTGCACAAAAATGTATGAAATTTACTACCATTAAGGGACCAATAACACGGGACCCTATTATTACTCCCCACACATTCACAGACCACCTATGTTGATGATCGAGAGTGCGAAATACGTGAGGATTTTCATCACTATAATAGTGAAACTTGTGGCGAGTGAAGTGTCCGTTATTATGAAAAGCACACTCGTCCTAAAATAGGACATTATCAACACAATTTTGATCTGATGCTACTCTATCCATAACCCATAAACAAAAATCTAATTTATGTTGAAAGTCCGTTTGATTCAGCTCTTGGTGCAACTGTATCTTATAAGGATGAAATTTGTGTTTTTTTATTATTCGTTTAATGCTTCGCCTACTTATTCCAGTTTCTGTACTAATAGCTCGATGACTTGTGGGTTTTCTATTAGTAACGCAATAACAGAAAATTCGTTACTATCACCTCCTACAACAGGCTGGGGTTGAATAACGTTTTTATATTCTACGTTTACATATTAGCCCTAATCTCTTCTAACAATCTTTCAAAAGCCTGTCTGTCAGGTTTCTCTCGATTTGAGTATTTTTGACCGTAAACTGTAGATGCTAACAAACAATTTTCATAACACTCATCAAGAACAAATACCATATCAATCCTCTCTCCCTTAGAATAGGTTTTCATGTTTAAGATTTTTTACGTTCAGTTCAATCGAACTTACTAAATACTAAAATGCCAACGTCACATTTGACATTTAAATTCAACGGCCACTTTGATAGTAAGAATTACACAATGTCTATGTTACAAATAAAGAGCTGATATTTACTAAACAACCAGTGATTTTAGGTATAGGAAACTCTTATATGAAATGAAAGAAAATTTAAATTACTTTCAGTTAAATTTGTTAAATACAGGTTGTTTCATTTTACATAAAAACATTATGTAACTCAGCGTGTGTGTTAAATTCAGTTATACTGAAATTTAATTAAAATGTGTAGTTTTACTTTACATCAAAACTTTTGCTTACATTGGAAAGTGACAGACATGAATGGCTTATTTCGTTCAATTCTGTTTTGAGTGATATTAGCTTTATGGCTGCTATGATTAGACAAGATTATCACAAAATACGTATATTACAAATAAAAAAGAAACTTATTTACTTAAGAACCGTTGGTTTTAGGTATAGGGAACTCTTACATCGAATGAAAGACAATTTGAATGACTATCGGTTAAAGTTGTTAACTACAGGGTGTCCTATTGAAATTAATAAAATTATGCAGCTGCACATCTAAGTTAAATTCAGCTAGATTCGTTGAGTACCCTGTATGTTGTAATAGAACAATTTGCATTTTAGCCGATAGCCTAATATTATTACCATGTATGCCGCAGGTGTATGCTGATGTGTTGTACATTACCACAACATAGTTGATTTTCTTGTTCACGCTTGCAAATTAAGAGTTCTTTAAATATTACAAACACGAAAAGAGATAGGTATAGGGAACATTACAGAAACTTTACTTTATTTTATCCATAGAATCAAACACTATCAAATATAGGGTGTTCCGTTTAAAAAACATAACTTTGATATAAACACCGATAAAAAAATTCAACGTTGTTGCCAACTTTCTAAGATATCTGAAAATAACTAAAAATCGTACAAATCTTCAATCGACTATATCTTTTTTAATATTCAAAATACGAAAAAGTTATAAGAGAGACTTTTGATAGCTATTTTTACGCAAAATGGGAAAATGTGAATAAAACATTTTTTTAGTAACTATTTTTTGAGGTACAACCCAAACATACATTTTTTTAAATAGCAACTATATATGGCTATGGACTCATACGATGGCTTATTTTTTTCTGATTTCAAAAATGTATAGTTTGGTATGTTTTGTATTATTAGTTAACTCACAATGTTAAAAAAATTGTAATTATAATATTTACTAAACAAATGCAATGTTTGGTGTGGTGTGCTGTGACAAAAACAAAACTCTGCATTGATTGACTCTCAAATAGTAGATATTGAATTATTTGTTGTAACCAGTTGTAATTCGTACTTAAATAGTGAATGTTAATTTATTAATGGCTTATTCTTCTTCTGAAAGAAATGATATGCTTTTTTGCTATTACGTGTCTAACAGAGATGCTAATGCTGCTTCGGAATTATATCTTCAAACTTATATGGAAATAAGACAACCCGTTGTGAGATTACTTTCCAAACTCGAATCGAATTTAAAAAAATATGGGGGCTTTACTAAACCTCAAAATTTTAAAATTAACGTTAACACTGAAAAAGAAGAACGTGTTTTAGCTTACGTCGAATTTTGCGAACGAGTACAACACTTCCAAAGATGAAGCCAACGTTATTTTGAAACAAAATAATTTTAAGCCATATCATTTTCATGTAGGAAATACTTTGTATGTTGAAGATTATCAGGAAAGATTACGTTTTGCTTCATGGTTGATTAATGAAAGTCGAGCAGAGCAAAAAATCAATTCTATTCTATTTACCGATGAAGCAAGATTTACAAGCAACAGCATCTTCAATAGAAAAAATCATATCCAATGGTCCCAAGAAAATCCACATACTACTGTTGAGAGGAGAGATCAATATGCTTTTTCAGTAAACGTTTGGTGCGGTATTATTGGTACCCAAATCCATGGGCCATTTTTTTATGAATACAATTTAAATTCCGAAAGATATCTAACTTTTTTACGAAACGAACTTGAAGAAATTTTGGACGATCTTCCGATGAACATAATTTGCGGGAGGGCGGAGGGGCGGTCGGGCGGGCGCGTGCGTGCGTGTGCGTGCGTGCGTGCGTGCGTGGGTGTGTGTTATTATTATTATTATTATTATTATTATTATTATTATTATTATTATTATTTATTTACAACGTTTTTGAGCTATACATTTTACTGTCCTACATATCTATATATACACACATATACACTTACTTTTACAGATAGAGAAACAAAAGAAAGTGTGTATATCACATGAACTGCTTTCTTAAAAATTAAAATGTAGCTGCCCATTTTATGTGTTGCACAATAAATTTTTCGTACACCACGTGTCTTCAAATTCTGGTATGCTTTGTTTTCCTAAGTTCCACGCATATTCATTAGTTATCCTAACCTTTAGTCTTCGTTTGAATACGATCTTGTAGTCCTCATTTGCGTTGTATCGAAGAAAATTAGTCATAACTTTGTAGATGGTGCTTTTTGCCAATGTTATTAAATAATTAGCTAGAGTATTTTTTTTTGAAATCCCAGGTATTCCGCAATAAAGATCTTCATTTGTGCACTTTTTTCCTGTAAGCTTGCGCACCATATCGTCACAAGATTCCACAGTAACTGTGATTTTTCGCATGTTAAAATCACATGCCATGCTGTTCCTGTTTGGTTTGGACAGAAAGGGCAATTGTCTGTGTTCCTTATTCCCGATTTTTTTAGGAAAATTAAGTCTGCTATTCTATTCTTTGCAAAACGCCAGGCAATTTCTCCGTCTGTGCTTAAGGTCATTTTATTTTAAAAGGCATTCCAATAAATTTCCTTGTCTGACCATTTTCCGTTTTGCTTTGTTGTGACGTGGTATGTGTTCGCTACAAGTTTTTGTTGCATTCTTTTCGAGTGTTTTTTCTCCACTTCACTTTTTTTACCATTGAGATTCACGTAGTTCAATGTAAGTTGTTCTGGTGTGTTGTTGCTTTCCATGGCGGTTTTGTAATTCTTTTCAAAGTAGGCGTTTATGGTTTGATAATGGGTTACTAGGTCTTTTCGAGTGTTATCAGGTTGGTGTTCTATTTGTGATATCAGTTCTTCATCATTTTTCCACTTATTGTTTTCTATAAAATCTGAGATTGTATGGAATCCCATCGCTACCCAAAGTGTTACGAACAACGGAGGCTTTCTTTCTTTAATTAGAGTGCAACTTGTGGTGGAAATGCTTTTAATATCTACCAGCCCTCTTGGAAAGTTATCAATTTTAATGTTTAGAGACCTCACAGATGATTTTAAAGATTGTACAAAGACCGTCGTTCTGTCAGTTCTCTTTTTTTTCCTGTACAATGTTCAACCATTGCCAAGATACCTTATGTGGGTTTAGGTTTTGGATTACGTTATTCATTATTACCTTCCATTTCTGCTGTTCTACGTTGCTCATCAATTTTTTTGCTGTTAATATTCGAAAGGTTGCGACTTTTGATTTTAAGTTGACCAGTCCCATTAAAAAAGGTAATGGTGATTGATGCAGTCAAAGGCTGCCTTTTGGTCGAGATTTAAAATAGCCAGCTTTATTTGCCATAAAAATCGTGTCTCTATGAATGTGAAGGGTATCGTAGATTGTTCTTCCTGGGATACAGTAGCTTTGATCCGGGTCAATAATTGTATTTATTACAGCAGAAAGTCTAGTAGATAGTGCTTTTGCCAGGATCTTATAATCTGTTGTCAGAATTGAGACAGGTCTCCAGTTGTCGAGGTTTGTCAAGTCTCCTTTTTTTTTTGGCAGTAGATTAATAACAGCCTTGATCATTGACCGGGACATTTTGCCCTCTTTTAAACTTTTGGTTGCGACTTCGTGATATAAGGGACCAATTTTATTCCAGAACATGATATAAAATTTTGCGGTTAAACCGTCTATTCCCGGTGCGCTTCTTTTATTTAGTGACGTAAGCGCGTTATTCAAGTCGTCCTTGCTTAGTGGGTTTTCTAGAGACATCTTACTTATGTTCGACAGCTTTTTTAAATTTTTGAACAAGGTGGATGATTTATCTAGGCTCCTATGTCCCCTCGAATATTTGTTTTTGTAATGGTTCCTTACAATTGGACATAGATTAGGAGGGTTGCTAACGATTTTGTCATTCTGCTTTAATTTTAATACTGGTTTGAGGATAGAGAATTGGTTTCTGGACAGGGATGGTCTATCGGTATAGACTATTTCATCGTGTTTATGTTGTAATAAAACTTTTTCGGATTTCCTTTTGTACCAATCTTGTGCATCACTCATTATTTCTTTTACGTTGGATGTTGAATTGAGATGTGTATTAAGATTATGATTATGTTTTATTTCTTCAATTTGTCCCTGTAAACTTCTCAGTTCGAGGTTTTCAGTATTTTTCTGTTGTTTCGTGAATAAACAAACCATATACTTCAGATTGATTTTCAATCTTTCCCACCAAGATAGAATATCTACCTTCTTGTCTCTTTTTGCCACCTCCGTGTCTAAGAATGTGTTTATCGCGTCAACAAATTTTTCATTTTCCAGTAAAAAATCGTTGAATTTCCAGTAGGCGCTGTGAGAGTTGTTTTCTTCGATTTTGAACGTACTGGCCACTGTCAGGTGATCAGAAAAGGATAACTTTAATGAAATGTTTGACGTGAATTGAACCAAGTTTTTAGAAATGTATATTCTGTCTAATCTTGATGCTGATTGCCCGGTATAGAATGTAAAGCCTTCTTTCTGTTAAACATTCTGTAAATCTTGTCGAAGAAGATTTAGTATTGCGGTTGCAGTTTTTAGGTTATGTGGTACATATATATTCCATAATATGCAGCTTTGTTCATTAATAATGATCCTAACTCGTTGAACGTACGATTGGAAAACTACGTGATGATCTGTGACTCTTAGGTTACATTTTCCTTTAATAGCAATAATTGTCCCGCTGTAATCTGCGACACATGGATTTATGAAGAAGTTGTAGTTATTACATAGTCGGTTGGTTGGTAATGTTTTTATGTTTGACTCCTGAATTAATAACACATCTGGTGAATTTATATTTAAGAAAGTAGTCAATTCCTCCTACTTTGATTTGCTTCTTAAACTTTTGGCGTTGAGCGTGAAAATTTTTAAAATGTTTTTATTTAAGTCTTCCATCGCAGCTAGTTAAGAAAAATCAAAAAAAATATAATGAAACTACACAAAAAAAGTTAGGATTAAAAGGTCAAACTATCAATTGACGACGATCTTTCTATTGTTGTTCCACTTAACGATTCTGGCGGAGAGGGTAAGTTTCTTTCTTTGCAAAGATCACTTTCCAAATACTTTATTAGTCGCTTACATCTCTCTTTTTTTGCTCTAAATTCCAACCTTGGTATAGTTATTCTTATTAAATCTATTAACCCTACAATGTCCTCTGTATAGTTTCGAGCTACCTCGAGAGCATTATTACATCCCTTAACATTATTCAGGAAATCAGAGTATGCTATAAAATCTAAAACTAAATTATCACTGGCAGTCCAAATATCCTGTATTTCTACAAAGCTGTCTTGTGAAGGCGATTGTTCTACTTTGCGCTTTTTCTTTTTTGTCCCTGTGTCCGATGTCTTCCTACGCAGTATAAATTCTGAATCAATTTGCGTAGACAGCTGAGATTCTCCTAATTCCTGTGTAATATTTTCATCAGACGTACCCATTTCATTATGTATATTACATATCTTATCATTTTCGTCTAGTGTGTGTGTGTGTGTGTGTGTGTGTGTGTGTGTGTGTGTGTGTGCATGCGTGCGTGAGTGTGTGTGCGTGCGTGTGCGTGCGTGCGCGTGTGCGTGTGCGTGTGCGTGTGCGTGTGCGTGTGCGGGTGCGGGTGCGGGCGCGGGCGCGGGTGCGGGTGCGGGTGTGGGTGTGGGTGCGTGCGTGTGCGTGCGTGTGCGTGTGCTCGTGCGTGTACTCGTGCGCGTGCGTGTGTGTGTGTGTGTGTGTACTAAGAAAATGTACTACTTTACTATTATTACACATAATAAAATGCTTATCTTCTTTGGTTTCTTAATGGTGGATGTACTATTCGCAACGAATTAATAGGTTTATGTAGGGAACAATTAGCTTAAAATACTGACCAGTGCACAAGCTCCAGAGATCGGAGAACTAAGTGCAGAAAAATTAAATAAATTAAACAAGTTGTGACTTTACACATTGTAACATCTTGGTACTTGGTAATAGATAAGGCTGCCTATAATATTATTACAGACCTTAAAGAGAGTTATCAACATACACTACATTATTCTCTCTTCAAGTTTAGAGACACTAGCCAAATCTCTTAAATGTTGTGTGGAAAATCCCTAGGGCAAGTCAACTTTTTCTCTTTGCAATAAAAATATCGTAGAAACTTATTCTGCATGACCTTAATTTTGTTACAATATTTTTTGGTTGACGGATTCCAAATAAGTGAGAGGTACTCCACTTTGCTTCTTATCAATGAAAAATATAAACATAAAATCCCTTTTGCTTTTTTAAAGTATTTAGTTGATCTTTTAATTAGCCCTCATTACTTTATACGAACTAGCTATTATGTCATCTGTACGATCGTTAAAATTAAATTTACTATTAAAAATAACATCAAGATCCTGCATACTCTCCACTCTGTTAAGCTCCGAGTTTCCTATATAATATTTAGACAACATAATAACGTCCTTTTTGCGTATTGTCATTACATTAGAGATATTGATGTTTAAACTAAGCTCATTCGAAGTACACCAGTTATTCAACCTATTTAGACATCATCTTGTGTTCGTTTCATTTTTGGTATTAAAAAGTATGAACAGATTTCTCACAAATTCAAACAGCTAAATTGGCTCTCTATGGAAGAGCACAGAGTTTTACATTTAGGAACATACAACCACAAAGTCTTACTAGATACAAATCCATTAAATCCCCTAAAAGCTAAATTTACTAAGAAGTTAGTTTACATAACGTGAACACTAGATATAAAGATAATTATAATGTGCCTCGCCATCGTACAGCCACTTTCAAACGTTCATTTGCACATAGTGCGGTTAGATCCTATAATAAGCTACCTAGCGAACTTAAAAATTTAAGCATTGGGCAGTTTAAATATAAATTAAAGCATTTAATATTAAGTACTGATATATAGATCCTAGTAGTTAGAACTTACCTTACAGTTAAGTTAAGAAACAGTAAACATTATTGATAGTTAAGTTTTTTGTTTTCTCTTTGTCTGTTTTCCATATTCTGTCTATTATGAATTTATCCTACTTTCGTATGTATGCATACAATTATTGTGTTTATACATAAACTTATTTTATGCAATGCCTAGCTGGTTAAGTGGAGTAGCCAATCTGTGCTAAACTTCGCCAGCTATGCGTTGAAAATATTATTTTCTTGTTTAGTAAGTAGCAAATTAAGCTACTTTGTATATTACTCTTCAATAAAGGTCGTTATTATTATTATTATTATTATTATTATTATTATTAATTCATAAATTCTACTGTACAATTTTACATCACCAACATACAAAAGACATAGAGACTCAGATATTTCTAATAAATCATTAATGAAAATTAAAAAAGTAGTGGTCCTAATTTAAGGAATTCCTGAATTCTGAATAAAAGGGGGTGATATAATATTTGAAAAAGACACTACATTCCCTATTTTGAAGATAATAAGCAACAAACAGTAACACTCCTTTGGATGCATCTAAGTTTGTTAAGTAATATATCACGGCAAACCAGAACGAAAACTTTGCTAAAATCTGAGTACACTACATCAATTACACTTCTCTCTACAAGAACATTGAATAACAATTTAGAGAAGCTTAATAAGTCTGTTTCAGTAAACCCTCCTTTGTAAAAATCATGTTGGTTAGAGGCAATTTGTTGCTTAACACTACTAAATAAACTTTTATATATTATATTTTCATAAACCACCAGGGCTATTTAGAATCGAAATAGATCGATATTTAGGAATCTCAATTTCTCTGCCTTTTTTAAAACTGGAGTAATTTTAACTGGTTGGAAACACTCCTTGCTTGTATTCGCCAATTCCTGATAAAAAAAATTAGGTTACCATCTAGACCACTACTTTTTCTTTAATTTCTATCCATCGAAAGCTACATAAACATCGAGAAAATTCTTCAAACCAAAATGAAAATGTTGAACATGAGTGTTTGAATCACAGATTCTAAGCAATAATCGGACTTTTGGGACTATCAACAGACTTTAAATAATACTCGGCAAACGCATTACCTGTATGTACAACCCCATTCTATCAAGTAGATTTGAATCTCAGAGAATTTATGTAAGTCCAGAATTGGTTGGAATCTGTAACAACTGATTGCTCCACAGAATTAATATAGCTCTTTTAATAAAATCTTTAAGATGTCTACGGACATTCTTAAATCTAGGTTCAAAGTATGGTGATAACTTCAATTTCTTAACCAAAATATTTATAACTTTACACAACTTCTTAAATTCATCAGTGAAACAAACGGTATATTTATTATCACGTTTAGTTATTTTTAGTTATTTTTTTAAACAGCTTGATAGAGAATGTCACAAAGTTCATCCACAAGTTGATTCACTGATTCCGTCAGAATAAATTTAATCTAATTATACTCAACTTTCTAATATCGCTTATTTTTGATCTATGATACTAGAAATATTAAAAATTATTATTTTAATTCTTAACATCAGATACAGAGTAAGGGTTGTTCTCATGACTAATTGCACTATTATAAACCTCCGTAAGAACTAAGTCCAAGGTCCTCCCGTAAGAATTCAGTATATTGTTAAGCAAAACTAAATTTAAAAGTGATATGGAATTCAAAATTGTAGTTTTACAATTACCACTATCCCTATAATTAATAACATTGTACATGTTAGGCAGGTTGAAGTCACCTACGATTACAACTCTACAATTTGTTTTCCATAAATAATTTGACTCAGAAAAAACATCAACAAAATTCACATAACTATTGCTTTTGGAATTTGTACGAAAATAAACCGAGCATATAATAAAAGCAACGCCCGAATTGGAAAAACTACAAATAATGTATTTATAATCATTTAGAGCTATTTAACTAATTTAGGTTTCATATCAGAGAAAATTGCTAAAAGTACTCCTCCTCCTATTTCCAAACCGAACTAGTTGGATCTGTAGTAGAACAGTTTGCTTAGCAATCGGGAGGTAATGAATTCGATCCCCGTTAGCGCCTACCTTGTATGAGGTTTTTTTAGGGGGTTTCTCATACACATATAGCGGCATGATCATTGCATATACGCACGCGTAGAAAGCTCGAGCAGCCCGCCCTCCTCTTTGGGGAGGAAATGGAACATGTTGCTTTTTTTTTCTTCCTCTTTCCAAGGGCATTCTATCAGATCTAAACACATCATAACGAGAGTCAAAAATTTCATTAACTGGGATTGATGAATTCAGCTAGGTCTCTGACAAAGCAATCGCATTATAATTATTATCCAGAACTGATGAGAAAAATTCATTTGGCTTTGTTCTCAGTATTCTTACATGCTAATAATTTAATCAAAATTCTCTGTGTTATATAACACATTGTTATAAACCATCACTAAATAATGTAAACACTAAATACTCAAATATGATAAATAAAAAATTAAAAAGGAACAAGAATAAAAAATACCAAAAACGTTTCAAACAAATGTTGATATCAGTAGGTACCATATTAAAGTTAACATAAAAAGAAAATACAACATAACAACAAAAATAAAACCCGGTAATGTCAAATACGCCAATATTAAATCATACAAAACTGAAAAGACAATCACACTATTGGGGAACACATCTGATTAAATCGTCCAACTGAGCTTATGAGACAATCAAGAAAACTTTGCTTCTATCAGTTTTTCTTGAATGACTTTTACCATTATTCACCCATACAGATTTCCAGTTTTGTTGAACTTTACATTTACGCGCCATTGCCAAAAGCTTTTTTTTCTGACAGGTGTTAAAACTTCATTAATATATCTATATATATATATATATATATATATATATATATATATATATATGTGAGTTGTATTTGAATTCCTTTTTACCTTTCTACACCTAAGAAATTCAATCTTATCAGCCTTCCTGAAACACATGATTAATATTGTAGGAAACTCTATATCTGGTGTCTTTCTGAGCTGGAAACAAGTATCTATCACATCCTAATTTAAATTAAAACTAAGTTTAGTAACTGCCGTTGATACACATCTGATTAAATCGTCCAACTGAGCTTATGAGACAATCAAGAAAACTTTGCTTCTATCAGTTTTTCTTGAATGACTTTTACCATTATTCACCCATACAGATTTCCAGTTTTGTTGAACTTTACATTTACGCGCCATTGCCAAAAGCTTTTTTTTCTGACAGGTGTTAAAACTTCATTAATATATATATATATATATATATATATATATATATATATATATGTGTGTGTGTGTGTGTGTGTGTGTGTGTGTGTGTGTGTGTGTGTGTGTGTGTGTGTGAGTTGTGTTTGAATCCCTTTTTACCTTTCTACACCTAAGAAATTCAATCTTATCAGCGTTCCTGAAACACATGATTAATATTGTAGGAAACTCTATATCTGGTGTCTTTCTGAGCTGGAAACAAGTATCTATCACATCCTAATTTAAATTAAAACTAAGTTTAGTAACTGCCGTTGATGCGGTTTCTCCTTGGATTACAGGAAAACCATACACCTCCACAACATTAGCCCTATTTTCTTACTAACACAAATCAACTTCTGCATTTTCCTTTATAAGAATATCATTTTTACTCACTAATTTGTTTATTATTTCTTGTGGAGTTTCAATAATCTTGTTTTGGGTTTCGATGATGTATTGTATACAACCGTATCATGGCTTAAATTCAAGGAATCGTTTATATAAACGTTTTTCTCTAAATTTGCTTGAGCTGTAACAATAGTGCTATTTGTTTTTTTTAATCCGCAAACACATCAATTATACTAGATGACTGACTAGAAGTTCTCGACTGTGATTGCTCAACATCATCAGATTTGCAAGTTGCGGCTTTGGAAAATTTAGACTCGACCACCATGTTGATTTCAGAATCAGAAAATGTCCTACCTGTATACACTTATTACAACGTCACTTAACCCTCAAAATATCAAATACAACTCTTGAAATTTCTACACAACGCCAGTGCGATAAACAAGCACAAGTAGAACACTTAATCTTTTCCGTACACTGTCTTGTATTAACAATTCCATCAGAAAGTACGATTATGCGTACTGTTTATAAATGAGAAATATGTGGATGTTTCAATAATTGTATAAAATGCAGTAGCATTGATGGTAATGATGGTAAGCATCCTGGTCGTAACTTAAACGAAGAGGGCGAACTCCAAGAAATTACAGTGTGTAGTTTAGCAGAAACTAATTTCCAGTGCAATAGTACAAAAATTGCTGAAGAAATGAATATTGAACCAAGAACAGTTCGCACTATCTTGAAAAGGAATAAATACCGTTGCTATAAGTTGCAAACTACACAAGAAATTTTTCCAGAAGATCATCAAAAGCGTATGGAATGTTTTGAAGATATGATGAATCGGGCTAATGAAAACGAAAGATTTATTGAAAATATTTTGTTTATCGACGAGTGTTCTTTTAACTTACATGGCCATCACAATCCGTGTGTCGCTGTTGGTTACTCTCGAGAAACAAACACATTAGTATATTTGGTATCAAGACGATGGCTGTCCTGCTCACAATGCAATAAGAGTTCAACAGGTTTTGGAAACTACGTTCGGTAACCGTATTATTAGTGGAAAAGGTACTATTAAATATCCTCCTAGCTCACCTGATATCGCGCCGACCGACTTTTTGTTTGGGAATACGTATCCTAGCAACTTTATGGGTACAGGGATGAACGTACTAACAATTTGGACGAACTTCGTGTCAAAATTACAGACTCTTTAAACAGCATCACCCAAGAAATGTTAGAAAACACCCGCACTAAATTTTATCACAGATTGGGTTACTGGCTTGCGCAAGGTATATGTCTTTTCGAAAATGTTATACAGTAGAGTTTTGAAAAAGTGTATTCTGTTCATTTTTAAAAATAGTTGGTTTTTCAATAGGAATTATAATGCGAAAGTTAAACCTTAAACTTAAGTTATGCTTCGCAATTACAATAAACTTCGATGTTTGAGGTATTGTCACAATAGTGATCTTAATTGTCAATTTTCATATCAATATCCAATATTCATAGCTTGTAATTATTCATTACGTAAGTGTTACTCATTACTCACAAATTAAGGGAAGTTACATCAGTTTTCTAGAGAAACTTAATTCACTATCAGTACATTTCCTCAAAGTACTTTCCCTAATAACGGATATTGGTTACCCAAGACCCTGACACGCGCAGCCTGTTTCATCATCTTTAGGCCTTGGTTCTACAGGAAGGACGTCACCACTCATCTCCATATAAACAGTAGGCATGGATCATGTATGAGCATAGATATATAGAGATATATGTAGACATAGATACAACATAGTAATTATTATTGTGACCATTGTCATTTCATAGTAATTATTACTGTGACCATTGTCATTTACAGAAATATAACTGTATAGTTAGGGTACAGAGTAGTAGTTGTTCCCCATTAGTTATTAACATTATATTTTTTGTGAGTGTTCCACAAGATGGCCAGCAGCAGTATGACGTAAGATTTATTTTTATTATATTACTTTATTTTACGCTTACTTTACTGAACTTGTACCGACTCTACCAACTAACTAATTTAATGTTTAAGTGTAAAGCATTTACTTAATAGTTTCATAGAACACGCGACTTTTCAACATCATCTTAATTGCATTGGTTTCGTTAGAAATGTTGAAGCTAGATTGAAGGAGACTTAAGTAGTTCATATTTTGTGCATACACGCAAATATGTACAAGTGGCAACATCGGTAAAGTTATGTATCTCTCACACTCATGTAATGCTTATTGGGTTTCTTTCTAGCTTATTGTAAGTCAGACTCCATAACTGTATATTCTAAAACAATAAATATTTAGTAAGAAAACTGTATAACTTAGTGAATGCAATAAAAGGTAACACAACTGTAGAAAGTTACCTCTACACATCGTTACAGCTGTGTACAAATGTACCTCAACCTGTTGCAATCGACACTCTGGCAAAAGTTGCATCGTTTTTGAAGTTGGAAAACTCGGAAGCTTATAGTGGCCACTGTATGATGCGCACTTCAATAAGTTTATTGGCTAATAAAGGTTCTGACATTACAACCATCAAACGTCATTGTGTGTGGACGACACAGCTACAATGAGGACTCCGTATCTATCAAGCTTGGTATTACAAGGAAAATCCAACGTTCTTCATCTTCAAGTCGTTACACAGAAGAGCAGACATCTATAATTTGTTCCAAGAATGACTCCAGCTACACGTTTGATATTAACGAAAACAAAGTGGAATATGAAAAAGCGAAGAACGAAATATCTATTAATGTAAATGTAAATCTTAACGTTAATAAGTAAATTAAACTCGGTTAATTTCAAATTTTATTAAATACATAAATAAAAAGTTTACCTCGAGTAGGATTTGAACCTACGACCTGTACTTTGCTAGAGTACCGCGCTTACCAACTGCGCCATTAAGGTTCAAGCCCAAATCGATGTAAATTTTGTCTTTATGTATGTAGAACTGATGTAAATTCTAATTACATATTTACCTTTGAACTTATTCGTTCATAACAAAAACTTATAATAATTTAATATTAGTCAAGTTGCTTTGGTATGTGTGAATCCTTGAGATATTGCAGGCTCACATTCCATTAATATAAGTAATTTGATTGTAATCTCATTATGTTTAGAATTTACATCAGTTCTACATACATAAAGACAAAATTTGCATCGATTGGGGCTTGAACCTTGATGGCGCAGTTGGTAAGCGCGGTACTTTAGCAAAGTACAGGTCGTAGGTTCAAATCCTACTCGTATTTAATAAAATTAATAATAATTTCTAATTACATATTTACGTTTGAACTTATTCGCTCATAACAAAAACTTATAATAATCGGCTAATTTCAGTCTATATTTTTTAATTTTTTCACTGGTGGGGTAAAGTTGCTTTATTCGACTTTTAGAAGCTACAAACTTGTCAAATGTCATTATCAGTATGTGTATGTCTTAAACATGTACACATACACACTACCCAAGAAAGGTAATCTAAGGATATACGAAAACTATAGAAAGATAATTTTGCTGAATACAGCATACAAGATACTCACAGCATTAATTCTTAAAAGAATAAAAGCTGTAACGGAGGAAACAATTGGACAATACCATAATGGATATAGACAGGGGAAGTCGACAATGGACGCAATACATGTGATGAAGCAAATAGTAGACAAGTGTTATGAACAGAACACAAAAATAGAAATAGTATTTATAGATTTTCGACGGGCTTTCGCCACACTTAGTAGAAACATGATGAAGGCAGACGCAAAGAACTTAGGAATACCTGAAAAACTGATAAAGCTGATTGGAATGA
Source organism: Vesta saturnalis (assembly GCA_036346205.1). Taxonomy (NCBI): domain Eukaryota; kingdom Metazoa; phylum Arthropoda; class Insecta; order Coleoptera; family Lampyridae; genus Vesta; species Vesta saturnalis. Next base: position 224,871 of record JARFJB010000246.1, read on the forward strand.
CGATGGAAGGCTCAAAAGCTGCAGTGATAACGCATGAAGAACTAACGCAAGAAATAGATATAAGAACAGGAGTTCGACAGGGAGACGGATTGTCTGTCACACTATTTAACATTGCAATAGAGGGAATTATTAGAAAATGCGACGCTAAAGGAACGATCATCGAAAAGTCCGTAGAAGTAATAGCTTATGCAGACGACATTACGGTAATAGCAAGAGATAGGAAAAGCTTAGAAAGAACAATACAGATCATTGAAAGAGAAGCACAAAAACGAGGACTGGAGATTAACCAAAGGAAAACCAAATCTATGAAGGTAACAAGGAAAGAGAGAAGAGAAAAAACAACAGATATAGAAATCGGAAACTACAGAATGGAAGAAGTAGATAATTTCAAATACCTTGGAACGATAATAAATAATAGAAACGATAGAAGGGAAGAGATAGATCAAAAGGTACAAAACGGATGTAAGGTATACCATAGTTATAAGATGATAATGAACAGTAAAACGATAAGAAAAACAATGAAACTAAGACTATACAGAGTGGCAATACGACCGGTAGTAACATATGCAGCAGAAAATATTTGCCTGACAAAGAGGGATGAAGAAAAATTAAAAATTCTCGAAAGAAAGATAATAAGGAAGATGTATGGGGGACACAAAATAAATTAAGTACAATACAGAAGATTAACAAATGACGAAGTAGATAAAATATTAGAACGGGAGAATATAGGATAATGAAATCAAAACTAATCAGATGGTATGGACACATAAATAGAATGAGCGAGGAATCAATAGTTAAAAGGACATAGGTAGCATGACAGTTACAAGATGGACAAAGAAAATGAAGAACAGGAAAGAATGTAGAAAGGTAGTTGAAGAAGGAAAGAAAAACCCAAACCTGTAGAAGGATAAAGTGCGGTGGAGTGACTACCCATTGTGCTTTTAAAAAGAAAACAGTCTATAAAGCCCAATATAGGGCGGATTTAACTCCAAGGAGTGTATAGCGTTATATATATATATATATATATATATATATATATATATATATATATATATGTGTGTGTGTGTGTGTGTGTGTGTGTGTGTGTGTGTGTGTGTGTGTGTGTGTGTGTGTGTGTGTGTGTGTGTGTGTGGGTGTGTGTTCGTGTGCTTGTGCGTGTGCGTGCGTGCGTGCGTGCGTGTGTGTCTTACAGTAATTTGACGATTAGTAACAATCTATTTACCATGCTAATAATGTAATAGTTATGTAGATATTAAGGGTATAATCAGCTTTTTATGGTTCAATGCGCTACTTCGAGCCCGAGCACGCTAGCTAGGAAAGCGCCGTAGGACCATAAAAATCTGTTATGCCCATAACGCATGTTATATTCAAAATAAATACATCTCATTTATGATAGGTAGTACAAAAGCAGGCGTGACATTTCACGTTTTGATTTAGTTAGTTTTAAACGCAATAACTGAAATATTTGCAGAAATAAGATGAATGAAATGGAGGAACTGTACAACCTAGCATAAACATGACTAATAGTAGTAAATTTATTGTAAGTATTTTTAAATAAACTCGTAGTTTTGTGCCTATTGTTTTAAATGTTTGACGTTTCACTAAAATCCTCCGCTGCGTCATAATGACGTCCGCGTGCTATAAAAAGACGGTTACATCAATGTAATGTTTATAATCATGTTATAATGTAATGGTGCATAAAATCTATTAAACAAGGTTGGTTGCTACGAACCAAAATATTTTAGCAGGGAACCGAATTGTCTTTTCTGTACGATATAGTGTGTAAATATCTGACATTTACTAAAAACCTAATATTGTAACGTCGCGTCGTATCGCCTATCATTTGTATTGTGTAATTAAGTTTCTCAAATTCTCGTTTTGACGTAAGGTAGGCGTATAATAAATGTCAAATATGTATGTGAATAAAGTTAAAATAGCTGGTGTAACATAGCGCATGGCCTTCCAACCTACACAGTGGAAATGAAAAGGAATAGAATAATACATTTTTAGGATAGTTATCCTCGTTTGCAATACGTTCATTATGAAAATAGGCAAAATTTCAAGTACGTGCGTATTATGGTTCTGAAGTTATCGTGGATATTAACATAAGTACACGTCACGCACATGAATACGCACACGCACACTCACACGCACACGCACACTCACACACACACGCGCAGACGTGCGGAGATCATAATTTTAAAATCTATATACTGGTATTTGTATATCTTTAAAATATACAGATGTTCCAAAAATATTTGATAAAAACTACTCCTAATCAACCCCCCTCGCTGCCTCCAAATTTCTCCTAAAATCTAACCAGCTCCAAAAGAAATGAAAACAAGCTTAAGTGAGAAGTATTTAAGTCTTATCGCACGCACGTGTGCACACAACCACGCCTGTGTACAAAAATTTTCAATTGCATGACTTACACCTACATAATATGTATATGTACGTTGGAAGGTAAACACATAAATCTTATTTATAAATATTGTTGTTAGTGTTGTTCAATATGACGTTTTTTAATATACACATTTTCAAGATTTTGGGAAATAATCTCGTATTGTCCAGCTACAATGAAATAAACGTACACATTTCAAATGTTATGACCTTTCCAACACAGAACACTTTCGCGGTATAATCAATTGCTTACAACGATTATCACATTACTAGCAGTATATTACCGCCGAAATTTTGATAAAGTCGGCATACAACTGAATACTTTCATTTTTAGCGACATGTACGAAATTAAGCTATCACAGAAAACTTGCACTATAAACTGCCTGGGAAATTATCATTTATTTCATTTCGGTTGCTATGCAATACATGCGCACGCGCGTGCGCGCGTGCGCGCGTGCGTGCGTGATTGTTAGTCAGTTTGGAATAATATGTATCTAGTTTTGAATAAAATATTTATTTGAATAGCGTTGACAACGTTAAGCCTATTACTAAGTTGTCAAGAATGTCATCATGACAAAACCAAATATATCTCTCGTGCATCAATAAATAACTTTGCCAAGCACTTTGCTTTTGGGTAACAGGCCTTCGACATCAGGCTGTTACCAAGCAACGTGCTTTCAATAACTCTAATGCAGTTATTTCGTATAAATAATTATTAATGCAATGGGATATATTACTGATAATTTATTGTCCAACTGTGAACTGTCAACAAATTTACATACATGAGTTTCCCAACTAAACGAGATACATAACACTATGCGCCGCACATGCGACAGCATAGTGCCCCTTTATTTTAAAACACAATAGAAAAAATGGCTTATTCGGTTTTTAGTATCGCTCCAGTTACATTACGATAGTCACACACAACTGAATAGAAATACAGATTATGGTTTCCGTATACACTGAAACAATATAGTACAGAAACAATATAGTTATTGTTCCATTCCTTAAATTATAAACTTCTAAGTTGTCGCGAGACATTAAATTTTATTTGTTGTAAGTTCACGTAAAACAGGTTATGTATTGTGTGTTTACAATAACACAATATTTCCTTGGTCTCGAACATTAAAAAAAATAGAAATTACCAAGAAACATTATTTAATAATAATAACTATATATATATATATATATATATATATATATATATATATATATATATATATATATATATATATATATATGTGCAGGGTGTCCCATAACTAATGGACAATACGGCAACTGTAGAAAGAGGTGATCAAAATAGGCCGTTTAACAAAAACATGCGTTAGTAAAATGTTAATAGCAAACGAGACTTAGAAGAATTGCAGCTGATATGGAAGATGAAATCTTAATTAGAATTTCAGAAAATCTCAGCGCTTACAGGCAGCTACTGATGTAAGTAAATCAAGTATTTCAAGAATTTTACGTACAGAAAAATTGTATCCGTATCATTTTACGCCTGTACAAAATTTATTGCGCAATGACTTACCACACACAATACTTTTCTGACAATCGGTGCTCAATAAAATCAATCAAGATCCACTATTTTTAAAAAAGGTGCTGTTTAATGACGAGGCCACATTCACACGCCGCGGAGTTTTTAATTGAAGAAATAACCATTACTATGATTTTGGTAATCCTCATAAATACAAAGAATCTCTGTTTCAACATGGATTTTCAATAAATATCCGTTTGAGCTTTCAACAAGATTAAATGCAGAAAATTATTTAGAATGTTTGCAAACTCATTTGTGCGGTTTACTTGAAGAAATTCCTCTAATTGTAAGGCAGAATATGTGGTTTATGCACGACGGTGCACCGCCACATTATCCACTTTAGAGTCCGGGAACATTTAAATAACAATTTTCCACATCGTTGGATTGGACGGGGTAGCGAATTCCCTTGGCCGCCCCGTAGTCCGGAATTAAATCCTTTGACTTTCTACGTATGGGGATACATGAAATCTTTAGTGTACAATAGTGAAATCCATACTCGAGATGAACTCCTAGAAAAAAAATCATGAAGCCGCAAATACTTTAAAAATTGACAACGCTGTCTTTTTTAAGATAGGATAACATTTAGAAAAAAGTTTAAGAAAATGAATCGAAGTAAACGGTGGCCACTTTCAACATTTAATGAAGTAAATGTAATTATTGCTTTTATTTGTTTTGTTTTCTAATTAAATTGTATTTTTTTTTATAAAACCGGTGTCTTATTTACTAATATTCTCAAAGTAGCTTACAATATTGCGGTTAAAATCAAAGGTTTTTAAAGGAAACACTTCAATCGTTTTTTAAAATATTATCGTTTTAGAGACGAAGCCCGCGGCGTGCAATATTGAAATGGTAATATCTCGAAAACTCCTTAAAATGTGGGAGTTGAACAAGTATACCTTTTTGTTTTAAAATAATGAAATTTTTATTATTTAGCATTAAATTAAATAACGTGAATTTATCCCATTCGAACTGTGTAACTAGCGTCCTCTGGGAGTATCATAAAAAATTGTGACAGATTCGTGTTAAAAAACTAAAGTGTACCAAATTTGAGTTCAATACATTCAGCTATTTTCTAACTATTACGAATTTTCAAACATAATATGCCAACTTTAACGCCCTATATCTCGTTTGCTATTAACATTCAACTAACGCATGTTTTTGTTAAACGACCTATTTTGATCGCCTCTTTCTACAATTGCCGTATTGCTAAATGTCTTTTACACGTTGAAATATTTTCGGACTGGCGCGAATACTATTAAAATCATTAATAATACGCAGTCGAAAGTCTTCTTCAATTTCAATAGGCGTAGTGTAAACAAGTTGTTTAAGGTGACCCCAAAAATAAAAATTCAATGGATTAAGATCCCGCAGACGGGGTGGCCATGAGTGCGGTCCACCTCTACCTATCCAACGAGCAGGATATTGTTGATCCAAATAATTCCTAACACGTACTGTAAAGTGAGGCGGGGCACCATCATGCATGAACCACATTATGGCTCTCGTTCCTAATGGCATTTCTTCCATCAGTTCTGGCAATTCATCTCTAATGTAATTGTAATACACATCACCAGTAAGTCGATGGAGAAAGAAATATGGTCCAACTAAGGTATCTCCAACAATTCCTGCCCAAACATTGCACGAAAATGTATGCTGGTGATGTCCTTCTGATTTTCATCCGCCCAGATATGGGTATTGTGCAAATTCGTAAAATTTGCTTCATCTGTAAATAGGATTATTTCCGAAAAATGTGGGACTCGTAAAGAATTCTCGAGGCAACAAGCTTCCACTCTTTGTACGTGATAATGGTAAGGTAAATACTCCTTTAAGATACTCCATACTATTTTGTTACTCACATTCAACTCGATTTTTCTCGTACTCGTGCCTTGAGATTCTTCCACCTTGTTTAAAATTTCTTCCTCAAGTTGTGGGGTTCTAGTGGACGGCCGCCTATTTTGCTTTTTGTGAAACTACCTGTTTTCTATAACCTGAGATGCAATCTTGTAAAAGTTTCCGGACATAGTATTCGTCTATTAGGAAAACGTCCTTCATATAAACGTCTTGCCTCTCGCGCGTTTCCATTTTTTAACCGTACATAAAATAAATTTGAGCCATTTCTTGATTGGTAAACTCAGCCATTATGGCTGGGCGGGCGGGCGGGCGGGCGGTCGGGCGGGCGGGCGGGTGCGTGCGTGCGTGCGTGCGTGCGTGCGTGCGTGCGTGCGTGCGTGCGTGTGTGTGTGTGCGTGTGTGTACAGGTATGAAAAGCATTATTGCGGTTCTGACTTATAATAAGCTAGAAAAAACCTCAATAAGCATTATATGAATGTGAGGGAGACATAACTTTACCGATGTTGCCTCTTGTACATATTTGCATGTAGGTACAAAATATGAACTACTTAAGGCTCCTTCAATCTAGCTTCAACATTTCTAATGAAACCAAAGCAATTAAGATGATGTTGAATAGTCGTGTGTTCTTTGAAACTATTAAGTAATACATTAAATGATAGTACCTCAAACATCGAAGTTTATTGTAATTGCGAATTTGTGACATGGTTCGATTAATACTCGTAAGAAGAACCATGAAGAAACTTACGAGAGCTAAAAACAAGAACATTCACATCTACATTGACACTATGACTTAAGTTTAAGGTTTAACTTTAGCATTATAATTCTTATTGAAAAACGAACTATTTTTAAAAATGAACAGAATACACTTTTTCCAAAACTCTACTTTATAAGATTTCCGAAAAGACCTCCACCTTGCGCAAGGCAGTAACCCAATCTGTGATAAAATTCAGTTCGGATGTTTTCTAACAATTCTTGGGTGACGCTGTTGAAAGAGTCTGTAATTTTGACACGAAGTTAATCCAAATTGTTAGCAGGTTCATGCCTGTGCCCATAAATTTGCTGGGATACGTATCCCAAAACAAAAAATTCGTACGGCGCGCTATGAGGTGAGCGAGGAGGATATTTAATAGTACCTTTTCCACTAATAATACGGTTAGGGAACGTAGTTTCCAAAAACTGTTGAACTCTTATTGCAATATGAGCAGGACAGTCATCTTCGTGATACCAAATGTCATCAAAATTTATATTGAGGTGTTGAACAGCTGGAACTATCTGGTTTCTCAACAGTTTTAAATATTAGTCCGCATTCAAGTTTCCGTTGATAAAAGATGGACCAATTATGGAATTGCCTAAAATTCCTGCCCATACATTAACTTTTTGGGAGTATTCTGTCCGGTAAGTAATACTAATGTGTTTGTTTTGCCGAGAGTAACCAACAGCGACAAACGGATTATGATGGCCATGTAAGTTAAAAGAACACTCGTCGGTAAACAAAATATTTCCAATAAATCTTTCGTTTTCATTAGCCCGACTCATCATATCTTCACAAAATTCCATACGCTTTTGATGAACTTCTGGAAAAATTTCTTGTGTAGTTTGCAACTTATGGCAACTTTATTTACTCCTTTTCAAGATATTGCGAACTGTTCTTGGTTCAATACTCATTTCTTCAGCAATGTTTGTACTATTGCACAGGAAATTAGTTTCTGCTAAACTACACACTGCAATTTCTTGGAGTTCGCGTTCTTCGTTTAACTTACGACCAGGATGCTCACCATCATTACCATCAATGCTACTACATTTTCTACAATTATTGAAACATCCACATCTTTCCAATTTACAAACAGTACGCATAATCGTACTTTCTGATGGAATTGGCCTGTTTTCAAAGGAAAAAGAAAACCTGCCCATTATTTCTTGTGCAGTGCTTCCACCTAATAATCTGTATTTTTTCTTCAGTAGAATACATGAGTATTGTGTCGGACTTGCAAAACACTGATTTTCAATTCTCGTTGACAGTAGCAATTAAATGTGTCATTGATACTAGTTTACACATGTATGGCATCATCGCTTTTAGTTTGTTGTGTATTCTCTCACTTAGCACGTGAACCGTCTTTATTTTACTTACTATAGTCAGACCCGCGATAATATTTTTCCATTCCTGTGTATACATATATATATATATATATATATATATATATATATATATATATATATATAGGTGAGCGAATTTGCATTTGCAGTCACTAACTAAAATATCAAGATATTTACATTTGATAAAAAGCATTTTTAAGTAATTTTTTTGTGCTCTTTTCAACTCTCTGATTACAAATCCTCGCATTAAAAAACAAAAGAGCAGCGACAAGTAGAATGATTTATTTAAATGGAACAACCTGAATTTTATTTTATAAATTGAAACCCTATAAAATTCTGAATATGCAGCAATTTTTTTTAAGCGATAAATAAGTTTTTTAAGAGCAATAAAGGTGCAGTTGATCGAAGCCAACACGATAGCTGAGAGAGCGGAGCTAGCGCTATCGTTAAAAAAAAGAGCAGCGACATGTAGAGTGATTTTTTTAAATGGAATACCCAGAAATTTTATTTTATACACTATTTTGTGTTTCAATTGTTCAATGCATAGCCTACCACCAACAATTTCTTTTATTAACTGACTTATTTATCACTTTAAAGTAAAAATAAAAATGGTGTCATCTTCTGAATTTTATAGGGTTTCAATTTATAAAATAAAATTCACTGCTCCAATGAAATGAAATGAAATGAAATTTCGGAAAAATTTTGCAGTAACGGTTGCTGGATTTCGGGAAATTGACTATTAATTTCATGTTTAAGATTCTGAATCGTCTCAGGGTGGTTCACAGAAACCTTACTTTTTAAGAAACCCTGCAGGAAGAAATCCAAACAAGTTAAATCGCGGTCAGTTTTACTCTCCACCACGAGAGATGACACGACCTAAAACTTCCAGTATAGTTTAATAATCCCTCCTGCGTACATGGCACACCAAACATCACTTTTTGAGAATGAATTGGAAGTTCTTGCTAGTTCTTACATCCGACAATTTTGTTGAAGTGAGAATGGCTCGTTACTAAAGATAATTTTATGTAATGATGAAGCTGTCGGACGCGAAATATCAAAAACTTAAAATTGATTGCATTAAAATTCATATATATATATATATATATATATATATATATATATATATATATATATATATATATATGGCCTAAGGCCTAGACCACACTGATTTTTTGTTGGTGTTGGAATCATTGGATCTAGGTATACAGGTGACTTCTTACACCTTCGGTCATTACAATACTTAAACTGTACCTACTGTTAATCTGCAATACGTTGAATTAAATATATATATATATATATATATATATATATATATATATATACATTCATTTAAGTTTCCACGAGTGTTATGTCATATGTACAGGAATAGGTTGGTTAAACACTAATATAAATAAATAAATACAAAAATAAATTAAACTGAAGTTAACATTAAAAGGTAATCTGAAATCTAAGTCTAATTGTTTTAACGCGTATATCAAGTAACTATTCAGGTCAACCCTTCGGAAATAGTAGTTTGATAAAAGAAAAGAAACAATCATCTTGCGTTTGAAGTTCGGCTACGAGTGGTAGGTCCTGTGTAGGTGTTTTTAGGGGACGTTAAATGAACAGCTTGATGAATATTATAAGATGTACCATTAGTAAAGAGGGTTGCATTAGCTTCCTTAATAAATGTTTCCAAATAGGTTGTAGTCGTAGGCCATCATCGCGCTTATTGGGAGAATTCGGTCGTTTCTCTATTTCAATAGCTTCTCATATAACTCTTTCATATAAATGATATATTGGTGCTATTAATTTTATATTGTTTGTATCTATCTGATGGCCAGTCTCCAAATGGTGAGTGGCTAGTGAAGAACTGGTGTTAAAGTTTTTTATTCCTAATTTGTGTTCTTGAGCTCTAGTAGTTTCGGTTAGTTTGTCCGATATAGCTGCTACTGCAGTCACTGCAAGGTATTTCATAGACTCCGTGACATTCACCAAAAATGTTGCCTTTAGGGTTTCGTATTAGTTGCTGAAGGGTAATATGGGGTTTAAAAATTCTTCGGAATTGGCAGGAAATTTTTTGGAAATACGATCTGTCACCTTTTATATATGGTAAGATAATTGGAATTTTTGTTTCTTCATTAGAGATGTTAAGGTCGTCATGTTGTCTCGTTTGACTTTTTATTATTTTGCTTATATCTCTTTGGAGGTAACCATTTTGAATTAAAATAGAAGTAATGTTTTTAATTTCCTTTTCCCGCGAATGTTCATCAGTTAAACGAAATGACCTAGATATTAAAGATTTCATTACAACTTGCAGTTGGGTAGGATGGTAATGTACCATTTGTTAATTTTGCTATTAACGTATCTAAGAATGGTAATGAGTTGTTTGACTCTTTTTCCATAGTGAATTTTATATGAGGGTGTATGTTGTTGAGGTAACTAAGGAAATTTTCTAAACATTCTAAACTATGTGGCCAAATTATAAAAGTACCATCAACGTATCTGTACCAGCATTTTGGTTTAAATGGAAATGAATCTATGGCTTGATTTTCAAAATGTTCCATATAAACATTAGCTATAGCGGGAGAGAGAGGTGAGCCCATCGGTGCACCTTGCACTTGTTTATAAAATTTACCATTATACATGAAATAAGTACATTGCATGCAATGTTTTATTAAGTTTATTAAATCTGTATTTAGAGAATGAACGTTTCGTAGGGTTTCTATTGTGTCGTTAACTGGTACTTTTATAAAAAGAGAAGTTACGTCAACACTTACTAAGACGTCGTTTTGGTTTATATGTAGTTGTTTTAGTTTATTTATAAAATCGAATGAGTCTTTAATGTAAGATTTAGCGTTTTCGCTATATAGCTATATACAGGGTGACATAGAAAAAAGTGTCATGCATAGTGCCACGCGATAGAGGACACTAAAATAAGAAAAAAGTTCCTATGAACTTAGGGCCGCAACGCCTTTATTTAATTATTTTTTTGTTTTCTTTTTAATATCTTCTTACAATGATGTAATAAGCGGACGAAATTTTGTATACAGGGGCTTTCTATCACGCAGAATTAAAATATGAATATATATATATATATATATATATATATATATATATATATATAATTTCTTTTTTAATTTCTTGAAGTTAAGTATCTACTAGTGCCTAGAATTTTTTTTTTACCAAAAATACGTAAAAGTAGAAGACCTTTTAAACCTATCGTTTCATCTATAAATTCTCCAACGTACAATTTGTCAAAATTTGTATCAACTTCAATTAACAACACAAAGAATGTTCTATTAAAAACTCATTAGACTTTATAACGAAAATTAGAAAAAAAATTAGCAAAGAAGATCATAAATTAATATTTTTAGATGACGGATCTATGCATACTAATATTCCAACAAATTTAGTTATAGAATCAAACATCTCATAGAATTAAATCAACATCAATTTATTGAAGGAGTTGAATTTTGTCTCAACACAACGTTTTTTAAATATCAAAACTGTTTTTACCAACAAAAATTTGGTTGCGCTATAGGTTCCCCAATTTCACCTACTGTAACAAATTTAATTATGGAATTTTTAGAATGTCTTAAAAAGCTATGCTTGACACCATCATTTTATTTATTTTTTTTTATTACCGCCAGAGAATCAAAATTAGAAGAACCTGTAAATAAGTCCACAAAACCCACCCATGATCAAACGACATGTGTGAAAACCAAACGATATAAAAATAAACACCTGTTAATTATGCAGCTAACAAAAGCTATTTTAATCAAATCTTTTTATTGTAATAAATCGATAACCAATTGTCAATCGAACAACATATGATTAGAATGAAGTGCAAATGATCCCAATTGTAATGCATTACGCGTACTATAATTTTTTTTTACTTACAGCCAATTCACCCAAATAAATAAAACGAACTTGGCACATACAGTATAAGGGTAGAAATTTACGTCTCAATTGACCAGATTATTTAATCTATTTAACAGTTAGAATCCGTATTATCATCATAGGGTTTTATATAAGTCATGCAATTCTATAATTGAACATTTTAATTAAATTAATACATTTACGAAAAGGATTAATGTATAATTCTAATAATGAAACCGTATCATAAAATAACCAATCTTACTTTTATTACTAAATTGATGTGGAACGAATCGCTTGTATCGAAATGATACAATACATTATCAGATCGAAATCAAAATAGATGGAACGCAAAAGGGTGGATTTATGGAGGGTTGAAATTAAGATGAGTCGAAGTAAGGAGGAGTAAATTTTTTTTTATTATTTCAAATTTAATTTATACGGTCTGCTAAACGTGATGAGATCTTAAACTTAGTTTTAAATAAAAGTTGAAGAATGTTTTGTATAATTTTACATTGCGGTTATTCCATGAAAAGTTTTAAGATACGCAAACCAAACACTTCCCTCATAAATTGCCAATTATTTTTAAAGGAATGAGCCTATAATTTATTTTTAGTAACGAATATATTTTTTTCGATATCCATCTCGACTACACTTTGGTTGATCAATGAAATGTAATAACTTAAAGTTGGAAGTTGAATATTTCAGTCAAATAAAGTTATAACTAATTATGAAAAGTCTACATTTACTGAAGTTTGGTTTCTAATTATTCTTTGCTCTAAAAGATCGAATTCGCTTTACAACTTTCAAGTGTCTTAAAATATTGCAAAAAATTTAATCAAACAATTTTTCTTGACTATCTACCAGTAAATTATTATACATTTTTGTTATGAACGAATAAGTTCGAAAGCAAATATGAATTAAAAATTATTATTAATTTTATTAAATTCATAAATAAAAAGTTTACCTCGAGTAGGATTTGAACCTACGACACCTACTTTGCTAAAGTACCGCGCTAACCAACAGCGCTATCGAAGTACAAGCCCCAATCAGTAACTCTATAGATAATTCGAAAAGAATTAAAAATGCGCGTTTCTTAAATGTTTACTTCAGAATTACATAATTAGTTATATTATTATTTTTACATGGGTAGTTAAAATATTAGATAGGAATTACATTATATCTTCTAAGCGCACTTAACTAATTGTAGACCCTCTGTGTCTCAGTCCGTTCCTCAAACTATGCTTTGTAGAATGACCTGTGTGGGTTTGGAACTTTCACCAAAAGGTTACTTGTAGTAACGACGCTTATGCGGTAAGCTGTATTCTTTTTAGCTCTCGCATTCAAGGGGTACAGCCCAAAAACAGTTCAAACACGACGGTTTTTATAATGTCTTTATGAAACAACATATCAACTTCTGATAATTGTGCTGAATTTTTGACAATAAGGCCAATTAGCGCCCACATTAAAAATAGAGTATACGCATGGTTTTCGCATGTGTAGACCAACATACCAACTACTATGTACTATGTTAGCTTTTATGATTAGTAATTTATATAATTATTTGTTTAAACTGAGTTTCAGTTCAATTGAAATTGAAGTCCTAATTAAGAATTTCAATATAACATTAATTTAAGAACTAAAAGTGTCTGTGTCTGTGTTTGTGTCTGTGTCTGTGTCTGTGTCTGTGCCTGTGTCTGTGTCTGTGTCTGTGTCTGTGTCTGTGTCTGTCTGTGTCTGTGTCTGTGTCTGTGTCTGTGTCTGTGTCTGTGTCTGCGTCTGCGTCTGCGTCTGTGTCTGTGTCTGTGTCTTTGTCTGTGTCTGTGTCTGTGTATGTGTCTGTGTCTGGGTCTGTGTCTGTGTCTGTGTCTGTGTCTGTGTCTGTGTCTGTGTCTGTGTCTGTGTCTGTGTCTGTGTCTGTGTCTGTGCCTGTGCCTGTGCATGTGCCTGTGCCTATGCCTGCGCCTATGCCTGTGCCTGTGCCTGTGCCTGTGCCTGTGCCTGTGCCTGTGCCTGTGCCTGTGCCTGTGCCTGTGTCTGTGTCTGTGCCTGTACATGTGTCTGTGCCTATGCCTGTGCATGTGCCTGTGCCTGTTCCTGTGCCTGTTCCTGTGTCTGTGCCTGTTCCTGTGTCTGTGTCTGTGCCTGTGCCTGTGCCTGTGCTTGTGTCTGTGTCTGTGTCTGTGTCTGTGCCTGTGCCTGTGCCTGTACATGTGCCTGTACCTGTGTCTGTGCCTGTGCATGTGCCTGTGCCTGTGCCTGTACATGTGCCTGTACCTGTGTCTGTGCCTGTGCATGTGCCTGTGCCTGTTCCTGTGTCTGTGTCTGTACCTGTGCCTGTGTCTGTGCCTGTGCCTGTGCATGTGCCTATGCCTGCGCCTATGCGTGTACCTGTGCCTGTGCCTGTGCCTGTTCCTTTGCCTGTACCTGTACCTGTGCATGTGTCTGTGCCTGTGCCTGTGCATGTGCCTGTTCCTGTGCCTGTGCCTGTGCCTGTGCCCGTTCCTGTGCCTGTGTCTGTGCCTGTGTCTATTCCTGTGCCTGTGCCTGTGCGTGTGCCTGTGCCTGTGCCTGTGACTGTGCCTGTGCCTGTGCCTGTGCCTGCGCCTGTGCCTGTGCCCGTGTCTGTTCCTGTGCCTGTGCATGTACCTGTGCCTGTGTCTGTGGTCCGTGTCCGTGTCCGTGTCCGTATCCGTGTTCGTACCCGTGTCCGTGTCCGTGGCTGTGGCTGTGGCTGTATTCTTGTCTGTGTTCGAGTCCGTGTACGTGTACGTGTCCGTGTCCGTGGCCTTGGCCGTATCCGTGTCCGTATCCGTGCCCGTGGCCGTACCCTTGTCCGTCTGCGTGACCGTTTCGTGCCCTAGTCTGTGTGTGTATGCGCGCGCGCGTGCGTGTGTGTCTGTGTCTGTCTCCTTGTGCTAGTACAAGTAATGCATAATACTACGAAACAAGTCAACTCAATAACTCAGCTCCGCTGTGGGATGGTAGCATACTATCGAGCAGCCAACTCAGTCCGTTCGTGGGTAATACTCAAACTATCATGAAGTAAGAGACGATAAGGCTCAACTGTATTCATTTTGTAAGCACCAGGACCTTTGAAACCACACACGAGTCGAAAAAATCATAATTTAATTTAAAACGTATAATGTTTGAATAATTCAATATAATTAATTAGTAATGCAGAAAACCGTATGATTAACGTAGGGGTATTCGCGTTATGAACAAATTTAGTTAAATTACAATACGTAATTGCTGATACCGGTCCTGTTGCAAGAGCTTGGATGTACTCTTTACCTACGATCTCGCAAAGCGATCGATCTTAGCGTTTGAACTAATAAACAGTAAGCCCTGTAACAGTAAAGTAAATTTGTACTCAACAATATAATTTCGTCACAATGAACAGAGACGGTTAGGGTAAGTAAATTGATTTCTAGCAAAATGTGTATTAAAATATACTTTTAAAACCCCCAATAATCGTTATAAGTAATCACGAGTAAAAACGTCAGAAACTCAAATAAGCCACATACATCGCACTAGCATAAAATCCAATAAGCCAAGCTAGTGTAGAAATATTCTAAAAAATATATATTGGATTACTCAGTGGCTCAGCGGTAAAGGTGTCAGACTAGTAAGTGAAAGGTACCAAGTTCGAATCTGAGAATAGTCAAGTGCTTGGGAAAAAATTATATAACATATGAATTCGACTAAGTGAGAAACCGTCCTTCTCAGGACTAAGCCTGATGACGGAAGTCCGCTTCCGAAACATCGCGCTCAAAAAGCAAAAACTGTGGAAATAGGACGATCAACTGAACTAATATGAAACCACAGTTACAAAATACTTACCATACAGAATCACGAATAACCCTTTACAGCAAATTTTTAATATCATGTGGAAAGTGATGGTAAGTTCAATTTTTAAGATAGGTGTAGTTCAACATATGACTAACTATTAACTAATGTTAATAATATTTAGAGGTAAACAAGACTACTGTGTCTGTGTCTGTGTGTGCGTCTGACTCTGTGTCTATGTCTGTGTCTGTGTCACAAAAAACGAATTACTCTGGACGGGAGAATAAGTTTGCTCCAAAAGATTGCGACGTGTCTAACTAACCACGTTACATAAAATGGGGAGGAATTAGTTAGCTCCATTAGTAACTCAGCATAACAGTCCTGAGACCGCAGAGCACTCGGATAGCGTGGGTGTTTTGAAGTGAGTTATAAAACGAGAAAGAAATTGTAGGCAGAAAGATAAGGAGAACACACAATAAATAGGCGCCACAAGCTTTAAATAAAGCAAACATAAATTATTAGTTCTTGGAAGAGAGTCCCTGTAAAGCTTGAACCAGGGAAGAAACAGGATAACAGATAAACGACAATTCCCTTAACAAGCGTAAATTTATTTATAAATTTACCAACAATAAATAACCTTTGTAAATATTAATATCTATATATAGTAATAACAGTGCATGCCTATCCCAACATGCAATTTTACCCCAACCCCAAAGATAAGTGTAGCCTTATCTAACTATCACAATGTGAAACATTAAAGTTTCGAAATTAACATATATTTTCGAAATGACTAGTGACGAGGGCAAGTCGCGAGATTTTACGGGTGATAAACTCACCTTTGATCAATTTAGCTAATTTAATAAAAGAACGTAATGCCCCTCTCTGCTACGCTGAAAGATCTTTCATAAAACGTAACCTTGAAATGGAAAATTTACATATACATATATAACCGCAATAGTTTACGTTAGAAACGTAATACTTCAACTTGCCTTTTGCCCCCTAATAATGATAAATTCAAATATATATAGATAATCGGAGAAGCTTGTTCAGTTCATATACTAACATGCATATACGAATGACTAATCAATTTCCAATTAGAGATCAATGATCTGAACACTCTTATCCCCAATAAAAGGAACTTTGTACTTAAAAGCGCGAAGATTTTAGTAACATGGCGGGTAGAAGGTATATAAGAGAGCCAATTAAAGGGATAGAGAGCTCAGTTCAGATAGTTCGGTGACAAATTAAGTAAAGGTCGCGCACGTTGTTTTTGAAGGGACCATTAGAATGATCAGTGTGGATTTTTATTTGTAAAAATTGTAGTCTCAACAGCACGTGTATAAAGCGACTGCAATAACCCAAAAGGGGATAAATCATATATACATTCATAAATAAATACTTTAATTGTGAGTTGAAGGAAAGAATAAAGGATTAATTAAAGTAATGTGTAAGAACTAGTTTTATGTTTTGTTTAACAGATACAAGTACGATTTTGTTTTGGATTCATTTTTAATATATTAATTGATTTTTGTGTGTGGTGTTCTTTTGAAGCCACGTCTGTGTACATATTTACAATTGAAAATTTGTGAATATATATCCAGTATTTAATTTACTTTGTTGTTAATTTGTGACAGGTGAGATAAGATTTTTGCATTAATCTGTGTCCATTTACCTAACGGGTTACATATATTGATAATTGAAATTAATCTTTGTTTATTCTGAGTTTAATTATCGATTTGTAACTGCGTAATGAGCCAAATCGATTACACAATTTTATTTGAATCATTTTCAATTATTTTGCAGTCAAACAGGTACAGAACACTGATAACGAAATATTTTTATTACGTATAAATTATAGATTTGAAGTATTAAAATTTAAACCTATTGATGAATGTCTAAACACGGTTGTTAAAGATAAAGTATTAATAAAATTTAAGATATTATTTATAAGCACTGATCGTTCTATTTTTTAATTTTTCAGCTAAAAAACGAACGTTTTATTGAGTTAAAAATTATTAAACCGACTTTTTTTTATTATAATTTTGATTTTTCTAAATTGAGATTATTATCCAATTAAGAATTTTATAACAATTAGAAATATAAATTTATAGATATATGAGGGATACTAAAAAAGTATTCAAATTAACCTTTTATGATTTGGAATTTTCATATGTACGGGGTGTATTCAATAAGTTTACGACGACCCGTGTATTTCAACATTTTCTTAAGCTTTTAGATAAATTTATTTTCAAGTGTGATTGACTTTGAGTGGTGAATGGTTTTACTGAGTAGCCTGCAATCCTGTCTTCCACAGTCAGATAAGATTAATTTAACATCCCGTCTAAGACTATTTATTTTAGCAAAATTTAAGATTGTGGTGGCGCCTAGAGACAATTTTTCCTGGACTAAGCATTATGAGTTGTAGATTGATGGTAAGTGTAAGGTATTTGAATCTACATTTCAATCACTTTACTCCTTTTATCGACCCCGCCTATTTCCACTGTAGCTGGCTTGACAACCCGCCTACTTCGATAAGCCTGCACGACGCCTAGTGCGTAACAAAATCAAGGCAGAAAACGAAAGGCGGTTAAATATTTAGAACACGAGAAGCAAAAGGGCAGTGTTAAGAAATTTTTGTATCTAGTTCTACTACTGAAACTTCTTCTCATCTTTGTGTTACGGAAGTAGTACCGGGACACCTTAACCACTTTTACTCTACTACAGTAGCACCTTTCACTTTTTTATATGCCCACGTGGGGGACCGGATTTTCCACCTTATTTTTAACACTTACGTGTAGGACGTGTTTTTCACCCTATTTTGCACATCCACGTGTGAGACCGGGTTTTCCACCCTTATTTTTACTCGCTTACGTGTACGACGCATTTTCATCCCTATTTTTACACACTCGCGTGTGAGACCGTATTTTCATCCGTTTTCATCCCTAATTATTTTATATACGCTCGTGTGAGACCGTATTTTCAACCTGTTTATCCCTAATTATTTTACATACACTCACGTGTGGGACCGTATTTTCAACCTTTCTTTTTATCCCTAATTATTTTTACTCGCTTACGTATAGGACGTGTATTTTCATTCCTTATTTTTAATAAACTTATGACGCCGGTTAAAGTTGTCACCAAACATATGGCAACCCTGCTTTGGATTTTGACGTCACAAGACCGTCTGCGAGGGACGTACATTTCAACCTGACAGTATTTTCAACCTTTTGTCTGTATTAAGAGCCCTTTTGGTGAGATCCCCTAAAGGATAGGCAAATGCATGCGCACGTAGGATCGTTTTTTTTTTTTTACCTATTTTTAAGGGTTAATAAACGGTAGGATATTTTTTAGTATTAAAAGAAACTAATCAAGGTAAAGATAACGTATACATTTGATTTTAAAAATACACTATTAAATAATATAATGACAATAAACAGTTAATGGTATTGCATAATCAGTTAATTACCCTGTTATACAATGTGAATGTACGGTTTAGCGACTATTTAAAATGTGTTTATTAATATTTATTAGGATTCCGTTTTTTGTCAAAAAAGAGATTGCATGATTGTTTGTTATTAAATTATTAGGTTCCTTTTAATCCCATATCTAGATTGTGGTCCTCTTGTGGTGAAAATTCATTTGAATATATTTTAAAATGAAATTGATTTAAAAATAAAACGTGTAATTAACTAATTGATTAACCTGCTTACAGCAATAGTAATTATCGAAAATTAAGGAATGTCGCTTTTATTTATTTACCTTTTTTAATACGTATTATTTTGGTTTTAAATATGAGTCACAATGTGTCGCAATCCTTTTTGCTTTAATTATGGGTCATAATTAAATCTAGTTGTCGCTCAAGGTAATCACTACCAAATTAACCTCATGTACAAACAAGAAACTTAATATCAATAATGTATAACAAAGTATTTTTATAATGCCAGTTTTCGCATAGTTTAATGTCCATGTAGTTATTTTAGCCTTGAGACGATCTGATTTGGTCCTGGGTCAGACTGGTTGGTCCAGTATCGGAGATTGTATTCTAAATTGTCTCCTGTGAATTAGCTTTACAAAAACACAGACACAACTCAAGCACTGAGCACTGAGCACATAGCATAAACACAGCCAGAACAATTACAGCCCAAGAATCAGGACATGCACAAACGACAAGCACAGGATACAAACTAAGCACAAGAACCAGTACGAGCAAGCAAAAACAGTACATACACACAAACAAAATCAAAAAGCACAATCAGTCACAAGAAACACAAGCCAATCACAGTACAAAGCAACAAGGATAGGAATCTACGCAACACAAACAGTAATCGATCAGTACAAGCAAAGACACGTGAAAACAAGACAGAAAACATGAAATCGAACATTAAACGATTAAACAGTAAAGAGACTGCAAATATTAAGACAGGATTATAAAATTTTATTTATCTAGTAATTAGTATACATGAGTATAATTTCATACTTAGAGTAACTTATTCTACTGTTTCTGAGGCTCTAACATTAGATTTCTGTTAGTTTTGTCGAGTTCATTGTATTTTCCAGTAGGTTTTGATTTTGCATCACGAATTTCGTTTGTAGATTGTACCTGCAAGTAATGAGATCTGAACGAGATGAAAGCTTGAGTAGATACAACTTAGAATAACGAAACGGAAATGAGGAAAGAGAGAAACGAGAGAACGAGAGACGAACAATGAGATACGCGAAAGATAAGCACGTTTAGAGATACATAAATAGAACGAGACGAGATAGAACTGGAATTGACGAAGACGAGAGAGACGATGAGAAAAAACATGATTTCAATGAGAACGACGAGAGACACGTAGAGCATGAAGTACGAGAAACGAAGGGAGACGAAAACAGGTGAATTGTGTGAAAGTGAAGGATACAGAAGAATAAGAACTGAGACGAGACGAGAAAGATACGAGGCAGAGAAGAGAGAATTGATAGTGAACAAAAGTAGAGAGTTGAAATGAAGAACGGAGATGAAAGTAAGGAAACGAGAAGCGACAGAATGAGAAGAATGGTGAGAATTGATGGATGAAAGAATGAGAGAAACAGTAGAACAGAGAGAACTAAAAGACAGAACAGAAGAATAGATTGAGTAATGAAAGAGACGGAGATAAAGAGAGAACGAGAGAACGAGAGAGAACGAGAGAGAAGAGAGAAGAACGAGAGAATGAAGAGAACGAGAGAAGAGAGAGAAGAGAGAGAACGAGAGAAGGAAGAGAGAGAACGAGAGGAGAGAACGGAGAGAACGAGAGAGAACGAGAGAAGAGAGAACGAGAGAGAACGAGAGAACGAGAGAGAACGAGAGAGAACGAGAGAGAACGAGAGAGAGCGAGAGAGAACGAGAGAGAACGAGAGAGACGAGAGAGAACGAGAGAGAACGAGAGAGAACGAGAGAGAACGAGAGAGAAGAGAGAGAACGAGAGAGAACGAGAGAGAGAGAGAGAAGAGAGAACGAGAGAGAACGAGAGAGAACGAGAGAGAGAGAGAGAGAACGAGAGAGAACGAGAGAGAACGAGGAGAACGAAGAGAACGAGAGAGAACGAGAGAAACGAGAGAGAACGAGAGAGAGAGAACGAGAGAACGAGAGAGAGAACGAGAGAGAGACGAGAGAGAACGAGGAGACGAGAGAGAACGAGAGACGAAGAGAGAGAACGAGAGAGAACGAGAGAGAACGAGAGAGAAAGAGAGAGAGAGCGAGAGAGCGAGATAGAGAGACAGGTGTAACAATGTGTTAAGTAGACCTCAATCTAAACAATGTAGAATAAGTTACTCTAAGTGACGGAAAATTGAAAACTTTGATACTCTTCCATTCGGGTATAAGGACTAAATAATAAAACAGATAAACAAAGAAAACCATTTTATTTAAATCCCTGTCTTAATTCATTCTGCAGCTCTGCGTTTTTTCGTGTTTGTGCGTTTAATGTTTTGCGGATTTTCGTGTTTTCGTATTTGCTTGTTTTTCCGTGTTTGCGTGCTTGTATGATTTCGCATTAGCGTGTTTGTGTATTTGTATGTACTTGTGCTTGCGCTTGTGCTTTGTACTTGTGATTGTGCTTGTGTTGATTCTTGTGCTTGTACTTGTGATTGTGCTTGTGTTGATTCTTGTGTTTGTGCTTGTTCCTGTACTTGTGTTTGTGCTTGCGCTCGTACTGGTTCTTGTGCTTGTGTTTGTTCCTGTGCTTGTGTTTGTGCATGTCCTGATTCTTGGGCTTGTAATTGTTCCTGTGCTTGTGTTTATGCTTGTGCTCGTGCTCGTGCTTGTGGTTGTGTCTGTGTTTTTGTAAAGCTAACTTTCACAGGAGACAATTTAGAATACAATCTCCGATACTGGACCAACCCCTAGTCTGACCCAGACCAAATCCGATCTCTCAAGGCTAAAATACGATCCTTACATGGACATTAAACTATGCGAAAACTGGCATTATAAAAAAATACTTTGTTATACATTATTGATATTAAGTTTCTTGTTGTACATGAGGTTAATTTGGTAGTGATTACCTTGAGCGACAACTAGATTTAATTATGACCCATAATTAAAGCAAAAAGGATTGCGACACATTGTGACTCATATTTAAAACCAAAATAATACGTATTAAAAAAGGTAAATAAATAAAAGCGACATTCCTTAATTTTCGATAATTACTATTGCTGTAAGCAGGTTAATCAATTAGTTAATTACACGTTTTATTTTTAAATCAATTTCATTTTAAAATATATTCAAATGAATTTTCACCACAAGAGGACCACAATCTAGATATGGGATTAAAAGGAACCTAATAATTTAATAACAAACAATCATGCAATCTTTTTGACAAAAACGGAATCCTAATAAATATTAATAAAACATTTTAAATAGTCGCTAAACCGTACATTCACATTGTATAACAGGGTAATTAACTGATTATGCAATACCATTAACTGTTTATTGCCATTATAGTATTTAATAGTGTATTTTTAAAATCAAATGTATACGTTATCTTTACCTTGATTAGTTTCTTTTAATACTAAAAAATATCCTACCGTTTATTAACCCTTAAAAATAGGTAAAAAAAACGATCCTACGTGCGCATGCATTTGCCTATCCTTTAGGGATCTCACCAAAAGGGCTCTTAATACAGACAAAAGGTTGAAAATACTGTCAGGGTTGAAATGTACGTCCCCTCGCAGACGGTCTTGTGACGTCAAAATCCAAAGCAGGGTTGCCATATGTTTAGGTGACAACTTTAACCGGCGTCATAAGTTTATTAAAAATAAGGAATGAAAATACACGTCCTATACGTAAGCGAGTAAAAAATAATTAGGGATAAAAAGAAAGGTTGAAAATACGGTCCCACACGTGAGTGTATGTAAAAAATAATTAGGGATAAACAGGTTGAAAATACGGTCTCACACGAGCGTATATAAAAATAATTAGGGATGAAAAACGGGATGAAAATACGGTCTCACACGCGAGTGTGTAAAAATAGGGATGAAAAATGCGTCGTACACGTAAGCGAGTAAAAATAAGGGTGGAAAACCCGGTCTCACACGTGGATGTGCAAAAATAGGGGTGAAAAAACACGTCCTACACGTAAGTGTGTAAAAATAAGGGTGGAAAATCCGGTCCCCCACGTGGGCATATAAAAAAGTGAAAGGTGCTACTGTAGTAGAGTAAAAGTGGTTAAGGTGTCCCGGTACTACTTACGGATAAGAATACGAATTGCGTGTTAAGATCAAGTTCGGCAGAAAATTCATTAGAAGCAGAAGAAGTAGGGACAGTAGTAGAAGCAGCAGCAGTAACAGAAGCAACAGCAGAAGACGAAGCCGCAGCAGTAAAAGAAGCAGCAGGATCTACTGCCGAAGCTAACTAAGAATCTGATACAAATAAGAATTAAAAAAATGAAATGAATGAAAAATGAATTGGATCAAGTGTTGCGTGATCCTATTACATGGCCTTCATATATTAGTGATAATACTCGGCAATTATTAATAAAAATGAGACCAGTGGTAGAAACAAATATAAATTACCCTGTAGATAGAAAGGAATTTTAGCAATGAATATTATTACAGGAAATTGTCGAATTCCGAATTAGTGCACCGAAGATGGTTAGACATCTGAAACCCATATTAATAATTACAGACAGTGCATTCAGCTTGAAAAAGCGTTAAAAATTACACAACAATTGAAATTGAAAAATTATATGAATTAGAAAAACATCATTGGCGTGGTGCACATGAACGTATAATAGAAGTAATAAAATATTTGTGCAAACCGACAATTTGTTTTCTAGTAATAATGGAAATTTTTAAAAACTTATTGAAGTTTTAATCACATTTGATAGTATTACTGCAAATTATTTCCAACGGGAAATGAAATCCAAAAATAAAGTCCATTATTTAGGAAAAACAATACAAATAGAAATTAAAAGTATTTTGTCAAAAAATATTTTAGATATTTTACATTCAGTAACAGAAACAAAATACTTTCCAATTAATTATATTAGATTGTACGCCAGACATTAGCAAAACTGAACAAATGACTGATGTCAGATTCTTTAGTACAAAAAATAAAAAAGTCAGTATAAAAGAACATTTTTTAGGTTTTGTCAATGTAAACGATATAACTGGGGCTGGGCTTACATCTTATATCTACAGTAAATAAATTAAAAGAATTAAATTTGGATATTAACAATTTTAGGGGACAAGGATACATTAAAGGATCCAATGTGAAAGGAAAAAACAATGGGTTACAACGTCACATTTTAAATAAAAGCGTTTTACATTCCTTGCTCCAGTCATTCTTTAAATTTAGTAGTAAATGATGCAGCAAAAGTAAACTATAATACTATACATTTTTTTAGTATTATTCAAGAAATTTTTAATTTTTTTGCTGCATCAAGTAAGAGGTGGAATGTATTAAAAAAGTATAGTCTAGATTTTACTTTAAAACCTTTACGATTTAATATTGGAGAAATTTACGACGCTGTATTTGATATTTCGGAAGATACTGCTAAAGATAAAAATACTAAATTTGAAGCAATTACTGTATGTCAAAAAATTTTGAATTTGTATGTTCGCTAGTAGTTTGGCACGAAATACTAAATAAAATAAATATAATTAGTAAAATGCGTCAATCAGTAGATATAAATATACCATAGTATAGGGGACGAAGACCCGAGAACAAGTTGCGAAGCCCTACACGTGTCCTATAAGAACCTCCTTATTAGAAATACAACGTATAAATAAATTTCTCGTATAGGTAAAAGATCATCCAATAGCATATGACCATTTTAAAGCAATAGGATCGATAATTTTAATAATAATATCTTATTAGGGTAATTATGCAATTTCCAACATTGTATGCGTGTACGTTTGCCTAATCTCCAGGGATACTGCTCTTAATACAACCAAAAAGGACCTTAATTTAATGACCATCAAAAATAACCCTAAGGCCAACTCCTGCTCCAAGACCTAACCCCAGCTCCAAGACCAACCCCTACATCTGCCTCTCACGTGAGCAAGTACAAAGAATTGCTATCAAAAAGGCTCTTAATACAACAAAAAATAATTAGGGGTTGAAAAAACGCGTCCTACACGTGGGCGGCCATAAAATATGGGTAAAAAAATAGGTAAGCGAGTAAAAACAAAAATAATTAGGGGTTGAAAAAGGCCTCCGAAAAGAAACCATAGAGGTGGAAAATACGGTCCCCCACGTGAGCGTATAAAAAGTGAAAGTAGGTTTTCCCCAAAAAATCCAAGATGGCGGCCAAGGTGTCCGTGTATTACTACCCTCAAATATTATTTTAAATAGAATTTTAGATATAGCGCTTATTCCTTACAAGATAGATATGAGCAATTAAAATTTCACAATAAAATATTTAAATTTTTATATAATCTACAAAATTTAAAAAATATTGACAGTAAAGAATTAAATAATAATTGTATCGAGCTGGAAAATCATTTAAACGATAAAGATAATCAAGATATTCATGGCAAAAAAATTTATGGTGAATTATTATCATTCAAAGATTTATTTATTATGAATAATTCTGAAAATTTTAAAACTCCTTTAGATTCATTACAGTTTATATATGACAATAATTTAGATTCAACTTTTGTCAATATGTGTATAGCATTCATTACTCATATTATTAACATTACCTGTGTCCGTGGCAAGTGGGGAACGTTCATCCAATTTATCCCAATATCATTTAGTTGATTTATCATTAATTGCAATAGAGCATATTAGCGATAAAGAGATACTAGAAAAATTATTGATGAATTTGAAGCTATAAAAGCAAAAAAAATTAATTATAAGTTAGAAGTAAGTCTTGTATGTAGCTATAGTTCTTATAAAAAATTATAAATAATTATAATTTCTATTATCGAGGATTTTCGTAACTCAAATATTTAACTTTTGTTTGTTGTTTTAACATTAATTTTTATATTAAATTGAATTTTATTTATGTTCACATTATGTTAGTGCAATTCATATATTCGTATAAATAAATAAATTGTTTTCTAATATGTGTAATTGATTATTTTATTTTCTGTCATATACTCCTAATTATTTAATTCAAAGGGCGCAATTTCAATTTTTGAATCGGGGCGCATTTTTCCTTGGGCCGCCCCTGCTTTGAATATGCAGTTGTTTCAGAAAAAGATTACAAAAACCAGCAGTTGGGCCTAATAAACTCTCCTCTCCGCCACTGGTTTCCTCCCAAAATCTAATCAGCTCCAGAAGAAATGAAAATAAGCTTAAATACGAAATTTCAAGCATGAACGCCTGATTTTTCTAGCACTCACACACACACGCACACGCATTTGTAAAACGGGGTAAATAAGTCGATTTAGCGATAGTGGAAAAAAAGTCGATTGCTTAACCTCCTATACCTATATACGTATATTTAGGTTGAAACGTAAAAAAAAACACCTAGAGTTATTTTACCATGTACGAAATCAGGGTTACAACAAACTGTTGTAGAGCAATTTTTTACCATTTAAAAACGCTGGTATTTCATAACAAAGTGAATTGAACTGATAAAATTTGTAAATTTTTTTCATATTTGGAATCAATAGAACAGAATTAAATCGTTAAAAATTAAATTTGGAAACTATAGTCTATGTAAAACTTTTTTAATTGCACGTGATCAAACTTCATGACGTCAAATTTAAACAGTGTTATCAAATGTTTATTTACATTTCAACATTCAATAGAAAGGATATGTTATTAAAATTCTTTATGTTTTTTCCAAACTTACGTTGATAAATTTCACAATCAAAACTAAAAGACACTAATAATTTGGTACCAAGATTCTAATAAATGCCCCAGACATGAAAATCGACCATCCGAATATACATTGATCGTAGGTCAAAGGTCAGTTTCTGTCTCCCGACGATTGTTCTATTTTATACAAAAAATTCTTTAAAAATATTAAAATAATAGCCATTCTTTTACAAATCATTTATCAATGGTTACTTTATAAAAACAAAGATATTGCTGAAGGTGTTTACAAAATCACTTAGAAATTAAGATGTACCTAAAATAATGCCGCATCCAGACTAAAATATTAATGTAATCAGAGTAAATTATAGACTAAGATGTGATGTTAAATTGTATAAAACTAAATGATCCTTAATTAATTACTTAATATTAAATATCAACATCGCTTTCAGAATCACTAATAAAAACATTAATCTGTGTACTTCTCTAACAGCAGTTAAAGGTAAAAGCCGCTGCCAAATTATCTGTCAGAATGCTTTCTCATATATGTAAATAAATAACTTCAAAGCCCACAATACCTGAACTTGAGTCATGTCGGTTTTTAAACACGATAATTCCCCATTTTTGATCCGCCATTTTTAATTTTTTAATTTTGACAAATGATTTATTCTTAGCGATCTTAAAAACCTCCAATACCCAACTTTCAAACAAATTTTGCACCCTACAAACGCCACTGGCAGTTTTTAAAACTTTTTTATTTAGATAATGTTTTACAAATTAACAAAGTTGCAAAATTGATCATTAGCCCACATTACCTGAATTTTATTTATATTGGATTTTAAATACGATAATCCCCCATTTTTGATCCGCCATTTTGAATTTTTTTAATTTTAACAAATGATTTACACTTAGCGATCTTAAAAACCCCTAATACCCGATTTTCAAAAAAATCCTTTGATAAATTAAATAAACACGATAATCCCCCATTTTTGATCCGCCATTTTGAATTTTTTAATTTTAACAAATGATTTACACTTAGCGATCTTAAAAACCCCTAATACCCGACTTAAAAAAAACCGTTAATAAATTACATAAACACGATAATCCCCCATTTTTGATCCGCCATTTTGAATTTTTTAATTTTAACAAATGAGTTACACTTAGCGATCTTAAAAACCCCTAATACCCGACTTTCAAACAACCGTTGATAAATTAAATAAACACGATAATCCCCCATTTTTGATCCGCCATTTTGAATTTTTTAATTTTAACAAATGATTTACACTTAGCGATCTTAAAAACCCCTAATACCCGACTTTCAAAAAAATCCGTTGATAAATTAAATAAACACGATAATCCCCCATTTTTGATCCGCCATTTTGAATTTTTTAATTTTAACAAATGATTTACACTTAGCGATCTTAAAAACCCCTAATACCCGACTTTCAAACAAGCATTGATAAATTAAATAAACACGATAATCCCCCATTTCTGATCCGCCATTTTGAATTTTTTAATTTTAACAAATGATTTACACTTAGCGATCTTAAAAACCCCTAATACCCGATTTTCAAAAAAATCCTTTGATAAATTAAATAAACACGATAATCCCCCATTTTTGATCCGCCATTTTGAATTTTTTAATTTTAACAAATGATTTACACTTAGCAATCTTAAAAACCCCTAATACCCGACTTTGAAAAAAAAACGTTGATAAATTAAGTAAACACGATAATCCCCCATTTTTGATCCGCCATTTTGAATTTGTTAATTTATTCTTAAGGATCTTAAAAACCCCCAATGCTCAACTTTCAAAAAAATTGGTTGATAAATTAAAAAATGCACAATCTTGCACCCTAAAAACGGTGCGCCACTGGTTATTATATATTTTTTTATTTTGAAATTATATAAAAAAGTATTAGTTTGTTATTTTAATTATGTAACTTTTTAACATTTAAAGTAATGAATTTTTTTAGTTTTCTAAAAATGCCCCGCCACTGGTTGGATTTTGCTCATTAACGAACTTGACCTAGATTTTATGACAAAGAATTTTTGTACCAAATTTCATCTCGATAGCTTTAATGATTCAAAGATATCGCGAACACTCACACACAGGCACACAATCAGACACGAAATTGTTTTTTCTAAAAATACGTTTTTCGTTTTGTTTAGGTCACAAAGCCTCGAGATAAGGTGTTTGAAATTTAAAACCGATTACATAGCTTTCTCTTTATACGTACGTATATGAGAAAGCAAAAAGGAGCACCATTATCACGTTCAGCTTCGAAAAACGGAATTAAAGATGCTCTTTTCCTCTACTATCAAACTGATTGGAGACATAATTATAAACGAAATCGAATATAACACATTTTTGTTCTGATTTTTTATAACGAAGGCGGTATTTAAACACGTAAAACTCTCGAAGCACGAAACGAAATTAATCAAAATATGAGGTTAGAAATTAAGCAAGACAAATGGCAACGTGGTTTATTTTAAAAGAATTCCGCCAAATCGCTCGCGCGAAATTCACTAAAACTCACTGCGATTTGTAATGCGGATGTATAACTGGTACGTTGGTATAATAAAACGTCATTCTGGCGGTATAGATCACGTGGTTTTGAAAAAAGTTTACTTTAACTATATATGCTATTTTTACGGTCGATTATCTAGAAACCAGTTTGTAAATAGGATGCTCTAAAGAATTTGACCGATATGGAAAACGTTTTTATTACTTATTTCTCAAAATAATTTATTGTTGTTAAAGGTTAGCGTACAAAACTGTTTATCGACAATTTTAACGTTTCTATAAAAGTAAAAACTTATAAAACGTGTTTTATAGGACAACTAATTAAATAAAAAATATGAATGAATTGTATTAGCGACGCTCAGTGATATTTTATACCGCTAAATGACACTGTTTAGACTTTAGAGAATAAATGCACTAAAATGGTTCCAAACAGATAAATTCTATTTTATTAATTTTGCTTTTTTTAGGTTGGGAAACGTTAATAAACAAAAAATTATTTATAAGGATTCCATATCGCTCAAGGTGATTGATTTTCAATTTCAGCCTGTATTCTTTGTAATGGCAATATTTTATTACCTAACATCACCATTGACATAATTTATTCGCATTTATGTGACATCTATCGAACAAGTAACCTTGATTATTTTATTGAATGCAGTCCGCATTGGGTTATTATCACAAATTCTAGATAAACTGACAGAAAAAGGAATAGTACATTTCAAACCTAGGTAAGAGAGTACTATTTTGCAGACCGATCACAAGTTTATAGACCGACGGCGACGTCTGTAATGTGAGGTCTGCAATAGTACTTTCTACCAACGTTTGAATACTATTTTTCTCCCAGTCGGTTCTATTATGGTTTAACCGAATTACTATTTGATTACAAACTAGCCGTGTGGTCGATGCTCAGTTTCTATGCGTATTTCGTACTTTTACTTTCAGATCGATACGTAACATTTCTCTTTCGATAAATCAACCTTTAAATCAGTTTTTTATTAGGTACTCACTTTCGAAGTTTTTAAGATGCCTAAATACCAATTTCCATATTTCTAACTTCAAAAACGACGAACTTTCATCACCGATTTAACCTCCTTCTTCAAATATTCTTTCTTAGTGCTCGCCTAGGGTATATAAGGAACTCCTGTGCAAAATTTTGTGCGCACCGGTTTAGGCTGTGCATTGTCTGTCAGTCAGTTGTTAGAGTTTTATTTAGTAGACGAGCACCAACGGTCGCGTTACGCGCGTTTGTGGCGCTTCCACGTGCGACCGGCGCGACCGATAGGGGTGAAACCCCAAAAACCCGGATCCGGGTCTTCGCGAATCACATATGCCAAATTTTAGCTTAATGGGTCACACCCTAACGCACTCGCTACGCGCGCTTGCGGCGCTACCGCATCTGATCGGAGTCAAACTCGTAAAACACGGATCCGGGTGTTAGAGGAACACGTATGCCAAATTTCAGATTAATCGGTCACACCCTATAGGAGGCGTTCGACTTAGCATATACAGACATACATACAGACTAGGCGAATTATATTGTTGGACGGATTTAGAAAAATAAACATCTTTACAATTGAAGCATCAAGTGTGTAAATTGAGTAGCAGGCTCAGCGTGTTTTGTTTTGTATCAAAACAGCTTGTCAAGTAATATCATGTACGCGTCCTGAACTCCGCGCGGCTGCCCCGGTCACGTTTTAAAATTTACTGACCAGAACTTCAAAAGGGGGGGACAATAAAGCTTACACCCATTCCAAAAAATGGGGTAGTGAGAAAAATGTGACCAAAGTAAGTGAAAATGTTTTATTAGCGCACTTTAAACAAAAATCGTTAACATCTACACTTTGGTCATTTTATTCGATGCTTAAAAGTACCATAAAACAAAAAGATTACATGGATATATCAAAATTTGTAAAATTGGTGACGTTGTTAAAACGCCCAAATTTTGGCTACAAACTCAAAAATCATACATCTCAAGTCAATAAATTTTTGAAAGAAGCACCAGATACAGCATTTATTGCCATAAGAGTAAGTACATATTATAGCAAGTTTTTAATCTGCTTATTCATGTATAAAATTATAGGTTGCTTTAATTACGGTTGTTGCGGTAACTTGTAAAGGTGATGAGCTTGCAAAAATGAATATCCAGGATTTGAAGGTAAAGGATGACATTATTGTTGTCAACATTCCCGTCTCAAAAACTGGGGTTGCTAGGAAGTTCGTGATCATTAAACCGAACTGGATTTACCTAGTAATGCGGCCTCCAGAGCAACGTTTATATTTAAGCGTACCAAATGGCAAGGTAACAAAGCAGCCAATTGGATACAACACATTCGATACAACGCCTAAAAGAATTACGGAATTTTTGAAATTCCAAAATCCTCATCTTTATACTGGACATTGATTCCGTAGAATGTCCGCAACTGCACTTGCTTTGCGCGGTGGTAATGTTTTACATCTGAAGCGTCACGGGGGCTGTAGATCTTCAAATGTGGCTGAGGGGTATATTGAAGACTCCATAGAGAGGAAAATAAAAATAGCTAAAATGGTACAGTCTTCAGAACCAGGTCCATCTTTGCATCGACATCCACAATTTCTTCCGAGAAACTTGATGCACCTCCACAAGAAAGTTCTACATATTTAAACCAAATTAATAAATTAAATTCAGAAGTTCACATACCCTTTAATAATTTAAAAACTGGAATTACATTCCAAAATTGTACGAGTGTTTATTTGGCTTTAATTTACTATCTACTTCTTGCGTACACGCTATTTAAGGTTAGGTTTTGTTTCTAAAGTTATGTACAAGAGGCAGCGGTCTAAAACAATAAAATTAGTTCTTAAATATACAGTTAATTCTTTAACTCAACCTTACCTTCCTTAAATTTCTCTCGAAGTCCATCTAATTTCATACTTGATACAAACGAAGTGTGGGTCAGAATTGTCATTTGTTAGCTGTCACATTGTTGGTACAGTTGTCAGCATAAAAAAAACATTAATTCCTTTGCACACCTAGGTGTGTAAAATGAGACTTTCAAACCTCAAATGAAGTGAGCAATGCCAAGTTTTCTAACCGACCTGAAGACAAAATTTGCTTAATGATATTAAAATTTAAACGGACTCTATCTCCATTTTTTATTTAGTAATAAGTCAATTTAGTAGCCGCTTCGTTTAGAAAAGCAATACGAACTTTGAATAAAACCTTATGCATATAAAAGCTAATTAGAGAAAAAAGATTTAAACACTAGAAATAGTGCAGACGACAATATAGGAAATAATATCCTATGTTATAGGTAACGTAACTTACAATACAAACACGCAAGAAACGATTAAATTAAGAAATTGTGTTTTAAGTACTATTTGATTATTTATGTTAGGAGGTTAAGTTTTTCAACTGATAAAGAAACTCGTTAATTCTTTTGTAACAGATGGTACATATATTATTTTCTAATATTAAATCCTTGTCAAAAGCTGTGGGGTACATAATAGAAACATGCTATTAATATTATATCCAATTACTATGTAAGCTTAAGTAATTATTTTTGGCCAACAAAAGACGCAATATTCTAATTAAATTAGCACTTTAGGTTATTAACACACTTTCACTCTTTCTTGTAAAACTATTATGTTTTATACTCCGAGAAAACCATAATGTCGAACGTTTAAATGTACGAGTTACTCATTTAACGGTATATTAAAACATGCTACTACAATTGTACAATGCTACTACTAAGAAAGTATTAAACGAGTTATACTACACACTGGTCATAAAAGACATTAAAAGTAATAGTAATAAAAAACAAGACATTATCTGATACAATTATTACAGAAATTACATTTATAACAAATGGATTATGAGGAAACGTAAGTCAGTTTGTCTTATTCGTAGAAAAAGTTCATCTCAGATATTTTTGAACACCAGACAAATTGTCTGTCTATGACATCGTCAAAACTGGTGAACCAATTTCAATTTATTTTAATTCTATGTAACTTGAATGTTAATTGCGCAAACTAACTATTCTGATTTATCAACCTTATGTTTATAATCAATATCTGAAATATCTCGTGTAGATGAACACATGACCGTCAAACCAACAAAGAGGAAATTAAAAGCAATTTATTGATCAGTGAAACCCTATTTAACCTGCATTGGGTGCATCTACGAATGGTTAAACATTACCCATTTCGCGGTTCAAATAATCATGTTTACTTATTAACAGTAATATTGAATACACAGTGTTAAAACCATTTTACGCACAATACGATTCTAACTAAAAATTATACGCATTTATTACTTGTTCTTGTAAGTTAATGCGTCAATGAACCATAAACTAATGATCGCATCCCGAGTGGTAAGTCTTAACATTTTTCACATAAATTACAGCACTCGCTTTGCTGCACTCGCTCGCCCCATTAAAATATGCTCAAAAGTTAGGCTAAATCACCACTCTAGATACGTTAATTACTATTATATATAACAATTTTTTTTAGGATAATTATGTAATCTCTTTTGTAATACGTTCATATCGAAAATAGGTAACATTGTAAAAACAATAATAATCTATATCAGATGGACGTTTAAAACTCATGTCCTACGTTAATATACATATAGATGCTAACTTAAAAACAATTCCATGGCCGCCAGCTTCTTGTCAAACGTCATACTGAAGTAATGCATCGATTTACCTATAGGCTATAGTGAAAAAATGTTTATAGCTACATGTGTATACGTAGGTTAGAAGGTAAAAGGCATGGACTTCCATTGGTATGTAACAATACTAGCAACTTGACGTCATGATACACAATTCGGCATCCAACAGTACCAATAACCTATTCGTCCGTAACCCCACATTCAAATTGCTCGCGAGAATTGTTTATGCAAAAAAAAAATGAAGTAATTACCCTATGGCGTACAACCAAGTGAGGTATCTAATATAGATTTCAAAGTTGTATTGAAAATGTCAACAATGTCTGATATACAGTTATAGTTATAACTTATAACACATAATCTAAATAGGTGAGCATTGCATAACATTTGTTCTGCATATCGGTAGATGGAATGTACGTTTATGACTGGATGAAGAGCGTGGTACCGTAAATAGTAAACAACTGAGATTTTGTTATGCAACAAATTGTATAGAAATGATACAGAGATATGTTTTCTTCTGATGTCGAGAACAGTTAAATTAAATCGTACAAGCATATTTGTTTGTGGATAGCCTCTTTTTGGATAATATCAGTCGCTGCGAAAGCATAAATATTTAAGAAAACGCCTCTGTACGAATTCGATATCGCTTGCATACTTATTATAGGAGGGATTCCAGATTATTGCTCCATATTCTAATTTTGACCTAACCAATGCAAATTAAATTGATTTAATTGTGAAGATGTTAACAAAATCTGAGCAGGTGCCTATTATAAAACCCAGTACTTTAAAGTCAGTCTTAACTATTCCGTTTATGTGACATGAAAAAGTCAACATACGTTATCCCTAAATCTTTGACTATAGTATACCCGTACTGAATTAGTTTCAGTTTGCGTGAAAACGACACAACTTTGCATTTAGAAATGTTTAAGTCTAGTTTATTTTCGTTACACCAGATGTAAATATTGTTTAAATCATTTTGAAGAGATTCACACTATGCTAAAATACTTGTCTTTTTTTGGGATTTTTAATGGTGTATTTAAATTATACAATCTAAACGTTTCGATAACACTTACAGTTTTCGTCAGTAGTAATATTTGTAAGAATTGTTAAAGATGTTGTAAACAATTTTGTCAAAGTTGAAAAATTAAAACATAAACATAATTTAAATACACCATTAAAAATCCCAAAAAAAGTATTTTATTATGAGTATTAATGGTGAAAGTTTACATTTTCATATCACACTATGCTGTTTATTTTAGCAAATATCTTTATATCATCAGCGTATCACATTTTTTGAACTGATATTGTTGCGAGCATGGACGGATTTAAGCATAGGCTACATAGGCGCGCGCCTAGGGGCCCGCGCCACAAGTTACAAAATATAATAAAAAAGTGAAAAATATATATTTACAATTTTTAAGATCGTTGAACTTCAATTCAAGTCAAATATATGTTGGAAAATGTGGTAGTCATGGTTACGTTTGTATATTAGAAATTAAAGGAGCTTATAATTTTAGTTTATTTATTTAGGACTTAACTACAACAGTCAGTGCAGGACTGCTTAAACGCAACCTTAGCATTCAATCTCTGAGGCTGTTGTATTTGACATCCAAAAGATGTAAATTTACTGCTTGAAAGCTATTTTTAGAATTTTTGTCAAGAAATAATTTTCACATTGTGGCAGGTAATTGTCTGTAATAATACCAGTAATACTTAGTAAATTGTCGATCGGTGTTAAGTATTAACTGCATCAGGTACCTATTTAAGGAAAACACAAGCAGTAAAACGGTGACATCAAAGAAACTTCTAAACCAAATGCTTCCTGCTGTAAACACTAGGTACCTGGTACCGATACTTGGATTACCGCAGATACGTTTATCCTTAGTGACAGAAGACATGCGTTGAGCGATGCAAATTTTCAAATGCAATCATCAATTTGTACATGATCGATGATTGCGATCGCGCTCGTTTTTTGGAAAACGATCGGTGATCGCGATCTTGTTTGGAATAATCGTTCCAACCACTGTTAAGAAGATATGGAACTCTTCTAGTTTGATGTATCACCGGCTTTGCATTTTTATATCAATTTTAATGTGGTGTGATACGCCTTTTATACAACTAATTCCCGAAAACATTCGTCCGTATTTCATAATTAACTTGTTTGCCGATTCCAAAACATCAATTGAATCTACTGCATTCAATCTTTTAATTAATTTTAATTTTAAGGAGGAATTCTCTTATTCCCAAAATTGCATTAAATTTGTATTTGAATTTACATCAAATATTAAATCGTGTTCCTGCTTATTTTTAAAACATGTCAACTTACAACTACCTATTACGTCTAAATTATCGCCTGTATAAGAATTTAATTTTGTTTTTGTAGTTCGCTATATGTGACGCTTTAATCCCTAAACGATCAACAATATTTATGGGCAGAACATTAACCATGGATCCCGAACCCCGTGTCAATTTTCAGTTGAATTTCTTTATTATTTTTGTAGTTAAATTAATGAACCATGCTTTATGTTCGTCTCCAATTTGGTCTAAGTCTACAGTACAGTTCATCAGATTGATACTTGAATGCTACCCCTACCGCTACGGCGCTACCCCACCCACCGCCGCCACCGACACCAACGCAACGCTGCACTTTGTTATCTGTTATGGTAATTGTGAGTAGTAGTGGTAGTAGTGAACGAAAAGAACAAAAGGTATGTAATTTTTTCTTTGCGCAGTGGAAATTATTATTAGGTACTCATTGTCGTTATAGTTTCAATCGTTTTCTATTTTTTATTGTTATTAGGAAGTCATAGGTACTGTTATTTTGGTGGGTTTTCAGTACAACATAATGGATCGCCATAAATTTGTAATTAATCGGCATGAAAAGAAGGAGATGTTCAAAAGCGGTAGTGCAAAAAGAAAAATTGTAAAAGAAAAAGAGAAAAAGAATGAAGAAGTTTTAGCTAAATCACGCCGTATGACCGACTACATGGTAAAGTGTAATCCAGATTCATCTGATACTTTAAGCAGCGTAGCCCTAAATGAAGACACACCTTCAACGTCCACCGCCAGGTCTAGCCAGCCCACACTCTTCGGAGACAACGAAATGGTAAGTAATGTTATAGTAATAAGCTATCGGATGTATTAAAAAAAACTGACAAAACTACAAAACTACAAAAGTAATAATCATTATTTTACTTTCAGGTTACAGAAAATCCAGCAGCGATTTCAAAAGCAACTATAGGATCTACGGATTTAGGAGGTTTAGAACTTAATCCTGAACCTATTTGTGTTTCTGAAAAAGATATTTGCTTGGAATATGACATTGGAAAGTGGCCGGAAGTTTTATCATTTGGTGATATCGACTAACTATTGCATTAAATTGGATACCGGAAAACTTCAAAACTATGACAGTTATTTATTCGACAGCAAGTCTTTTAAACAATATGATACAGGTAAAGGTTCTGAGAAAGGTTATACAAGAAAGTGTCAAGCAAGTTTTTTTGTGCGAAAAAGTCGAAACGGCGAGACCATCAAACGTTCGTGGTTATGCTTTTCTCCCAGCAATGGTCGTGTGTACTGCTATGTTTGTAAACTTTTTTCCACAGTACGCTCACAGTTTACAAATAGCGGATTTTGTGATTGGAAAAATGCTATATCACGTTTGATTGAACACGAAACTTCCAAAAACCATTTGAATACAGTGATTGATTATGCAGGGCGCTCTAAAACAATTGGTCGTATCGATCAAGAGCTTTCTCAACAAGCAGAAGACTTAGCTAAATACTGGCGAGAAGTTCTCAACAGATTAATAAGTGTGATAGTTTTCATCAGTGAAAGGGGCTTGACATTTAGAGGTGAAAATGAAACACTTGGGTCACCAACAAATGGTAATTATCTGGGAATTTTGGAGCTTGTAGCACAGTACGATGAATTTTTGAAGAATCATATAAAAACACATGGAAACAGAGGAAGTGGTCATACAAACTATCTCTCATCAACAATTTGTGAAGAAGTTGTGCAAATAATTGGAAAACGAGTTTTTAATGAAATTGTCTCTCGTATCAAGGAGTCAAAGTACTATTCCATATCTATAGATTCAACTCCAGATGAAGGCCATGTCGATCAGCTTACTTTGATTTTTAGATACTTAGAAGACTACACCCCTGTTGAAAGGTTTTTAACATTTATGCCTAACCAGGGGCACAAAGCTAAAGATATGTTTCGAGGCTTGAAAAATTTTTTAACAGATAATGGGTTGGACATTAATAATTCCCGTGGCCAGTCTTACGACAACGCTTCATCAATGAGCGGAAAGTAGAATGGCCTTCAAGTATTGGTAATGGAAGAAAATAATTTGACAGTTTGGATACCTTGCGCTACACACTCACTCAATCTTGTTGTGCAAGCTGCAGCCAGTTGCTGCCTGAGTGCCGTAAGCTTTTTCGACTTTCTGGAAGAACTCTTTGTATACTTTACCGCTTCTACTCACAGGTACGAAATTCTAATTGACTGTCTGAATAGAGAAGACTCTAGTAACCGTGTACTTGTGCCAAAAAGGACAACAACACGGTAGTCATGCCGTGCAGATGCTACGAAAGCACTTTTGCGAGGCTACAAAGAGATCAAAGATGCACTTGCTAAAATTTCAGAGGACGAAGAACAACCAGGGAAATCTCGAATCACTACCTTAACTTTGTACAATAAAATGCTAAAACTTGAAGCAGGGCTGTATACAGCATTTTGGAATGACATTTTGGGTCAAGTGAACAAAACCAGTGAAACTCTACAAAACCCAAGATTGGATGTAAACTCAGCTGCCTCAACATTGACATCGTTAAAAACCTTTATAGAAAGTAAAAGGGATAGCTTCAAAGACTATGAAGGAAAAGCAATTCAGTTAACTAATTGCAAAGAATATGAAAGCGAAATAAAGCGCAAGAGCAAAACGAATGTACGTTTAGCTCCTTTGGACTGTGTGCAAGCTCTTGAAGTTGAATTGACACCATCGGATAAATTTCGAACTCAAAGTTTTATACCTATAATAGACCAGCTTGAGAGAGAACTGAGAAAGAGACTTGAGGCCTACAAACTTGTCCATGAACGTTTTGGATTCCTCAACAAATTAGACACGCTCGGCGACGAAGAAGTATTAACAGCAAGTAGAAAATTATTAGACATCTACGAAAATGACTTGGATGACAATTTTGAGAACGAGGTAATACAGTTCAAAAACTTTTACGTGCAATTTCAATCAGACTATGAGAAAAATAAGAAAGTTATGAGCAAAGAAAGATGGATGTACAAACTTTTTTTTGATTATCATTGCAAAGACTGCTTCCCAAATGTAGAAGTTGCATTAAGAATGTATCTATCTTTCATGATCACTAACAGTTCAGCAGAAAGGTTATTCTCTAAACTGAAGCTGATAAAAAACAGACTTCGGACGTCCATGACAGAAGACAGACTGAACTTTTTAGCTTTACTGAGCTTAGAAAATGACGTTTTGAGGCAACTTAACCACGAAGAGGTCATCAACGACTTTATTGCAATGAAAATTAGAAGGAAACCAATAAATAGAAATTAGGTATTTACTTATACTATGTCACTATATGGATATCTTAATGTCATTGTATTTTTTAAGATTAATCATTTTACAGTCATCTAAACTGAATCTATGGGAATAAATTTGCGGAAACTTAAAAGGTTTTCTTCATTCAATACCCATTCTTCCTACTACGCAAAAAAATTATAAATTCGTTTAAAATTTACAAAGCATTTATTACAGGATTGTATCGAAAAAATATTTAGGTTAGCTTATAACTTTAACAAATGAAAATCTAGAAGATGACCTTCGGCCACAGTTTGCGACGGAGTACCCCCAGGGGGGCCCGCTCCACAGAAAGAGCTTAGGGGTCCATAGGGCCTAAATTCGGCACTGGTTGCGAGTAAGTCGTTTATAAATATTAAAAAGAGAAGATCGCCCAAATCTGACCCCTGTGGCACTCCAGATCTTGGAATAAATAGCTTGGAATTGTATCCATTCTGCGAGACGTATTGCTGTCGGTCAATTAAGTATGATTTAATCAGCTCCACCAAGAAGAGCTAAAACCGTAAGAAGTCAACTTACTTAATATTATATGGTGACCAATTTGATCGAAGGCTTTGTGAAAGTCCGTATAGATGGCATCAACTTGACCTTGTACATCTAGAATTTCTGAACAATAATGTAGAAAACAAGCTAAATTTGATATAGTTGATCTTTTTGCTACGAATCCATGTTGATATTCTGATAATTGTAAGTCAAATTGATAAGCTAGTTTATTGTACAATATAATTTCAAACACTTTTGAAAAATTACAAAGGATCGAAATTCTGTACATCAGAAGCTGAACCTGATTTTAGAATGGGACACACTCTTTCAGTTTTCCAAATTGTGGGAAATGTACTTTTTTTCAAGAATAAGTTAAATAAGGTTGCTAAAGGGTACGAGAATATACGAGCATGATCTTTGACTACATAAGATGATGTTTGGTCGGTTCCTGCCGTAGATTTGTATTTTAATTTCTTAATGGCGGCTATGATATCTTCTTCGGTAATATTTTGAATGTTAATGTGACAATTATATGTGGTGGAAAGATAACTATCTATTGTTGGAACTGATTATTTATACACACACGAAAAATATGTCGCGAAGATGTGAACAATTGATTGGGAACTATCAAAGGTTTGATTGTTAAGTTGAAGTGTGCCAGGAATGCGCAGTGCACCCTTCTTATTTCGAACATAGGACCAAAATCATTTTGGATCAGGATGGAGCATTTTTTCAGTTTCAGTCATATGTTTGTTATGCAAAAGGGATAATTGTAGTTTGGTTAAGGATCGTAAACGTTTAAATTCATAACAGTGCTGAAGTTTGGTAATTTTGTATTTTTAAACTCTGTAGTAAACCTAAATGGAAATTTACGACTATTTTTATATTTATATTTATAAGTGGGCACACCTTCATCCATGGTAGAATAAATTTGAGGCAGTGTGACTACTATTAATTTGTTCTTATGATTTTGAGCCAATCATTAAACTACCTTGTATTTGTATTTGTAGACCGAGATCTAGGTACCAACGGAAATGTCAGGCATCTCTATGCGAATCAACCTATAATGGTTATTAGCACTACCTTTCACTAGAATTTTGCGTACAAAAAGAATTTCAACTTTAGTAAAGGTTCATTAACGTGACAAACATGGTATTGCCACGAAACCTACAATTTTTCTTCTTATCCGAGAAGAAGGAGTGCTATCGATTTTCTCCGGTTTAGAAAATCCATCGAATAAATTGTGAGAACGGTGCCATACCTTCGAACTGTGCTGCAAGTGGGGGCTGTGTCTTATATGCTGTTCGAAATGACACGAATGGTAAAATGGTGGCGTAATGATGACACCCTGATATCAATTCCTTGTGACTTAAATTGTTTAGCGGTAGTTATGTCTACGGGGAAGTCTATACCTATTTCCGATGACACTAGCTAGTTGTTGAAGAAGTTATTATTATTATTATTATTATCCACAAATGGAATCGATGTAAAAAGATCAATAATGAATTATAAAATAAAGTAAGGGCCGAAAGGCCTCCGGTGAGTACACCTAAAAATAAGATGATGCAGAACAGTAATTGTAATCTATGTTACATGCTTTAACATATATTTCTTGACAATACCTGTGACAACTCCGATGGATTGAATTGCACTGCGAATATTCACGTAAGTTACGAGTAAATAAAATGAATGTATAAAGTTCTACATTAAATAATTAACTATTCCTTACACTCTCAGCCAATCAAGAAGTGTTATTTTTTTATATTGGCCAATCAAAATCTGTAATACGGTCACTTGCTAAAAATTTGTCCAGATTTAATAAATTGCCGATAATTCACACACCCAGGTTGTATTATTAGAAATCTTGATTGAATGTAACCTACGAAATTAAGCACTTTAATTGGCCTAGTCGAATCCACATGTGTGAGAATTATAAACCATCCTATTTATTCTTTCCGGTCAACTTCATTATAGGTTAACATTGAAAGCACAAGCGTTATAGTTAATTGAACATTTTTCCTGTTCTTGTTGAACTGAAGTCTGAAGTGTAACCTTCACCCTGCTCGGAGTCCATTTATAAATACGGTTTTATCAGAGATGCTGATGAATGTCCTAATTTAATGATCTTCCGCATCCCAACACCAACCTTTGCTAATTGAGTCACTCTGCTGAGGACTTTGCAAAACGGTTTCTAATTTTAATGAGTTTGGTATCCAAACTCGTATTTTATACACTCATTCTGGTTCATACGCGTATTTTTTTATCCAACAAAGCATTGTTTATACCCAAACCTACCCATTGATTCCCACGTAAGATATTGAATAAGAAACAGTCTATACAATACACTCGTTTCCTTAATAGGAGATGGTGTTGAAACTAATAAAGTTATAACTACAAATCTATAAAGTTGAACAAAAACTGCACCTAGCCGGACAGAGTGATTGATTTGCAATATTTGTGTCACTCAAACGATGAGCCTCTTTATCAGCTGTCTTTGACAATATGGGGTTATATTCTCGGCGCCCGCTAAAATGACCGGTGTTACATATTATTGCATTTGTACTGTATTTCGATACTGAGCTAACTTTCCTTTTATTCTTTAACTCTCAGCGGTTGCAATCCCCTGCAACCCGAACCTCCTAAAAATAGGATCGTTGAAAGGGTTGAAGGTTTTCCTATATGAACGTTGTTATCGCTCGTGCAGATTTTAAAAAACTACAGCCACTCATAACTTAATCGATCAAAACTATTATCACTAATGATATTATATAGGATCATACATGATTACATCAAGACTTTTTAACTACTTTGATTTGTGATTTTAAGCCAACCAGAACATACAATTTAGCTGAGCTACCTTGTATGATATCGATTATACATGACTATGCATAGAGAAGATCTATCAATCAAAAC
The DNA here is from genome assembly GCA_036346205.1 of Vesta saturnalis. Lineage (NCBI taxonomy): Eukaryota > Metazoa > Arthropoda > Insecta > Coleoptera > Lampyridae > Vesta > Vesta saturnalis. The sequence continues at coordinate 267,797 of JARFJB010000246.1, forward strand.
GTTTTAATTACTTTTATTTAGTACACTGTAATGATCCAAAAAAATATTCCTATTTAATTGTCGTATCCTAGAGAGTAATTTCTTATCAAAACGTATTTCCTAGTTATTTCCTCAACCGCATTCCTAAGGTCAACAAATTTTGAGGTTTTCAAGAAATTGTACTATTTTTAGATTTCTAAGAATTGTAATGACACCCATAGAGATCTTTGCTCTCGGAAAGGTCAGTGCACTTTGATTCTAAAAATTCTAATATGGCGTGCCTAGAGGTCAACGTACTTTGACCTTGAAGTGGTCAATGAATTCTCCCGTTTCCACAAATTGATTCTATTTTTAGGAGAACTGTGATACCCCCAATAAATTTAGGTCTTAAACCTTGAAAAGATCTATGAACTTGGCGTGATCTTGGCAACAACCCTAATTCTGGTAACCTCGCATGACCTTAGACATGTCAACACTGTACAGTGGTCCAGAAATGGCATAGCTATACTTCTAGTATCGAATATGATTTGTTTTAATACTATCTAAATTTGAAATGAAACATTATGTGCTTCTTGTTGCGGTTAATTTAGTAAATAAAGAATAGGTTAATAGATAATGACTTTGGATATGATTTAATCTAGCAATACGTTACATCAAGATGATTTAGCTTATGACTGTAGTTATCATGAATAGATGTAAATAAATACATCTACGTACTTTGGTGCATTAATTATATATAATGTTATTCTTTATACATTGTTTCTGCAACTTTTTTGTTTTTTAATTGAAATGAAACTAACTTTAAATATAGTAATAATTTAGGTAGGTACTACATTCACAGTATTTATTAAAGAAGGTATATATTTTTTTAATTGCAATGTAATAAGATTTTCCTTACATTTAGGTTATTTTAACTTGCTGTATTGCTTCTGCCACCATTCTAATCGATGCAGGTAGTGATCTGCTGACCATTAAAGCACATATAGGTCATAAACGTAGTAGAAAGTCATCTTGATACTTCTGTTTTTAATAAAGACTCAACTGCTACTACAATTTACTAGATCGAATCAATTGAAAGATGCGAATTTGAACATATCATTTATTCTTGAGAGGCTTCGTCAACGAGATCAAAACACCCTATATGTATCTATGCCATTTACTTCAGTGTAAAGACCATATTCATTATGGTAAACTGCAAAAAAATTTCGATAAATTTCAATAGTTTGGAATACAAAAATGTATCATTACCACCTTTAACTCACCGATACCTAATTAGTACTTTTAATTAAGTTTAACATTAGCTTAGAACAATAACCTTTGTTAACAAAATATAGTATCATAAAGTTTGCTTAATTTCAATGGAACTAACAAAATCAGTAGCGTCATTAGTTCTATTTTAGTTCGAATTTAAGCTGTAACTTAAAAGTGGGAATCCAAATGTACTATAAAATCCTGTCATACATTTATACAATAATTTATTTTTTATAGGATCGTTCATTACTATCATTACAAAATTAGGTACGTGTATAAAACGCCCAAAGGTAATAAAAAACTTACTAAGTATTAGTTCCGTATTGCTCCTAGGTCACCCCTCTTATACTCCATAGGAGTAGAAAAGCATAGCACACAACTCGGGTGGTAATACCTATCGCGCACTCGTTTAAATTACGACACTCGCTCGCTCGTGATTCTAATAATGCACTCGTGCGTAATAGGCTACTTACCACCCTTATTATGTAATATACTATTACCAGTTAGTACCTTGTAAAAATGATTTCACATAACTTAAGTTTAGTTAGGTTAACGCATTTTTACTATTGAGTAACAAATAAATAAGTTAACTGTCATTAAAAGCATGTGTATTTGTAACCGTAATTGGACAATTGAACCCGGTGTCATGGTATTACTTGAAACCACGGCTGACGACATATTTAGAAATTTTATTTTAAATAAAATTTATGTCATAAATCATAATTTAGTGCTACTTTGCTACCCTAAAATTAGATCTGTTGCGCTTATTTTTTATACAATTTTTGGGCCTAAAGTTCTGACATGTGTGTGTGTGTGTGTGTCAGAATGATTGATATATCCTAATTTAGTGCTCATTTGTTACCCTAAAATGAAATTTGTAGTTTAATTTCTCATAACATTTTTGCTTTAAAGCATCGTGGAAATAACGATTACTTTATAAAGCAAGTATGGTATATTTCAACTACTTAGCTTTTTTGAATATTTAATGATGTATTTTTTGTATTTACGTTTATACAAATCTAAACGTATCGGTAACACTTAGAGTTATCGTCATCAGTAATAATATCTTTTAGAAATGTCTAAGATGTTGAAAAAATAGTTTACTACTGAGGAGGATAACTGTAAGTGTTACCCTATGTTGGTTTTTTTTATAAACCTACAATGAAACAATTTTACACCAGATTCAAAAAGATCAAGTCTTGACTAGCGCAACTCAAACTCCCCATACCCGAAAAAGGTGAAGGTTGTACTTTCAGCCGGTCAAGTAATGGCCACGGTCTAATGGGACAGTTAAGGTGTTCTCTTAACATATTGTTTGAGGGAACGGCATACCTTAAATGCTCCGTATTATTCTGACTTGTTTATTCAAAAAGTGAAGCCTGCATTTACTTCAAAAAGGAGAAACCGTTCAATCAGGAGTGTCGTTCCGATTTTTTTTATAGACACCCTTTAGTCTGGAGTTATCCCGTATCTTTACACCACTGGAAAAGGTAATGGTTGACTGAAGATTTCAAAACTATGATGAGGTTACCCAAATTGTGCGTAAATGTTTTTGGCAGAAGTACATAGACTTAAATAAAAAATTACAACCAAATTCTGGTTCATATTTGAACGCTCTTGGTACAAATCGGTTTTTGTAACCTTTACTGGTCAAAGGTCAAAGACTTCATAGAGTAATATGGGTGTCATTCGAAAGTATTTGCGATATGTTTTTCATTCCTCTATATTCAGGAGCAATCGTCACAATTCGAGGTCTAATAAACATCCAAAAGGCTAAGTGACAATTTCACATAACTTACTATACCGTTGGGAGGGTTTATTAAAATTGAGAAAAAATAACCGAAAACTTTAGATATGGCGGCTCGTTAAGACGAAGGACTGGTTTCAAAATAACTGTAAGTAAAAAAAATAGACATTCTCGTCTGTACGTATTAACAGGATTAATTTAGTTTTGACATCTGTCAAAAGTGCCCTAGTATATCAAAAGCGAACAACATTGCATGGAAATTATTAATTCTCATCTTGAATATTATTTTTCTTGCGCAGGAATCACAATTCTCATCTTATCTATACGACGAAAAACACATTTTAAAACCTATCAAAAGGATAAAAACTGGGATTGATAGTAATCTTTACACAAGTCTCAACGGTGTAATTAGTTTTTTGAAACATACCTTATACGTTTTAAGACATCAACCAAAGTAATAATTTTAAATGGCTCACCCCATATATTAAATGCACCTGTTTTAAAGCCAACTTGGTATCTATCTTTTGAAATAACTGAGAAATCTGTAGTTTTTTAAGATAGTCAGTTGTAAGTTGGTTATGACAATTATGAGAACGGCATGATTCGTTTGATAAAAAAGTAGCGTAGTATTGCGAACACCCTATCCATTAGTCTTTACTTATGACCCTAATACCATGAAAAATCATTAAGAATGGGAAACGCTGTACAATCGTAGTGGTACCCAAACACTATGGACAATATAAGAATTATAGCATTACATTTCCGAGTAGATTGCTGCTTTCATGAATTTTATATCGTATGGTAGAGAGTACTCATTTGGTCTAATCTCAATGGATTTGTTCATGACGTATGCAATTACGGAAGAAATCTTCATGCATTGATTTAACCAAAAAATGAAGCTCAAAGCTGGAAACAAGATTTATTTATTCCAAGGACCTTTTTAAGTTGTCGGTCGTGTCCGTGTGTGTGCGTGTGTGTGTGTGTGTGTGCGTGTATGTGTGCGTGTGTGCGTTTTTAAGTTGTCAGTCGTGTCCGTGTGTGTGCGTGTGTGCATGTGTGTGTGTGTGTGTGTGTGTGTGTGTGTGTGTGTGTGTGTGTGTGTGTGTGTGTGTGTGTGTGTACGTGCGGGATTTGCGCGTGTGCGATCGTGCATGTGTGCGAGTAAGCGTGCGTGCTTGCTTGCGTGTGTACATGCGTATGCGTGGTATGTGTGTGTGTGTGTGTGTGTGTGTGTTGTGTGTGTGTGTGTGTGTGTGTGTGTGCGTGTCGTCCGTGCCTGCGTACATGCGTGCTGGTGCATGTGTGCATGGCGTCGTGCGTGTGTGTGGGTATATGTGCGTGCGTGTGTGTGCATGTGCTTGCGAGTGTGCGTATGATTACGCGTGTGCGTGTACGTGTGTCTGTGATGAACCTTTCGGACACGATATCACAAATACTTGACAAACAAATTCGGAATAAATGTTATGATCTAAATGACTAGACCAGTGTGAGAAATTGGTACAACGACGGCATTTGGTGCAATTGTTGAAACTTGAATTTTCAGATAAATTTAGTGACGCTCGGTGTAAAGATTACCGAGTAATAAAAATAATATCAAGAAAATTACGTTAAATCGACGTCAACTGAGGTAGCGCGTAAAACGCGTCCGTCGTTACGCAAGGGTATCATAATTATTAATAACTGGAATTAACAAATTCTATTAATGTTCTAATCTTTTAGACTACATCTCATTATTTGTAGGTAAATTAAAGCAAGCTTCATAATCGTCCTTACAGCTGTGATTTAATACAAATCAGGAAAGACGTTAAAGTTGTCTGGGTGACCGATAGCACTAAGAGTGAATGCTTATAATTCGTAAGTCCTACATGTAGGTGCGAATCCGAAAAGCGGTAAACTGTTTGATTGTTAATTTTAACATTTGTATTTAAGAAAACTACAAATGTAAAAAATATTAAAATCCAATAAATCTATGAAAATATTTTTTGTTTTACTTTTCGTTTACTTGTTTTTTATTCAATCCACTCAAATAATTGAAGGTGGGAGAGTTTTTCATAAAATCGGCAACATTATTTTAATGATTCTTTGAGGACGCCGTCATAACAGCATTCAGTAGTTAATTGTTTCACCAAACGTCTACAATGTTGACAAGTATCTTGATAATAGTCCTAGAAGTGACATTTCTCAGGCTGTATTTCATTTCTATTGGCAACGGTCACTCGGTGCGGCAGTGAAAGTATTTTGAGTAGAGTTCAAAGCAAACTACCATCTATTTACATAGAAAAATTTTAACGATGTTACAAGCGTTTGTAGAGAAAAATAGCATATTTTATTTGGCTTAAAAGAAAGGACTTTTTTTGACACATCTGTTGAGATGGTCAACGCTATGTTGTTAAATTCTATAAAAAAGATTTGGATCATTAAACTTCACTTACTATGCTTATTCAGCATACAGTCCAAGCAAAAATAAAAGAAACAGAAATAAACATATACGTTCATTGATAAAGAGCTGTTTGTCATTATTAATGTGGATGTTATTAAATTTGAATGCTCTGTTTGTTTTATTACAAAAAGTAAAGCTTAGAAGTGTTTTCGTCTGTGTTTACATCTGATTTAATTTACTAGTTACGTGCACTTGGTGCAGGATTGCTGGTTTATTTTGTCTACATTACGCGTTTATTTTGCTACGTTGCGAAGTTTAGTATTTCTTTTGGTGACTAATTTAAAATGTATTATTTCAATTGCAGTTTCTACTAATCAAGTAATAAATTTAACTAGTAAATCTTACATTGTTGGTGATATTAAAATATGGAATGAAGGAATCACAAACACACAAGATATTTCCAAGAGTAAATCAATGATAATTGTATTTGTAAGGTTTACCGGAAAACAAACAATTACATGAAAGAGCAAATAAAGAAAACTTGGAATTTTATCATTATTAAATAAAAAAACAAATAAATGATTTTAGCAGAAATTCGAAGAAACGAGAAAAAGTCTAATGTTTGTTGCATTATTATATTATTATTATTAAATACAGTGGTATGAGAATATAATGGGGGATTAAATCCAACCCCTATATTTTACAAAAGGTAATGTTAATACTTCTAATATTTACAAATATACATTTCATTATACTGAGAATTTTTATTAGCTAAAAATTTTTTTTACAATGTGGCATGTTTCTAAAATTACAGTGTTGTGGTATGCGAAATAATTCACCAGAACACTTAATTGGCTCCCCGATGTTAGGAAAACACTTAACAAAATTAGAAACCGTGCAAACCTACTGAACGCCCTCCGGGGTCGAATCAGAGGTTGTCACCCCAAAACACTCCAACACACATACAAAACTTACATCCGCCCTGTTATGGATTTCCGAGCACCAATATACTCAAACATTAATCCTAACCACCTTTCCTCTATAGCATCTTGTGAACGCCGGATATTTAGACGTATACACGGGCTACCCTTCCGGTACCCAAGCAACCTCACAACACAACACGCAAACATACCACCAATCACAAACAGAATCCAAACACTTCAGAAAAACATTACACACAAAAGGATTTTCGGCGATACCATCCCTACCAAAGAAATTATCACAACTTCCTACACCTCCCAAATTCCCACGGAAAAAACCCAAACTTAAATTTAAACACCCCCCCCCCGCGATCCTAACCCAATTATTAGACGACATCCCAGAGGAGATAGAAGAGACCCTCGATAAAATTCCATATGCACTCCGCATCCCACCGTCTACTGGATAACGACCACGCAAGGATTCCGGCTAACGAATCATCAACAACCTTACACCCCTCACCACACGCACACCTAAACCTAATATTCACTAACAGTAATAAATCAGACCTTAAACCTCTTTTTACACCAAATAATAAACCCTCAACAAATTATCTTCTTTTTTTTAACACACCAAAAATAATAAACTCATGATTGTAAACCACACAATTACAAAAAACATCGCAACACCAACAATAATGGAATGACCAGGGCTGAAGAGGAGGAATCCTGACCAGTCTACGAATAAGCATATAAGCATAAGATATAAGCATACTAACCTAAAAAAAAAAAAATATGCGAAATAAACTGGAATTTAGTGCTAATTTAGACAAGTGGGTTTTGAATTTGTTAGATACTTACACCAGTGGCAGATAGTACAATTGGAAGCTGTTGCTGCTTGTTCGGGATTTTGAACTGCGGGATTTCTGGATCTTAATCGCCTACCTAACATGTCCCAGACATGTTCGATTGGATTAAGGTCTGGAGAACATGTAGGCCAATCAATTGCCCTTGTTTCGATGGTGTTTAGAAAGTTAACCAAAACAGACCCCCTAGCAATCAGTAAAAAGTGTGCCCATGCGCTAATTTCAACAAAACCCTGTAGCACCCTTAATAACAGCGATATCAAAGTAAACAAAAAAATCAAAATATTTAGAAAATGTCAATCTTTAATCTGGCATTGTCAAATGATATCAAATTTCATTCGTTCAATCTACAGAGTTTCTCAAAAATTAACCAAAAGAACCATTACTTTCCTTTCAGCACTGTATATGACATTTCGACCCATCGTTTAAAATGAGCAATAGGTCTAACGTATTCTTAAAGAATCAAGCTACAATTTTAAAAAAAATATTATTAAAATCGAGTTAAGGGTTCACGAGAAAATTGAAGTCAAACTTAGTTTAAATTTTGCCTTAAGAACTCATGAGTCAGTTCGGACGATTTTAGTTGATGTTTTGGGCATCAGATACGTAGCAACAAGACTTGTTCTCAAAGAGCATCGAAAATCTGTTGCTGAAGTCACGCTTTCTTGAGTCACCTGTGACTCATGTAACGCATCATAACAGGTGATGAGACGTGGGTATTTGAGTATGACATGCAAACTAATCAACTATCACCGGAATGGCACCACCAAACCGAAAAAACAACGTCAAATTCGATCGAAAATTATAGTCATGCTTGCCGTTTTCTTTGACTACCGTGGTGTGGTTCACTCCAAATTCCCTCCGGAAGACCAGAGAAGGAGTATTACTTGGGCGTCATGAAGCGTTTGAGAAAGAATGTACCTTGTAAACGGTTAGATTTGTGGGCAAACGATTCATGAATTTTGCCTCAAGACAACGCGCCATCTCACAAAGCCGCCATTGTGAACGAAATTTTGGCCAAAAACGCGTCAAATATGATCGAACAAACACCGTATTCACCAGATATGGCTCCTTCTGACTGTTTTTGTGGCAAATTGTCACTTGGTTGAACTCGTATTCAATCGATTGAAGCCATGTAAAAAAATTCGTAAACGGAACTAGGAGCGATGCCGGAATCCGCCTATAAAAATGTATGGATGATTAGATCAAACGCAACGAGATATGTGTGTAGCTTCTGCCCGTGCATATTTTGAAGGCGACAAAATAAATTTTGGTGAATAATAGCTTTTATGTGTTTTATTAAATTCCGTTTACTTCTTTGACAGAATATATACATATAATATATATATATATATATATATATATATATATATATATATATATATATATATGTATATCCCCGGATCGACTTTAAAAGAGGGAAAATTCTCTTATTTTTGATTTCTCAGAAAATTTCATTCCCGATGATTTGCCTTGCTAGTTTTTAAACCCCCGAAACACAAATTACTTTCTATTTTACTCGTACGGTTCTCGAGATAATATCATTGAAAAATTGGACTTAGAATGTTTTCCTAATTTTTAGAAGTAACTTTAGTAGGCGGATTTCATTGAAAAACAACACTGACAGAAATTGTCAAATGTGATAATTCTGTTGAACTGCAAATTAATTCATGCTAATTTGAATTGTGTGCTATAATGTTGACTTTACAACAAAGAATTTATCTAATTCAATGTTACGGAACTGGGGAAGCGTGCTACCGAGTTGTTATCAGAAAATTCAACCAAAAATACCCGGAGGTTGCCATTTCGAATGCCGGAGCAAAAAACTTGGTAACTAAATTCCTTCAAACAGGCTCGGTTTTAAACCTAAAGAAGCCAAAGAAGTTGTTCGATGAAGAAGATGCTGCTACTGTTCTCGCCGTTCATTCCGCAACAGAAGTTCCAAGGTTGTCTTTAAGAAGGAGGGCACTACGAATTGGGATAGGTAAATCTCATTTACAAAGATTCTTCAAGGAGAACAAAATTTTACCATTTAAGCCGCAATTTAGGCAAACTTTAGAGAACGATGATGAAACCAAACGTCTGGATTTTTGTTTGGAAATGGGCAATAGAGTTTTGGAAGATTCAAATTTTCATAAACGAATAATGTTCTCCGATGAATCGACCTTTTCAACTAACGGAGTCAACATTGCCGTTACTGGAGTAGTACAAATCCAAACTTCCGAATTGCTAGTCACAGACAATGTTTGAAAAAAGTTAATGTGTGGTGTGCGGTTTCGTACCATGGAATTATTGGCCCATATTTTTTTGATCAAAATTTAAACCGTTATTCATATTTGGAAATGTTGCAAAATTTTTTAACTGATAAACTGGATGAATTGCCATTGAACTACCAAATTGAAATGTTCTTCCAGCACGATAGGTGCCCTGCTCATTATTCCGGTACTGTTCCCAGTGGCTCAATACAGAGTTCCATGATAACTGGATAGGAAGAGATGGTCCCATTTTATGGCCGCCGAGAAGTCCTGATCTCACAATAATGGACTTTTATCTGTGGGGTCGTTTAAAACAAATTGTGTACAGTGAGCCATTAGACAGTGATGAAGAGCAATTGAAAAATAGGATACGGAATGCTGTCCAGTCCCTTTCAATCGAAGAAATAAGGCGCATTTTCAATGAATTCAGAGCTCGCATTGAAATCTGTGCGGAAAAAGGAGGAGCATTATTCGAATAGAAAATTAATAGTTCAGTTTTTTGAGAATTTCATTTCATTTTACCATCAATTGTTAAATTTATTAATTAAAACTTGTGAAACCAATTTTATTTTTACTTTGAAACAAATCAATTTACTTCAAAAAATTACGAAAAGCTCGAATTTTTCAAGAAAAATGATATTATCTCAAGAACCGTTTGAGTTAAATAGCAAGTAATTTGTGTTTCGGGGGTTTGAAAACAAGCAGGGCAAATCAGCAAGAATGAAATTTACTGAGAAATCAAAAATAAGAGAATTTCCCTCTTTTAAAGTCGATCCGGGGACATACTGTATATATATATATATATATATATATATATATATATATATATATATATATATATATATTACTATTTTTGCACTCGCGCAGACGTTTACGTAGCTTTTAATAAATTTAAGAGTGTATATAAATAAATTTAAATAATCATATTAGAAAAATGTACAACAACAAAGTAGTCAATAAATAAAGAAACCAAACAAATCATTATTTCCTTAGGGAATACTACACTATTTTAATCCCTACTTTGTAGTCATAAAAACCAGTTTTTACTCTGAGTGAGTGCAAAAAAGGTATTATGAATTGAAATTAATATAACAAAGTATGGTTAAGACTAATAGGCTGAATCTAGGGTGGGTCAAAAAATGAAAATTTTGGAGTATCGAGTTCTAATATGGCTCAAAAGTTGCGTTTCTATGTGCTGATTAACGAAAAAATAAATTAAAAATTCTGACTTTAAGTCTTCAGTTCGCGCAAACGGCGTAAAGTTTTGAAAAAAAGTATAAAATTGCTCAATTTATAAAACGTCACAAAAATATTTAATTATTGGGTATCGTTTTCTAATAGGACTTAAAATTGCGTATTTATGAGCCGATTAACGAAAAAATAATTTAAAACATTTTACTTTACGTCCTTAGTTTGGTGAAACAGGCTTAACCTTTTGAAAAAAGAATGAAATTTCAGAATTTTTAAAATGTCCCAAACATTTTTAATTTTTATGTATCGTGTTCTAATAGGGCCCAATAGTTGCAAATTTATGTAGAAATTAACGTAAAAATATTTTAAATAATCCTAATCTATGTCTTAAGTATGCGCAAACGGCTTGAATTTTCAAAAAAAGTATGACATTTTTAAATGTTTAAAATAATAATAATATTTATTTGACCAAATAACAAAAATTGAGCGAGTTAAGCAGTTTTAACTTAAGTATACATTATAATAAGAATACAGTAATTAAACTATGTCCTTAAGTAATTGTATAAAACATGATTATAGTAGAAACAGGCAAAAGAAGTAAAATAGATAGTTATTCTATAGTGCTTAACACTCTTTGTAGTGTATCATAAAAAATATCAACTTTGTTAGATATCATGTAAAGATTATGACACATACTGTAAACTGGGGAATACTGAAGGAGATTAGGTTTGCATTTAGGTAAATAAAAAAAACCGCGCATCTTAAAGCTAAACGTGGAACTACAAAGTACAGTTGGTTAAGGAGTTGGATACAGTCGATATTATGATTCAATAAATTATACAAGAGCTTTAAACTCAATTGCTTTCTCCTGGTGCTAATTGATAGTAAATTAAATTGCAAATATTTAAGAAAACGACATTGAACGTTATCGATTTCCAATTCATAATTTTTATAGCGAGGCGAGGTTACCAAATTAATGCACCGTATTCTGGTTGCGACCTGACCAACAATGTGCAAAGCACTTTTATTGTTGATAAATTTGTGAATTCAGAGCTTGATTGGATAATAAAACCTTGAGTTTGATAAGCTAATTTAACTTTAATGTGGTTGGAGCACGTGAACATGAATGAATAGAATAGTATACGTAAATCCTTAATTAGTGTCGTCCGATTTAAAAGAATGCCTTCAATACAGTAATTATAGTCCATTATATTGAGTTGACGAGAGAAAGAGACCACCTGACACTTCGAAACACTTAAATTCAGTTTGTTACGCTCACACCTATCAGATAAAGTATTAAGGTCACCTTCAATTTGTTTACAGTCTTTGATACTACAAATTTAAAAAAATATTTTTGAATCATCTGAAAACAGTAATTTATCACAATGCATGTGGTGAGGCAGATCGTTAATGAAAAGAAGAAATAATAACGGTCCTAGGTTAGAACCTTGTGCAATCCCGGTCGTTGGTATAAATGAGTGTGATATTGTACTAAAACCAAAATCTCTTAATTTCTTTATAATGACGTAGTGATCTACTCGATGAAAAGCCTTTTGGCCTTTTACAGAAGGATCCCTCAGTTATTTTTAATAAAAAAGTTTATATAAGCATGGGTCTACAAGGCCTTCATTTTTGAGATACAGGGTGTTAAAGATTTATTTACATTTTTGTTTTTCCTAAATAATTTTGAAATTTTTATTTCTTTTTAATCAACATGGAAACATTTTAAACGCAAATTTATAAATAACAATAAACAACGGAACGCAAGATAAAAAACTAAGGCAAAATCACAATAAATGTTGGAAATGTCCTCCCCCTGCCGGTATACACGCTTACTTGATACTTATCTTTTCAAAGAGTGCGCGAATTAATGACAATAAAATTGGGTTCATTGATTTCTTTAAATCAAAATATCTCGAAAACAGTTGCTCGCAGCGATTTTCGACAAGAATACCTTTATTTAGGAAAAACAAAAATGAAAATAAATCTTTAACACCCTGTATCTCAAAAATGAAGGTCTTGCAGACCCATGCTTATGTGAACTTTTTACTTTTTTCGTTAAAAATAACTGAGGAATCCTTCTGTAAAATAACGGACACTTATTAAATAACAATCAGTATATTATACATATATGTATATATATATATATATATATATATATATATATATATATATATATATATATATTCGCCAGCAATTTTGGTGGAATGAACCAGAACTCACCACGAGGAGGCTGCAATTCGAGTTCCGTCCACGCCCTGCCTAACCATCCAGGCAAAGAGGGCGTGCTAGTAAATATTTAGTATTTACATTTTTTTTACCATAAAATGTATTTATGATACTGTACAATATTAGATACCAGTCAAAAGTGTGGTAGGTCCTAATTCAGATTTATGGCCAAATTTTGGCATAGTTGATCTCGAAAGAAGAATCGTTCTAATATATATCCATCTCTACTATCTTGCCCACAAACCTTTTCTGCAGCTTCGGAGACCAATTTTACACATGTTTCTACTGCCCGAGTGTGGCATGGAAAGTTCAGAAATTCAAATTCAGCAAAATCTTGTTTTGTAAGTAAGAAATGGTTTCTGTCGTTCATTTCTCTATCATTGGAGGAGGTGAACGCTTAGACCAGTCTATTAAGTTGCTGTAGTATGTAGCCTCAAAATTTAGTGTTAGTGTATTAAATGCTCTTACTGCAGTTTTACCTATATTTCTCAGGTTTCTTGCCTGTAGGACTCTTCTAAAACCCAACTCTCAAATGTGTAACCTTTCACACATTATCATAGCCAACAACAGTTTTCTGGATAACAGAAAAAAGAGTTTCGTTCAATGACAGGATCAATTATTCTTTTTATATGGTCTAGAACATCTCTGGAACTTTGAATAATCTTAAAAACGTGTTTTGGGCATACTGTACTGATTTGTATCTTTTAATATCAAACCAGACTGACACATATGTCTTTACAATGTATTCAACCAGAATCATGAGTTTGTTTGTAGGATTAGATTAAGAAATATACAAGCGCAACACCCTGTTAGCACATGTCAACCAACGGGAGTGAGGATCTCGATTAGCCAGATTTGGAGTACATTTTCCAGTTTGAATGGTTCTGATAATATCGAAGAGGTATTGTTGATCTTTGCTTAGATCTGATATGTTGAGTTTAATTACTTCTGACTCAACTACTAAAAATCCACAACAGATAATCTTTCGCAATCAATCAGTCTTTTGCCAATTGCTCCACTTGAATCTCCACCCAATAACTGAAATAAGTGTCTGAACGGTAACTTATTGAAGTAAAGTAAACAAATAAACTATTGTAATGGACGCTGAATTTTTACTTTTATGTTTCTTATAACACCAAACAAAGTGTTATCTTTTCTTCCATCAAAGTATATTCCCTTGGCTACAGTAATGCAGCGGTTCTCTTCTTGAGTAGCCTGATTTGCCTTGTGCTTTTCTCGTCCTATCTTATTTTGTCTATAACAAATGAGGTATCTCAGATATTATTCCAAGGTTGCACAAAATACTGGAAGCTATAGTAGCTGTAGCTCTATTAGGAATACCAAATAGATCATTTAGTAAAGCAGTGAACGTTAGATTGATTTTCATCTGTGATGAAGTAGAAGGAAGCGATAAGAAATCTATTTCAAATGAGTTTTTTTCAAGAGATGTTTCCTCTTAAGTTGTTCTGTTACTGTTTTATCTACACTACCAATGCAGGCTATCCTAGATGTCTGCTGGTCTTGGATGAACTTTCTCTCTACAACAGGTATCTTTTTGTCTTTTTCATAAGTAAATTCTATAAGAACAAGGCAGTTACATGAACTCGGCTTTTTCCACATTAATAAGTGTAAATTATACGGCATTTGCACACGGAAATATCAAACAGTTTTGATTTTGCTTGTAACATGTCTAACCTACCATGTCACATAAAAAAAAGGAAGGAAGTAAGCTCGGAAGTGAACGCGGCTGAGAAATCAGTCTAACAACAGTTTAGCGCAGAGCACTTGGTTAGCGTGGGTGATTTTGGAGCGTAGATAAATATTAGATATTTTTGGGTTAGTGAGACAACAAAAAAAAATCGTAGTAGTGCACGTGACTAGGATAGTGAACGAAGTTTGCGCGCCACGAGCTTTAACCTGAGAAAATTATGACTTTATGAGAGAGAGGGAGAGCTCCGTAAAGCTCGAACCAGAGAGAAGGGGCAGTAAAAAAAGTTGGAATAATCGCGTTTTATTTAAGTTTCCCCAAACACAAAGCAAACCAATCAAGTTGGCATAAAATGTATACGATATCTCGATCACAAACAGCTATCACAGTCAGATAAGTTAATTTTCCCTAAATAGTTAAAATTATATTGACCATACAAATAGTTGGAATATGTAAATTTTCCCGAATGACTAGCCGAATTGTGCATACACATCAAGTATGCAACTTATCACAGACAAATTCCCAATAACAAATTAATTTGAGTCTAGTATGTTATCGTTTTCCCCAATGAAACTCTAACCTTTCGCAAGTAAACAAATATATTAGTAGTTATGTGGACGAGGGTAAGTCGCTATCTTATCTTCAACAAAATAATACCCTTATCTGGTTCGTTGAAAGATCTTTCAAAGTGTTTCACCTGAAAAGGAAGATTCATATTCAAACAGCAAGTTTTAATTCAGAAAATGTACCAATTTAATTTGCCTGTATTTTACAAAGTAATAACCCCTATAATAAGCAAAACTTCATTTATATATAAAGTACTTAAATCTGTGAGACAGAATTTAAAACAAAACAATATCCCGCGCTAAAGTGTGACGTAATAACATTAATTAAACAATGAATACAACATACAATAATTTAGCTCATGCTGCTGCGCAGATGATAACGTTTGTAGATAACCAAAATGCTAACACACCACTATTTTGTATGGAATTTAGATTATAAACAACCTAATCTAGATTATTATCGAATTATCAAATTAATATCAGTGACCCAGTAATACAATATTTATGAAGGATGTACAAATGCTAATAATTATTCCAACAAAGAAATTGTAGAAGACAGCTCCATCACTACAGGTAAATAGTTCATTAAAAATTCGGTGGTATTATTAATGAACAAACCCTTTTTTTGGTTTACTTATTGTAGAAATGGCGTCGATCACTGCTAAAGGCAGCTTCCGGCATGTTCAAATTATTTATTAACACGTGCAATAATGGAACATTCTGAGCTGGTGTTGACGTATTATATCCTCTAATCCCTGGTTAGTGCAGGTGAGAAGGTTTGGAGTGGTCAGTAGCGAATATACAGTCAGATCCCATCAGTAACCTAAACCAAATATGGAGAGTAGAGTATAAAAATTGCAGTAAAATTGAGAGCGAATTGAAGGAGCTAAATCGGAAAAGTTAAATAGACGGTAAGATAAGTAATTGTATTGTGATCAGATAACGTTGTTTTACCTCTTTAGATTAGAGGCGGGCTTTGCGTGGTTTGTTAACAAAATAGCGAATAGCGGTTTAGTAATTTGTGGTAGCTGGACACTGAAAGAAATTAAAGTTTACCACGGAACCAAAGAAATGCAGATAGCTTACCCTTTTTGTGAAAACGCGATTCTTATATATCCGCCAAAAATGCGATATAGAAATACATTATATTCGAAAATTTCTCTTATGGAAACCACGATGCTATCGATTAAATTAGAAAAAGAAAATTTCGTAAGAATACTTCATGTTGGCTTCATGATGGCTAACCAATACACGCTCTTAAAAGGAATTTCCCAGTTATCAGATCCCTTGTTATCAACTTATTGTTAAAATTGTTTAAAGATGTTGCAAATAAAGGTTTCTGTGATATCGTATTATTTACAGTGCCGCCCTTCAGCGGTAAGCATCCCAAATATACAGTTAACATAAAATAGTAGATGTAGAAACTGGCAGAAATGTTGTAAAATCCCTATAATTGGAACTACTATGTCCATTTAGACTTTTAAAGGTAATTATACAGTCCTTATAGAAGCTTCAAAAATCAGTACTATTGACATAGTGGGATGAAACCATTAAATGTGAATCCCAAACTTTTTTTTAATACAGCAGCTACAGAAACTGTAAAATCGCCCATATTGAATTGGATATCGATTTTTGCACGTTACAGGCTTCAACTAAAAATGTGTCAATCTTTTTCTTAATCTCTCTTAAGCAATTGTGGAAAATGAAACTCTTTTATTTGAATCTAATTGTGTTGAAATATTGTAACCCTCTTCAAAACAGCATAATAAAACGTCTTCGTAAGGTTTGTCTCACTAAGTCCTTTAGGCAAACCAAGAATAGGACAACGATGCGACTGTCTTGTTAATAACAGCATGTTCTTATACGGAGTTGCCATTTCACCGTCATTACAAACAAAAAAGGAAAACTGAGCACAAAGATACACTTTCCTACAATTCAGACACACTACTAAGGACAGCACTACAACTAGATGTTATCACTCGGCATAACAAGTCGCAACTGACTAGCCGTAGGTGGTGGGTGAATCGGACTGTGGATTGTGAGGAGAGTGGGGGACGAGGAAGGGGGGTTCATGTGGCGCCTTGTTTGCTAGACGCTCGACTCTGTGGGCTATCTAGCACCCGTCTGGCTGTCGCTCACCTTAGCAGACAAGGTCATACAAAGTAATCTTACTGAACTGTGGCTTACACATAGCAAACTAAATATCACAAGGTATGGTAATCACGTAATTTTAAAAACTGCAAAGTTATTTGTTAATTTGGAAAATAATGAGTAACGCTGTAATGGTCCTGCGAATCCTTTACAAATTTTCCTTTCCTAGAAAATAATTCCTATCAAACCTTATTTCCTAGTTACTTCCACAACTGCATTACCATTATTTAAAAATGTTATCAGTTGCCATTCCTATTCCCACTCTCTAGATTTCCCCTATAAATACCAGACCACCTACACTTATTCTTCACTTATACTCACTTATTTTACTAGACCAGACACAAACATTCACTTATTTACCTACTCACAATTATTACATTTATACCTATACCTGATTTACATCCAGCACCCCGACTAGTATTATTAGACCATTAATTTCATATACAAACACGTTCATAACAAATAAACATCCATCAACATCCACCATCTAGCTTTATTCCACTCCAGTACATATAACCAAACGCCCTTGGCTGCTTTTAGCAACCAGTCCGGTGTATACACGTGTCTAAGCCACGTTGTACTTAATTTGACGGAGGCCTTGCCCCGTATTATTAAGTAGTGGGTCCCTTGAAACCATCTATAAGTAAACACCACCATCCTACACAAAAGAGAAACGTGTTTTAAGTCAGATCACAATTTAGACCAGCACTTTCACCGGAGGTTCTGCCCCGAACAGGTAGCTACTTCCCTGCGAACCACCTGCCCTAAACACCCAATTATCCCACTGGAAAGAGGCCGGTAGCTTAGGCTCCGAAAACGAGTTCCCTTGTATTAATTCCCACACAACATCCCCTACCTCAACTTCTCTACCCTAAACACACCTTCTCACATCTCTCTCCTACCGAATTATTTACCCCTTTCCAACAACATCAAAAGCATCACCAAGAATTCATACACACTATTTATCTTCTCCCTCACCTCTCTATACCGGTTCAGAATCATAAAACCTTCTACCATCGACCTATAGCACACCTAGGCATCCTTAACTATCAACCCCTTAAGTAAAAATACTCATTTTACAAGTTAACATTCCAGACCCACATAGACTCACCAGAACCGTGAGACACACAACTGACCCCTACTGTCCTAATTAACATTTTTTCGATTACATTTATAATAAAATTCCACATTTCGTTAATCCGTATTTTACAGTTCTATCCAGCGAGTAAATCTCGAAAATTCAAAACAAAACTGAAAACAAATAAATTAAATTATTTAAATTATTTTTACGCTAATCTAGAAAAATACATTTTCAACTATTAGAACACGATACCAAAAATTAAAAATGTTTGGAACATTTTAAAAATTCTGAAATGTCATACTCTTTTGAAAAGTTAAATCCCGTTGCGCCAAGTAAAGACGTTAAGTAAAATTTTTAGTTAATCGGCACATAAATACACAACTTTTAAGTACTATTAGAAGACGATACACAAAAATGAAAAATTTTTGTGACATTTTAAAAATTCAGCTATTTTATACTATTTTCAAAACTTTAAGTCGTTTGTGCGAACTGAAGACTTAAAGTCGGATTTTTTAAACTATTTTTCATTAATTAGCACATAAATATGCAACTTTTGAGCCCTACTTGAACTCGATACTACAAAATTTTTACTTTTCGGCCCGCCCTACTGAATATAGGTGGTAAACAAGTTTAGACCAGAAAGCTCTAGTTTGCTTCATTCAAACACCGATGAACACTTACTATAAAGTCGTTACCATACGTTTTTGGACAACACAAAAATATACTTTGCAACTTTAACAAAATCTGTTGCCTTTTGGACGACCAATGTTTTTGAAATTGCGTAAGTCTTATGTGCTTAATTTTTACTGTCTTATATGCCGTTTCATATTTGAATTTGATAATGATTATCAGACAAACATGATGGAACATTGCCAAAATTTTTACTAGTTTCATTAGGATTGTATTCATTGAAGGCGACCTGGGTCGATTAAAGCTGTATTATTGTTGGTTGCGTAATTACAGGAAACATATAATTTACGCTCGTTTCGTTATTACAGAAAATCTCGCGCAAGTCAAAATTTAAGGAAACAATTCTCAAAGAAACGTGCGATTACGCAATGATGGGGCAGTCTCAAACAATGACAATAATGGTAAACAACACACTAAACTAAATGATTATGTAAGAGGTCCTTCCAAAGAACAATATTTTGACACTTAGAACTTTCTTAGAATGAATTCCAATGTTTTTAGTGCAATGCACGTTAAGTTCTATTCACATTAGCGGTCTCCGTTCGGTCCGGTCATGGTCAAGTCACGGTCAAGGATTATGATGTACAGTTCTCACTACCGGTCACAATCAGTCAAGTTCTATCTGCACGTTGCCAAAAGTGTTGTTTTTTTTTACCACGTGTACTAAAGTGTTCACTAAAAGGTTATTGTTTTCATTAAGTCCTGTCGTGATGGCATTTTCAAAACGTATTTTGTGTGAAAAGTCATATAAAACTTTATTTTCACCTACAAATTCAATTAGAATTTCGTCGTCCATTTCACAGTTTTTTTAAAATTTATAATTTTACATCAATTATTTTTTTTTAAGCTAAACAAAACAATCAAAACAATGGATATGACCGAGATTAGCGCGGCGGTTGATGTTCACGTAGGCAGTCTCGATCAAAAAGCTCGTGACTGCCGCGGTCTAGATCGTGTATCGACCGGTCGAGACTTGACCGGTCCTGTACGATGCCGTTGGATTACGTACTACCGATGTTGACTTGACCGTGACTTGACCATGATAGGACCGAACCGAGACCGCTAATGTGAATAGAACTTTAATATACAGGGATTGCAAGATACAATTTCGGATATTGAATTGTTTTTAACGGAGCATTGGCGAAATTCTTTGCAATGTGACAGTATATCAATTGCCGGATATGAATTGGCCAACTCATTTTATTGCTCCAACCATATTAGGGGTGGCATACTTTTTTTTTAAATAATATTACATTTAGTTCTTTATATACACATAACACGTATGTCTCAAAAGTTTTGACACAAAATATTATATTCAGTTTTAGAAACAAATATGTTTTATTTAAACTTATAGCTATCAAACACAGTTAATAGACTTATAACTAACAAAATTGATAACTTTAACTTCAACAAGACGATATTTTTTTCGAACATCTCGCATAAGGTCTTGGGCGGCTGTAATATCTATCCCCCAAATTTTTCTGTAAATCCTCTGTCTTAACTGTCCTTCATTTTCGGCTTGCCATGCTCCATCATACACTTCTCTACTCAAAAATACCTAAAATTCTTCTATTGGGCGGGCCTGAGATAAATCAGAGGGATTGCAGTTTAGTAATACGAATGGTATGTTATGAGCGTTGAGATAGCTCTGAGTTTCCCTGGCGTAAGGGCATAACGTTAAGTCTGGCCAAAACATTATATCGTCTTCAGCATGATGTTCATTAATGAAATCATTCAATTTGTCCAGACAATTCTGAATATAGCGCTGACTATCCAGTGCGTCGCCTCTTACACGCCACACATAAGGCCTCGACATCCCTCCTATAGAAATCGCGCACCAGACTAAAAGTTTATCAGCAAATGTTGCCTTTTCTTTATATTTAACACTCTGTGGGCAGAGTTCTATGTTATCAGTATAGAAACCATCGTCACCATTAATTTCTGAGATATTTAGAGTGAAATATTTTTCATCATCAATAACAATGACTTTGTTGTTGGCAAAATGTATCCGCCTTAATTCCAGACAACATCGTGGTACTCGTGTCTACTGATTTGGTGTATATTTTGGACATTTCCTTCTTGTTCGATATTCTTGACCATTCCTAACCAATTCGTCCAAACTGTATCCTTAGAAGTTCTGTACTCCCTTGCTAATTTCTTGACCGACATTCCAACTCTATTTGTTGCTCTTCTTACTAACCTGTCTGCTCTGGCTTTGGTAAGAAGTCTTGGTCTTCCACTTTTTGGGAGATTTATACATGATATACCTTATTCACAATCCACTATAGCACTACGATAAGTAGTTCTGCGGGAAATATCTTGATTTTCGAATATGCGAACTATTTCACGCTTAGGCATTTGTCCAACTAGACTCTAAATATTTTTACGAAGATCTAATTTGTAGGCCTTTTTAGCACAACTGATTTCTAAAACTGAACGGTCAAAGTGAAGACAAACTTTCAGCGAATATTTGTTTCCAAAGCCAACCTAGTATTTTACCATTCTCGCGTATTTTACATCTATTGGATTTTGTTCCAAAACTTTTGAGACATACGTTACACTATTGAGGATCGAATCAGTGTTCGAGTGTTGTGATAGATGAGTATAATGTAACTGTCGTTTGTATTTGTAGAATTTTCCAAATGAACATTGATATCTTTTTTGAAAAATTAAAATATCTTTTAGATGTTCACGCAAGAGCTCAAAGATTTATATTATGTGGTGGCTTTATGGTGTTTGTTTTAGAAAATAAAAAATACAGTATCTCTATTAAAATCATACATGAGTACCTTAACAATCTCTTCATCTACAAGAACAACTGCCACATCAAAATCTTGCATGGACGATTATATTGACAATGTGGATAATATTGCAACTCTCAACACAGCGACGAGCTTTGCTGATCACAATACACTAATCGTGTCTGTACCTAGTATAAAGCTTAAAGATAACTTTAAAATAGATACATTACAAGTGGTCCAAAAGAAATATATCTACAAATTATTCTCAGATTCTCTTAATCTAATTCACTGTTCTTGTTTATATTGCATTGATTAAGAGATGATTAAGAAATCGACTACATTTCTTGATACATTTTCAAAGCTTGTAGGTAGCGGAGCGCGAAAATGTTATTACTATAATAAACATGTTCAAATTTTATTATATATTGTCGTAATTTGAGGATGGTTTTCGGGATATCTTATTTTTGTAACTAATGGTGGCTAAGGACTGAAAAACACATGTTAGGGTAGAAACAAGCAGGTGTACGCTCGACACTGCTTTATTGCCGGGGACCGTAACGAATCTTTGAAAGTTGCTGTATGTGCATTCTTGCGATAAAAACTTCATAAATGTAATAATTAATTACGTCGGAACATACCGCAAATCCAAAGGGATCTTTGTTTGGTACTTTGAAATTTTATACTAGATAAGAGGTTTTTCTACAAACGAATGTATATTTTTAAAATTAAGATTTCGTTCAATAATTAATATGACACTGTTCCAACGTAATGTTTCTTGTTTTTTTATTTTGAAAAACGGGGGTGGCTTTTCGGGAGTAGATATAGTTAGTTTGAAATCGGAGGGGAAGGCAGTTGCGTTTGAAGGTTTGATTGATCGGGATCGCTTTGATTTGTTTTAATTAGAAACTCCCACCGTTCCGTGGAGGCTTCTCTATCGCTCAGACTCCAAACATGGCCGTCGACCGGTAAATGTCCCTTACTGCTCTTGATTCTCAATGTACTATAAAAACTCTGATTTCCACTTATATAAAACTAGAAAAAACTTCTACAATGTGATATAAGCATGTATAATTTTTTACTCAATGATACAAGTAAATGTACAATTTATGATGGATCATATATACGTACCTCCGTTAAGCTATACAAGAAGCTGCCGTCCTTAATTCAAAATATCGAAATAAAGAGCGAGTATAAAAAAGCTCTCAAGGCTTATTTAACAAAAAACTTGTTTTTATTCAATTCCAGTCTAAACATGAACGTTCTGTCTTTGCATTATTATTATATTTTGAAACTAAGATTTTATTGTATTTTTTGTTTATTTTGCTCTTATACACAATAGTTTACGTTACCGTTTAATGTTATTTTTAGATAATAGTTTACTATTATGTCGCGTTTTCGTCATTTTATATAATTCTATGTTGACTTGATAAACATTTTATAACATACTCCATACATTTTTAGTGGGTACTTGCATGTTTATCGGTGTTCTTGTTAGTATGTTTACGATATACCTGTTAATATTAATAAAATATAAGTTTAGTAAGTAAATAAGTAATTCATTTCGAGACCAATGGTATTGGAATTTGTGCATTATAGAAATATACATAACATTAAGGTGTCATGTTATGTATACTTGTATACATTTCTATAATGCACAAATTTCAATAACATTGGTCTCGAAATGCATTACTTATTTACTTACTTAACTAATATTTTTATGGAATAGCCTATGTATTAAGGGATATTTGAATTAGTTATATAGTGCCCCTCTAAAGTCCGTCCCCCCTACCACTTTTGGAAAAACTTGGTATATTTCACAACGAAATTTGGAGGTTTAAATAGTAGATTAAAACCAACCTTTTTATTTTATTATGTTATTAGGGACCTGAGGATGACAAATATGAAATAAAAGTAAACTATCTATAACTTATAGAGGTGCCGTATAACACTTACTTCACTTTGCAAAAGGCAACAATTCTGAATACATGCAGAATAGTAGTTTGCAGTTAGAGTCAGATTTTGACAGCGTCACTAGTCAACAATAAGAAGAATAGTATAACACTTGGCATTTGCCCGTGTTATATTAGAACACCAGGTAGAAAACTAACCTGAGAAGAATTATATAGAACAACATAATATTAATAATTTATTCATGTTAATACCATAGCGGTTTACACACGTCAGCACGTCGTTATAAGTGTAGACACATAAAGTGTAATTAAATATTCATTACGACATTAAAACGTTAAAACATAGACACCAAAAGCACTTAAATAATTAGCTTAAGAACTAATACAATGGAAAGGAGAGAGACAACTTGGTTATCTCCCATCGTATGCTTAATAAATGCTATTGTCACACAAATATTCATTTATGAAATAGTAAACCTGGTCAGTTAAAACTTTTTTAATATATGTTTTAAATTCGTTTACTAGTAAGTTACGTATACTAGCCATAAGTTTATTATAAGCATAGGAGCATAACCATTAACAGAAAATTGACCTTTTGTTAGCCGTTGGAATGGTATTTGAATATTTTCTTTATACCGAGTATTGTGTACATGTACGTCGGAGTGAGAGTAGTAGTGAAGCACCTTGGCCGCCATTTTGTTATTTGTGATACAAACATTTCGCATGCCGTTTGTTTGCAGAGTTCGCAGTAATAACTACTGTAACAACCCTTATTTGAGTTGTATTAAAATATACCTTAATTTAAGGTCTTTCATTCATTTAGTTGTAAATATAAGAAAATTTTTATTAATTATTGAAATATAGGTATGAGGTAGGCAACTTAATTTGCATATCTTCATAGTGCATATTTCTTAAAGGTATATATTACCAAATATTGTTTTCTGCTCAAATACGTTTGCGCAATACATGATCATCTGACATCATCCTACTTCCTAAGAATCCATTTTGCTTACCTGCTGATGCACATTGCAGCAGGAAGCGTTGTGGTGGTTTTTCACCTAAATTTTGTGCAAGTGGCATTAATTTTATGGTAAGATATCTTTTAACTTGTAATACTAAAAATTAAAACATTTGCTCTTTCCAGGCACTTGACATTACTTTCTTATTTTTTACTGTTACATTAATTACATTATAAGTACGCATTTAATTTTACTGTTGCGTACGCTTCCATTTTATGATTGCAATTTTTGCATTGAAAATTTCAAGAAATGCAATAAATATTGGATTAAATAATTTCAAGAGAATTTATAAGGAAAATTCCCGTTTTGGGTGCGGCTGATAACAAAAGCATTGTTATTGCAATAATTGCGCAACATTGACAGATGGCTTACGTCATCTTGGTTTACATTTCTGCATCATGTTTTATAATACCAGGGATCCTCAAGAAGATTTTGTATATATTATACAGGTATAAATGTTTAATGATTATTTTAGTATTTTAAGGTTTTTACAATTAGTTTTAAGAAATATTTTATTTAATCATCTCACATTCTGTCAATAAACATAATTGTATATTTTTATTGTTTTACATTTAGATAAAATTTTTATTGTTAACAAACTCGGTTTAGTTGTTCCGACATAGATAAAAAATAACTTGGTGCCCGAGATCATTTTATTAGTTTTACATTTTATTTTTATTATTTATGTTAAGTGAAAATAACATAGCAGATTTAGTGGTAATCAAGCATATCATAAGAATGAACCACCCTATTTAATCTACCGATTTAAGTCAAAGGCACTATTAGTGGTGAATGGTTGTATCTCCAGTCAATTTGGCGATTTGTGTTATTACATTAATTATATTATTAAATTTATTATACCATTGACACCACATATTTTATACTACAAGTAAACGTAGAAGTGAGGATAGTAATTACGTTATAGTGCTTGTCCTCGAGTATTCAATATAACCCTGGAAAGTCACAGTCACCTTTACCAACATAGAGGTCACACTGGGTTATGTAGACCCCAAAAATAGAAAAAGCTCAAAAAAACATAATTTATTCCAAAATTTGGCCCCTAAATTAAAAAAATAAAAACAAAAACAATATAAACTCTTAATTCAAAACAAATGTTCTTAATTTCTAATTACAAAGTCTACAATGTTTTGATCTGTCTTCTTGGCACATTGCTCTTCTGCACCTAGTACATGCTATATTTGTTTTACGGTCTTTTGTGCAAAAACTACAACGAGCTCTTTTAGGCAAAATCCCACTGAAATTTTCGTCTTGTTCTGGTGTCTCATATATGCCTAAGACTTCACGGATTTTGATTTTCAGTGTCTTCTGTAACTGAGGGCATTCTAGTCTCCGTCTAAGCAGAGGTTCTATAAGCAAAAATTCCAATTGCTTTAGAAGGGCTCGTCGCGTTTCCTGTGCATCTGGATTGGTGAATGTGCAAATTACTTTGGCGTTTATAGCTGCTGCATCCAGCATGTTAAAAAATATTCTCATTGGCCATCGGTTAGTTTTTCTATAGGTTGTATAGGAATGGCACAGCTGGTCGAACGTATCTGTACCACCTTTTGTTAAATTATATGTAAGAATTATATCCGGTTTGCCCGATTCCTCATCCACAGAGTTATCGTGGTGCATGGTTGACAGCAGTATAACTTTTTTATTTTTCTTGGGACAAAAGGAGACTATGGTTTTCTCATCGTTGAAATCGAAGAGAGATTGCCCTATTTCTTTATTTGCTACCAAGACAGGCGGAATTTCTCTTTTATTTTTACGAAGTGTACCCAAAATAGTAAGTTTAAGTTCTTTAAACAGTCTATCAGCTAATGGAATGGAGCAAAACCAATTGTCTACTGTTATGTTGCGATTTGTTCCATGGATAGTTTTCCTGCGTAAGTAATGGCGTTAATCATGTAGCTTGTGGGAGCATCGTTCATCATGATTATTTTGATTCCATATTTTTCTGGCTTGCTTGACATGTATATTGTAAAGGGACACCTTCCCCTAAAACTGACTAATTGTTCATCTATGGTACAGTACTGATGTGGAGAGTAGTACTGCTTACAATTTTGTATAAATAGGTCCCAAATTTCTCTAATCGGGGAAAATTTGTCGCCCACTCTTCTTATGTGCCTATCGGTTTTATCATCAAACCTGAGAACCCTTGCTAAAAATTTAAATCTCTGTTTTGACATAGCAGCTCTAAAAATTCCATTACCGTATATAGAACACCATAATTCGTCTACATTTACATTAGAGACCCTTAGAGCACCGGCAATATAGAGTAAACCTATAAAGGCATTCATTTCTATCGTATCCGTTTCTTTGGTATAACTTTGGGCGATTTTATCTTCATTGTTCCTTTTTATTTCCTCATTGGTGTGCTTTACTACGATATCCAAGATATCATGGCTTAGAAACAATTCCCAAGCCTCAAATAACGTTTTTGCATTCTTTGCTGCACCTTTTGGTCCTGGCAAATGTGTTATAATATTATGGGCTTGGGATCTACCTCGTCTGGAGGGAACAGATGTTTTCCACTCATATCCATATTTACCATAAATAATATCATTATCGGTTTCATCTTCTCGAATATTTTCAGGGTAATTATCGATTTCACCATGAGATGCGGAATCACTAGAGTCTTGTTCTTCCACACAGTCTTCGTCTTCATCAGAGCAATCACCAAAAATATCTTCATTGTCACTTTCATCCCATAAATGTTTGACAATTTCTTTCAATTCTTTTTGCGGAAGGGCCCTTGTAGAAGCCATAATCTCTAAAGACAATGAAAAAATAAGAATTATTGTTGAAAAGTACAGTTCAACTTGAAAATACAAACATAACACAAATAAAAAAACAAAAACCTACAGCTACAAATTTTATAACAAAAAAGTCATAGTGGGTCATTTGGACCCAATCCAGTGTTTCTGTATACATACCTCAAGATTAAACCGCAAATATAAAAAATACTATCAGAGCACTCCGCACTGATTCAAAGCATGCGCCGAACTGAATTTACATGGGTGGTGGAAGGGAACTTGTCGCGCTGTTGCTTTAGGAGCCCATTTAAAATTGTGTTTGGGTCAATAAGACCCATGTGTGACCTTTCAGGGTTAAAACTACTCTACCCGACTCCCTAGGGCCCTCAAAGTAAACCGAATCACCTATTCGCTAATTATAAATGACTATAGTATATAAAATTAAATGATTTTGAAATGATTGAATATGCTCGTAACTACCGCCCCGACTAAGGTCTACACCGCTGTTTTGGAAAAGTTGCATAGCTCGCTCTTGAAGTAAGGACCAACCCATTTCTGTACCATGCCACGTGTTATTTCTAAACGCTATTGCTAAGACTAGTGTACGAGCCAAACAATTGTTTTCATTCATTATCGCCGGTACAACAATAATACCCTGCCTTTTGGATTTATAAGTCTTCAAATTTTAAACCCCTTTAAGTTTTTGCGTCCATAGCCAACAGGTACAGTCACTCTATCCACGTTTAAAACTAAGTCACTCGAGAAAAAGCTAGCATTGCTCTGCATTACCTTTTCCAGTAGTGACATTATCACCCTCACTGACAACTGGTCCACTCTTCTAAATGACACGCCAATTGGCTTATCTGGGTAATTTGGATTCCTTAATGTGATGCCGACGCGATCTGACGGAACCGCATCCTTCACAATGTATGTATACAGTTCCTCGAACGCACTCTGTAAAAAATATGTGTTAAATAACAATTTTCAGGAGGCGATATATTTTTTACCTACAGCCATGTTAAGGGATTATCCTTGCATGTTTCGTCATTAAAGGTGAATCTCAACGATTTAAATGTAGTGTTACATTTTTTTAGTGTTTGATTCACCAACTATGTTAATATGGTGGAATCTCATTTCAGAAGAGGATGACCCAGCCTCTTGCTGCTGGGTTGCTGGACTTGAAACCCCATTAGTCCTGCTGCTGCATCCCATGTAACACACTCGTTCACGAAACAAAAATAACAATAGAAAATTAAAAGTCTGTGTGTGTATGTGTGTGTGTGTGTGTGTGTGTGTGTGTGTGTGTGTGTGTGTGTGTGTGTGTTCGTGTACGTGTGCGAGTCCGTGTGCGTGTGCGTGTGCCTGTGTGTGTGCGTGTGCGTGTACGTGTGCGTGTGCGTGTGTCTGTACCTGTGCATGTGCGTGTGCGTGTGTGTGTGCGTGTGTGTGCGTGTGCGTGCGCGCACGCGTGTGTGTGTACAATATAAAATACTGTTGAATGAATGTTGACTTTTATAATCTCAAAAAGAAATCATTTTTTAAAGTACGTGTAAATAAATAAAAATTCATATAAGCAAACAAGCAAGGTCGCACTAACAATGCTACAGTTAATGGGAATGGACGGTTAATGAGTAATTACAAAAAGTGTGAGCGAGTTAATAAGGTTTTGCTATTCGGATCTAAATAATATAGTGGTCTGACACCGAGTTGGGTTATATTTATTTGTTTGTTATTGTATAGGCATTTTACTAATTTAAATGTAAAACATATTTTTATCATTGTGTGCAAAACGTGGTAAAACGTAAAACGCGTAAAATTAACTTATGAGAGCTCTAAAATTTCGTATAATACTAAAAAGCAGCTACATAAAATTTGCCCAAAAGCAATTCTCATAATAATTGCAAATAAAATTATTTATAAATAAATATTACGGATAATGCTGACCCCAATGGTAACTACAATTGTAAAACAGCCAAGTTCTCATCTTGTGAACCACAATAATGTGTTTGGCCAAGTATATTAGTGAATAAATATAATTCTGGGGAATATTTTGCTGCATATGATGAGCCATGCCCTTAAATTATAAATTGTTGATTTGCGATTGGCCATTTTCCTAACGAAATTGGTAAATAAATAAAGTTTTAGGTTGCGTTTAGCTTCACATGGTGACCAATACCGTAAAACCACAACAACTAGTTGTTGCACATCGAGCCATTGCATCTGACCGCGTTTCGAAGAAGAAAAATGATGACAAACAAAAAATCTTAAGATTTACCTGTTGTCCATTTATATAATACGTTTGAGCGTATATGATCGGAGTATTTGTGCATGTCTCGCCCCAAATGATAAACAACTCCCCAAAACTATAAAGTATAGTTCCGTGCAATCGAGGAAATGTGTTTGGCCGATTCCCCAACAAAATTGGTGTACCAATAAAGAATTCAGGACTCTTTGAACCTGAATAATACCAAAAGACCTTAAAATATAAAAGTTTGCTCTTGTCATTCAAAGAAATGCATTCGGCGGGTTCGCCAACGAGAGGGGTGATAAATATTTTTTGACATTTTTGGCACCATGTAATAAATCAATTCTCTAGCACCATTCCAATTGGTTTTTGTCCATGCATTTGATCGTTTTCCCAAGGAAATTTAGAAACATGTTTTGGAGCATTTTTGGTCCCAAATAATCACCATCACCGTAAAACCATAACATTACCTTTTTTCCTATTTCTGACATGTGGTGTATAAACTAAACTATTTGTCGTATTTTTCCCCAAATAATAACCAACGTTTTAAAGCCATAAAAGATCGTTCTAATCTATCGAGAAAATCCGTTTTCCAACAAAATTGGTATGTAAGTAAAATTGTTGGACTTTTTGCCCTCAAATAATGACCAACGCCCTAAAGTACGTTCTTTACCGTCGAATTAATGCGTTTGATGGTTTTTCTTGGTAAGATATTCAATACCAAAATGTGCAGGGTACAAATTTTGACGAAATCAATATATACATTTAATAATTTAAAATTGTAGATAACTTTACAGCAACTGTATAATAAGGTTTTTATTTTATAGAAAACAAAACTCAAAAATGAAAGATAAGCATACGCAAGATATACTAGCGTCATTTCCATTCGATTATTTAATT
Source organism: Vesta saturnalis (assembly GCA_036346205.1). Taxonomy (NCBI): domain Eukaryota; kingdom Metazoa; phylum Arthropoda; class Insecta; order Coleoptera; family Lampyridae; genus Vesta; species Vesta saturnalis. The sequence continues at coordinate 298,382 of JARFJB010000246.1, forward strand.
TAAACGTTTAAACGGGCGTCCTAGCAACAACCAATATTTGAGAAATTAAAATGTGATATTTTAAAAAAAATGTTCATAAACAGTATTTCTGTTTTCAGTAGTTTCAAACGACCAGCCTATTTTTTACTTAGGGAGGTATACTCCATGATTGTTTCAAAATCATCATAAAGTGAACCATCATCACACATTGCATTATTTTGATTCTAATGGAGGTTATAGTATATACAACTGGTATTATAGTATTTAAAATGGTCATTATTTCATAACAGAATATGTGATATTCTAACGAACAATGTTATACCTGGTATGGCAGATAACACACGCACAAGTACTTAAAAGCAACAAAATGAAACATGAGTGTCTCATATTTCTTAAGTGTAAGGCTCCAATGTCGCCAATTTTCGGAGGAGTAAACGTTCCCACGGCATCAAAAGTGCGCGTTACTAGACCGATTTGGGGGGCACTGAAGATACATTGACACCTCCAGCTGTTTAGGATTGTGGAAGGGCCCAATGCCAAAACTATTGTTGAACGTTCTCGCCTTCGAAGTGCTAACGTTATATATAAGGTGATAAAGATACTAGTATGTATTGTTTAGGAGGCGATAAGGTACCCCAGATATATATATATATATATATATATATATATATATATATATATATATATATATATATATATATATATATATATATATATATATATATAGTGTTTCTGAAATAGGGTTCCAATTTCTGCATGTAGAACTCATTAAAATAAGACAAAATGTTCATATAAATATGTGCCTAAAACGCACCCTTAAAAGTTACAGGCCCTTGAAAGGGTTCGAATGAAACTGATTTTATTCAATTATTTCAAAAACGATAAAAGATAAAGAGATGAAATTAAGGAAACATACATAACTTTTGACGCCGAGTAACATGAGCTAGGCCATTTTCGTTATTCGAATCATAGGCGTCCTTTTCAGGGGATGAAAATATCAAGTCCCTAAAAATTTTGTACGACCTTTTTTAACAAATTCATAAATTTTGGACAGTTTTATGTAAAAAATGTCGTCTTTGCGTAATTCGATATCGGCAACGGTTTTTGTATAAAATGAGTTCGAAAATTATCATTATTTGATAAAATTACTGTTATTCACTTCGGAATCAATTCAGAAACGCAAAGAGGACATTTTTTACTTAAAACTGTCCAAAATTTATGAATTTGTCAAAAAAAATTGCAAAAAGGTCGTACAAAATGTTTTAGGGACTTGATACCCTTTTCATCCCCCTGAAAAGGACGCATATAATTCGAATAACGAAAATGGCCTTTGTTACTCGGCGTGAAAAGTTATGTATGTTCCCTTTATTTCGTCTCTTTATCTTTTATCGTTTTTGAAATAACTGGATAAAATCAGTTTAATTCGAACCCTTTCAAGGGCCTGTAAATTTTTAAGGGTGCGTTTTAGGGCACATGTTTATAGGAACATTTTGTCTTATTTTAATGAGTTCTACATTCAGTAGAAATTCGGAACCCTATTTCAGAAACACCCTGTATGTATATATATATATATATATATATATATATATATATATATATATCTGTTTGTAAATGGACAATACAAAGTACTTAACGGTTTCGTCCAATCATTAATATAAAGTAATTATTTTCTAGATTTGCCAGTTAGAAGTATCCTTTAACATATAGAAATGAAAACCAACTTGTTTATTTCGCCCCCAGGCATTTGTTCATTTTCAATAACGGCTTTGTGTATTCAATCTTTTTTAAATGTCCCTTTTTGACAGAGGTTGGACAATGGATGACGGAACATAGATGACAGAGAATTGCTAATTATAAATAGAGGATACATGATAAAGCGCGTTGATGTTGAATGATAAAACATAGATGATATGGAATTGACGATAAAGATACAGGGCAGAGATGGTGGATGATTGATGTTAATGGAGTATATGAGATATATGAATGTATACTACGACCCAAGTACGTCCCATTGAGATGGTCGGTTCATTATGGATTTTTCCCTTTATAAAACTTAATACCACGCAAATGCAAACGAAAAGGGAAACGAAAACACAAGGAAAAGTAAGTTATACAAACCGGTATTTTTGAATTGAAAGTTGGTTTTTGCAAGCTGTAAGATCAAATACGTATTTTAGAATTGAAAGTCGGTTTTTTCAAACTGTAAGTTAAATCAAATCGGTAATTTAGAATTGAAAGTTTGATTTTTCCACAAAATCATTATTGAAAATGGACAAATGCCTGGGGGGCAAATAAACAAGTTGACTTTCATTTCCACATGTTAAATGTTACTTCTATAAATAAAAATGAAATTAGGCTTAGTAGTTGCACGTTCACCTTATATAATCCGCAGATCTTTACGCAAGTACGTTGTTTTTATATACCCAATCTAATTACGGAATTTTTTGTCACACAAGTAATGTAAACATTATAATTGTATTTTTAAAGTCTGTCTACACTTTATATAATTACCTAATTAATGGGTTTTTCCAAAAACACATTGAGGTTTTCGAGCAGTGAATAGTAAAAGGTTGTTATTGTGGTTACATACCTGGGAAATCCAGAAAATAATTACTTTATATTTAATATACTTGCTGAGTTAGTCAAACTCTAAGAATATGCATTTCCAACATAGAAGAAAGAACTTCCCACCCCTTGTTTTGTTCTAGATCCGTCTCTTGCATTTTGGTAAGAGTGAATGATTTCATTAAATAGTCTAAGACTAGTGGGGTAAGCGAACGCCTAGGGGTTGCCATTCGACGGTAGGGGGTTCGCGACAAGATTTACGTAATGGTGGCTTGATGACTGGTAGGCACGTGCGGCACACATGGTGGCGCGCGGGCGACTGAATTCGTATTTCGTTTCGTCGGCTTCGTCGCGCTCGCGCACGCCCCGCCCGGCACGTGGCCTGGTCCGCTCAGTGTTTGATTCATTTGTTTTAGAATTAGTTTATTGTGTGAGCGCGTTTTGGTTGGCAGAAAAATAAAAACAAAATATTTGCAATCCCTTCTAACGGCTAGCTAGTTTTGAAAATGAATGTGTGGTTAAAAACGGGGTCATTACGCAGAAAATGTCCAAGTAATACAACGTTATCAGCCAGTTTGCAACTCGTACAAAGTACATCTACTCAAATTGCGTCTACTTCTGCTGAAAGTCGAGAGAACCAAAAACAAACAATCATATCATCGGCAAAAAAAGGGAAATATGGCGAAGGCTATTTGAAAATTGGATTTACGTACAAAGAAGAATCTCAATACCCAGAGCCACAGTGTGTAATATGTTCAGAAGTTCTCGCAAATAGCTCGATGAAGCCATCATTGCTGCGAAGACATTTGGAAACATCCGCAGTACGTTGACAAACCTATACATTTTTTTGTTCGAAAAAAGAAAGAGTTGGCTTCTTCGAAAAAGTCTAGGAAAACCGTCTTGGCTACTAACTCTCAATATTTACGTGCGTTCTTCCTTATGGCAATTAAAATTGCAAAGACCGGAAAGTCATACAATATTGCTGAAGAATTGATTTTACCAGCTTCTAAAGATATGGTCATTTGTGTATTGGGAGACACATTTTCGAAATTGCTGGATAAAATACCACTTTCAAATGATACAATTGCACGTCGCATTCACGACATGGCACACGATGTTGAAAATCAACTCACACAACGATTACAAAATTATTATTATGCGATTCAAGTTGATGAATCAACAGATATCAGTGGATTACCGAATTTACTTGAGTTTGTTAGATATGTGTATAGAAATATATGTGAAGAAGATTTTCTGTTTTGTAAGACTTTGGGATCAACGACGAAAGGAGAAGATATTTTTAACACTATTAATGATTTTATTGAAGAACATGGCATAGATTGGACAAAGTGCATTGGTATATGGACTGACGGTGCAAAGGCCATGGCAGGAAGGATATCTGGACTAATATCCAGGATTAAAAATCTCGCTCCTTATGCATTGTGCATTGCACAGAGGAGCATTGGCGAGCAAGAAAATGTCCAATGATTTAAAAACAACACTTTCAGAGGTCGTAAAAATAATAAATTACATAAAAGCGCGTCCTCTAAATTCAAGACTTTTCGCATTATTATACCGAGACATGGGTAGTGAACATGTTTCATTACTGCTACACTGTGAAGTACGCTGGTTGTCAAAAGGCAGGATATTAGCTCATTTTGTTGAACTTCGTCACGAAATCTATTTATTTTTGAAAGACAGTGACTTCAACCTTAAATTTCGATTTGAAGATGAAACCTGGATTAAAAGATTAACCTATTTAGCTGACATTTTTTCTTGTCTCAATGAAACGAATGCTTCGATGCAAGGTTCCACGTGCAGTATATTCACTGTGCAGGACAAAATAAACGCACTTATAAAAAAAATAGATTTTTGGAAAACTTGCTTGAGATCAAATATCTTTGAATGTTTCCTCTTTTCCATGAATTTATTACGACGAACGCCCTATCCGTGGATTCCGAAATAAGGGCTGAAATTGTTCTGCATCTTTCTCAGCTCTCCGGCGAACTGAAAAGGTATTTTCCAGATATTGATGATGCTAAATATGGCTGGATTCGTAACCCATTTGTGATCTCGATCGAGAGCATAAATTCTAGTTTGAGTATTAAGCAACAGGAGTCATTATTAGAAATGTCCGTAGATGAAACTCTTCAAGCTGATTTAAAAAGGATGTCTTTGATAGATTTTTGGGCTGCTAGACAGGAAGAGTATCCCAAACTCTCACGCAAAGCGGTGAATTTCCTTTTACCCTTTGCTACAACATACTGATGTGAAAGAGGGTTTTCACACCTGGTTATGATAAAAACGAAATACAGAAATCGACTTGATACCGAGTCAGAATTAAGGTTAAAATTGTCCAAAATTATCGCTAAAATTAACTCAATTTGCGACAAGAAACAAGCCCACCCATCACATTAATCTTAAAAAAATATTCCTTTGACACTGTATTTGTTACTTTTTATTGAAATAAAAACCTTATTTTCTTCAACAGTCAATTTTATCATTTTCTTGTGGGGGTGGGGGTAGGAGGTGGAAGTAATTAGTAAGCGTTAAGGGGTTCGCCGTCATCTGGAAATTTTAACAGGGGTTAGTGGAGCCAAAAGTTTGAGAAACCCTGGTCTAAGATAAACTGATTTATTTGTTTCAGATGTCCTGCGTCTTGTCAGTTCGAAATGGATATTTTGTGGTAGTTTGGTTCAAGGAGGGTTCTTTATCAAAGAAGGAGTGTATATGGTAGATTTTGCTTTTGCCAGATGATTTAGTAATTGTCAGCCGATTTTGATAAACAGCCAAAATATCGTTGGAGGTAAATATGTTTTTATTTAGGTGGGTACTTTGTGATAAGACTTTAACGCGATAGTTTAACAATAGTTGTTCCCTCCTTAGCTTTAAAGGAAAAAGTTCCGGTTTCACAATTCAAGGACCCGTAGGGTCTAGTGCGGCATGCGCCTAGTGCTAGTCCCTTGCTTTACAGCTAACAGTTAAATTTTGTACGTGCTGTTTCCAGTTAGCTTCTCATCAAAGATCACACCTAAAAATGTGTGTGTAGGAACACATTCAATTGGGCTTCCATACATTGCGAGAGATGGGTCTTCATGTGCTGATCTCAGCTGACAGAAATGTACACATTTTGTTTTTTTGTGAGGAAAAGGTAAAGCCGAGTTGTGTTGCTTTTTGTGTTATCTTGTTTACTGTCTTCTGGAGTACCTGCTGAATTTCTCTCATTGAAGTGTTCGATATAAAAATCGATAAATCATCTACATACAAGGTCTTGAGTACTTTGTCGTCTATCACTGATGTTAAACTGTTAATAACAACCAGAAAGAGCACCACACTTAAGGTGGACCCTTGTGGTAAACCATTTTGATTCTGATATTCGGAGTAGAAATCTTCAGCACGTAGTTTGAACTGGTGATTTTTAAGAAAGTTGTCTACAAATATTGATAACTCTCCTTTAAAACCCCAATCGTGTAATGTTTTCAATACTCCGTATCGCCAGACGGCTTTTTGAATGTCAAATAAAATTGCCACTAGATGTTTTCCTTCTGCAAAACTGTTTTGAATGTTGTTTTCTAGGTAACATAATTGGTCTATTGTGGATTTGTTCTTTCAAAATCCAGATTGAACGCTGTCTAATAAGTTATTGCTTTCTAGATACCACATAAGGCATTTACTAACTATCTTTTCCACTATTTTGCACATACAATTTGGAAATAGGTAGTTGCTAGGGATCTTCATGTCTTTTCCTTCTTTTGGGATAGGTATAACCATGACTTCTCTCCATTGCTGTGGAAAACTTTTGTGTTTCCATATTTTGTTAATAATATCTAGGAACTTTTGCTTTTGTTTGGCGGAAAGGTTTTTAATAAAGTCGTACGGAATTTCATCTGGCCGTGGACTAATACCTTTTACTATTTTTAATGTTTCGTTTAATTCTTCCATTGTAAATGGTAAGTGGTAATTTAGTACCTAAGAAGTATCGAAATTTAATGGTTGTTCTTGTATTATCTTTAGGTCTTGAAATTCTATGTTGTAATTGCTAGTTAGGTTAATAATTTCAAAATAAGAAGCGAACCAATCGGCAATACTATTAGACCCAATGATGTCATTTCCGTTTGAGTGTAAGATGATTGGGGAATGTGTAAAACGTTTATCTAGTATTGATCTGATTTTAGACCACATCTCAGAAGCAGTTGTTTGAGTGGTTTTTGTTGTTATATAGTTGTGCCAGGTTTCTTTTTTCGTTTGTATAATTGTTCTCCTCGCCTTAGCTCGCAATTTTTTTAGTTCGATAAAATTTTTTGTGATTGGGTGTTTTTGAAACAAATTGAATGCTTGCGTTTTCTCTCGGACTATTCGTGCAACTTCTTCATTCCACCAAGGGACTACTTTATTGTTTCTACATCCACTAGTTTGGGGAACATTTTTATACGCAGCCGATAGGATATTGTAGCAAAACTTTCAATTATATCCGTTATGGATTTTTCTGGGATGGCAAAATTGTCTGTTAGGCTCCTGAATAAATTCCAGTTCGCTCTATCAAGTTTCCATCTTCTTAGTCTATGGTATGTTTGATGATGATATGCGAATTCTATCGAAATAGGAAAATGATCCATGAAATGATGATCTGTTAAAGAGTTCCACCTTAGTAGAGGTAGCATTTGTGAGGAGCATATTGTAAGTCAATGGCAGAAATACAATTGCCTTTAGAATTCAAAAATGTACCTTCCCCACTATTAATTATTACCAGTTCGTGTTCGTCGATTATTTGCTCTATATTTTTTTCCGCATGTGTCTGTGTCTGATGACCCCCAAAGTGTATTATGCGCATTGAAGTCCCCAGTTATTATGCAGGGGGGAGGAAGTTGTTCAAAATGTTATTTAATTGTCTCATTTACCAGTTTTGGTTTGGTAAATATACGTTGCATATTGTGATCTTTATTGGAAACGCAAGTTGTACTGCAATCGCTTGTAGGTCGGACCTTATTGGAATATTATTGAAAGGAATAGAGGAATAGATTCCTTTACAAATGTTGCAGCCCCATCACGTGCTCGTTGAATAGGGGTTACGTCTTTCCGTACGCAGCTATAACCTCTTAAGTGAAAATTTTCTCCAGATTTAAAGTGTGTCTCTTGGAGACATATATACATCGGTTTTGTTGCCAAAATTAAGCCTTTTAGTTCGGGGTAGTGTGTTCTACATCCGTTGTAGTTCCATTGTATAATATTGTATGGATTAATTATTATGTGGGCCATTTGAGCATTTAGTCTACTACAGTTTTTAGCGATTAGGTTTTGTATGATTGGACAATAACACACATAAATTGGACATCACAGTTATATTGTAAACTATTAAATATTGTTGAGAACATTAATATAAAATATCATAGTTTTGACTAGATAGATTGTTAGTTAAGTCAAGATAACGTCGAATCTTTTTGTTTTGTGGGCGGTTTTCTGAGTTTCCTCTTGGGCCATCCTTTCTTTTTCTTTATCTTGCTCGAGCTTACCGAGGACGCTTGACTTGTATCAGTCTAGCGTCTCCTCATTTTTATTGTGAGCTTCCCGTTTCCTTTTTCAGAGGCGGTGAAGCTCTAGAGTGGACCCAATTGTAGGGCTAAAGGTTGGAGTGGGTCGTTCTCCAACACTTCCCTAATTGTATTAGTAACTACTTTCCGTATTTCATTATTGTTATTATTATTATTAGTTTGTTGTATTTAGGCGTCGGCTGCTAGGGCCATTAGCCAAACTTCCATTCTAAATACATTGTAGTAGATGGGTTTCTTGTAGAAATTTAATTAGGACTTCTGCATTTTCTTTACTGTCAGCTAGAATATCAGGTATGTTCATTTTTAAGTTGGGTTTTTCTCTAGCGCGTTTGTAAATGGGACATTCTAGCAAGAAATGTTTTATCGTTAAGGTTTCATTACATAATAAATATTTACTTGGTGCTTTGTTTGTTAGTAGGTGTGAATGCGTTATGTTTGTGTGACCTATTCTAAGTCGTGTTATAGCGACTTGCTCTATTCTTGTACATTGCACGTCATTATCCCATGGTTATACTTTTTTCTTTATTATTTGTAAGTGGGTGTTAGCATTATCCCATTGCTGCTACCACTGGGCCTTTATTAATTGTTTGACATAGGTTTTACGGTCATGGTGGTTAACTGGGATGCCTTCACTTGGTGTAAACTTAGTTGCTTCTTTGGCTGCCTGGTCAACTCTTTCATTTCCTGTTATACCAATCTGACTTGGTATCCACAATATCACATGTTTTTTACCTTGCTGTAATAGGTGTAAGTTTGTCCTTATTATTATTATTAATGGGTTTGTGGTTTCTATTCGGTATTCTTCTATTTGTTGGCTGGCACTCATAGAGTCCGTACATATAATAAATTTGTTATAAAGAGAATCTGCAGTACAGAGTAGCTTGCCATAAAGCATACATTTCGGCTGTGTAATTTGTTGCCATGGGATCTAGAGTCCATGTGTGTGCAGTTTTGTCTGCATAAATCGCACTGGATACTCTACTGTGTGTTTTGGATCCATCGGTGTATATTTTATGGTAGTTGCCATATCAGTTGATAATTTCATGGTACTTGATGAGATATGTGCGTTTAGGTACCGTATTTTTATTGTGACCGGTGAGATTTTTTATGCATTTCACTTTTTCTTGCATTCACTGAGGGTGTTTTGGCTGTATACATTCAAAATAAGATCGTGTTGTTAAATCAATTGTTTCCAACATTCTTATGTGTGCTGGTTTTGTAATCGTTGTATTGTTTCTGTATTTTGTTACTGTTTCATTAGTAGATACGTCGCAGTTGATGTGGTTCGGAAGAGACGCAATTTTAGAAAAATTGCCATTTTTATTCCGGTAGCATCTATTATATCTAGCTCTTTACTATTTCATTTTCTGGTTGATGCATATATTATGCTTGTGTAATCCATAATGGACAGAAGAAATGCCTTGTACAGTGTGATGAGTGAGATGAGTGAGTTTTCCGATCCGCTCGCCAATTGATATGGAATGTACACTTAATTAAATTCGGCCCTTTTTACATTTAGTTGCGATGTGATCTATGTGTTCCCTGAAGTATAATTTTTTGTCGAAAATAACACCAAGAATTCTTACGCTCTCTTTAACTTCAATTAGAGAGTTTTTGATGTAGACTTCTAGATTATTATGTGCTTTTCTTAACCGGCAAAAGTGAATTGCTTTCGTTTTTGTTTCGGGAAATCGAAAGCCGCTGGATTCCGCAGCGCGTATTACCCGATTAACGGCAGTTTGCAGTGTGTATTCAATAGTCTCCATACTGTGGTGTTGGTAGAAAATGATCAAATCATCTGCATACATGAATTTTTGGTCAGAAGATGGTACAGAATTGATAACGGGGTTTCTGGCTATTAAAAATAGGGTAGTGCATAACACAGACCCCTGAGGGACTCCATTTTCTAGGGTATGGAGTTTTGATTCTATTGTGCTAACTCTAGTACAGAAGGAACGTTCCGTGAGGAATTGGTTGATAAATCTTGGTAAGTTTCCTTTGTTCCATTCGTCCAACCTTTTTAATATATTAAAACGCTATGTTAGATCAAATGCTTATTCTATGTCGCAAGTGATTGCAGCTGTGTGATCCTTTCCATAAATCCATTCTGTACATAGTTTTCGAGATGTACTGGAACATCGAGGGTCGAGCGCATTTTTCTAAAACCTGTTTGTTGTTTAGCGAATAATCTGTGGAATTCTAATGTCCATACTAGTCTTTCATTCACTATTCGTTGTGGTACTTTACTCAATGTACATGTCAAGGAGATTGGCCTGTAACTCTGAGGTTTTCGAATCGGAATTACTATAGATTTTCTCCATGTGTTAGGGTATTGTGTATGTTTGTAGATATAATTATAAATGTCTAGTAATATTGTTTTAATTTTATTCGGCAGTCGTGATAGCATTTCGTATGTGATATTGTCTGGTCCAGGTGCCGAATTTGACGATTTTTTCAGAGAGCTTTCTAGTTCCTGAAAACTAAAAGGTTCATTGTATGCATATAGTTCGTTGGTGTCAAAGTTGATGTCGTACCCTTCTTGCTGTTTTATAGTAATAAACTCTTCGTTATAATTATTAGTACTACTAGATTTTTCGAATGTCTTAGACACCTAATACCAGAATGTAATGTTTTTCCTTTTATTGCCCTAATTTTTTCCATACCAGCTGGTATTGTCCTTGTTATTGAGATTATATATTTTTCCATAATTTTTTTTTGTTTTCTAGAATTATTCGCCTTGCTTGAGGACGATACCGTTTGAAAGCTATTAAGTTATCAAGGATTGGAGATGTTTTAAAGGCTTTCTTTTTATTGCTGATGGCATGCTTCACTTCATCATTCCACCACAGAACTCTCTGTGATTTTATTATACCACTAGTCTGAGGTATAGTTGCATTAGCCACCAATACTATTTTTTTTTTGATAGGTTGTCTACCATTTTTCCTATTACTTGTTAAGGATCATCTCTGTGAATAATTCAAAGCCTTGTTCATATTCATTCCAATCGGCTGATTTGATTATCCATTTTTTGGTTGTAGCGTGTTCCATTTTTGGTATTGTAGTATATAAAATTATTGGGCCATGATCACTATTACAATATTCATCATGAACTTCCCAGGTTAGCTTTACTGATAATCCCGGTGAGGCGAACGATAAATCTATCGCAGAGAAGGTTCCTGACATTGAATTAGAGTGGGTGGGTTTTCCATGGTTTAATAATACGATGTCCCAATTGTCAGTCAGTTGTTCTATTATTCGTCCACGTAGATCTATTTTCGTAGCACCCTATGTTAAAGAATGAGCGTTGAACTCACCCAAAAGTATTACAGGTGGAGGTAGTCGGGCTACTAAAGTTTTTATGTCGTTTAGGTTCCAGATGAATTTTGGTAGATATATGTTACATATTGTAGCCTTAAATGGAACTTCAATTTGGACGGCTATGCACTGAAGGTTGCTATTGACATTTATCTCTTTAGCATAAATGTTGTTTTTGAGATATACGATCACTCCCCCACTAACTCTTGTATTTCCTAAGAAATGTTTGTTAAATGGTATATACCCTCGTAGCGTAAAACTTTCATTTCTTTTAAATGCGTTTCTTGAATGTACATGCAGAAAGGTTTGTATTTATCCATTAAAAGCTTTAGTTCGCCATAATAGAATATAATAAGTTGTTTTGTGTACATAAATGCAAATACTAGATAAATAAATAACAAATAAAATAAATAAAACAAATAGTAAAAGACGTAAGTCACGTACACAATATAATAAAATATGTAATAAACATAATTGATTAGAACAAATAAAGATTAAAACGTTAAAATAAATAGCGTAGATTAATGTAAAATATCACAGATTGATTAGTATGAAGTATCACAGATTAGTTATCACTGACTGTGATTGTATATCACAGTACGTCTTCTTTGGTTAAGGTCTTTCTGGACCTTCCTTTTTGCCATTCAGGCTTTCTTTTACTCTTTTTTTCTAGATCGGTGGCTTGGCTTGATTCAGATTCGTCATCTACAGTTCCGTCTCATTGTTTATTGTTGCTCTTTTCCGTTTGTCATATAAAACCGAACTTTTTGCAGGGATTGAAAATATGTTTTTTAGTTGTACTTGATTGCTTTCATTTCTTACTTCTGCAAGACTTTCTTGTACAATGTTTTTAACTAGACCTTTCAGCTCGGGGATCAATGCGGCTACGATCTCTTTCACTTCACTTGAAGGTTTGGATTTTGCAGCTACCTCTACATAGCTAAGACCTGGCTTCGGGGTTTTAATTGATTGGCTAATTTTCTGCTTAGCTTCAGCATAGCTTACTTTTTCGGTAACTTTGATGGTTTGAATTGCAACTTCTTCTTTATATCTAACACATTATCTTGAAAGAAAGTTATGTTCTTCCCCACAGTTAATGCCTGCAGTGTCTGTATTACATGGTGCTTAGTGTAATCGAAGCCCACATTTACAGATTGTTATCGAGCAATTTGGTGTTATATGACCAAACTTTTTGCATTTTCTGCACTTAAGTGGAGCTGGTATATAAGAACGAACAGGAAGCTTATGAATAGCAGCTTTTATTTGAGTAGGTAGCTTAGGTCTGTCAAACGTAAGTACGTAACTGGGCGTGTTGATAGTGTTTCTATCTTTAATTATACTAATCTCTCTGACATTATTACTCCTTCAGACTTTAAACCATCTTCAATTTCAGATACATTGCTATGAGAGAATACCTTTAGAATAGTTAACAGTCGAATGAGTGTTTACACTACCTACAAAATCTCCGGGTTTACTTATTTCCGATAGTTTTCTTGCTTGTCTAGCAGATACGGTTTCTATTAATAACCCGTTCTTAAGTTTTTTACCATTTTCGGTTCTCCAATTGCTCCTCCATTCACTAATTTAAATATTAGGAAAGGGCTTACATCTTCAAACTTACCTTTATCCCTATCCTACCTATCCAAAACTGAGGCAATGAATTTGTTGACAAGGGCCTGAAATGACCCTTTTTCGAAGTATTTACATCCATTACCAGAGTTGGATAACTCTGGTTTGTTTAAATTTTTGGACTCCATATTGTTCTGACGAAATTCTCGGAAATAAAAATTACTCCCAGCAGAGCCGGGTTACCACGAGAAGGCGAAAAAATACTGTCGGGGGCCGCCAGGTACCCAATTTTTTTTTTAGGGTATCGATTACGGCGATCATTAACCCCTTTTAGCAAATTTGTTGTGTCATTCATATTTCATTTATCATATGAATGCCACTCAAGAATTTTAATACTTTCTTGTTGTCGGTCTCTCTTAAAGACAAGATATCTTTTATGTGGCCCCTGATGTCATTCTCTTCTCTCACATCTCTATATGTTGGGCATGCCATTATAATGTGTTTAATGGTCGGAGGTACATTGCATGTCTGGCAGTTTGGCTGTGTCCCTTCCGGCACGAGGTGAAATTAGGTAATTAGAGGTTTTTCGGCAATGTCCAACCCGTAAACGCGTAATGATGACTTGCTCTCTACGGTTTAACGACCGTGAGTATGTTTTTCATAAACGTCCGGTTCTACTTCCCGTAGGTCGCTGTCGATTTCATGCCATTGTCTTCGCCACTCCTCATAAATGTGTTTTTTTTATAAAATGCTTTTAGGTTACATAAGCGCATTGGTACTTCATCGATTGTTCTATTTTAAGTAGCTAGACGAGCAGCCTCGTCTGGCTTTTCATTCCCAATAATTCCCACTTGGCTTGGTTTATTATCACACTGACTCCTTCGAGTTGAAGACTGGTCGTCAACGATACAATCATGTTTACCAGGTCATCTTGTTTTGAATTAAGCATAATAGCCCCTATGCTGCTTATGGAATCGGTGCATATGATAAAATTTCTGTGGCTTGAGGTTTTGCAGTACAGAAGTGCTTGCTTTATCGCCACTAATTCAGCCGTGTACATGCTGTTTTCTTGCGACAGGGTTAAACTGTATGTATAGTTTACATCGACAAATGCACATCCCACGCTGTCACCAGTTTTAGATCCATCGGTATAATTAAACTAGTAGTTGTTATAGGAACTGTGTATTGTCATGAAATCTTGTTTATATACCGATGGGTGGGTGTTTGCTTTGGTGTCTTTCACAAGGTCTTCTTTTAGTACATTCTGCATCTTTGCCTATGGGGGTGTTCATTTACTGCAGTGTAGAACGTGTTAGGTGTTTCAATTTTGTATCCTTTTATCTTATTGTCGCTGGTTTGGTAATGGTTAGACCTTCAGAAAATATTTGGTCTTCTGAATTATGACTAAAAAAATCATACAGAGGGTAATGTGGTTGGGTTTGAATACTAGCTCCATAAGACATAAGGAGACGTTCATACCTCAAACGAAGGGGCTCGAAACGTGCTTCCCCTTGGACTTGTTCGAAATGCCCCAATTGTTAACTTTAAACCTTGATAATGCACTGATTCAAGCTTATTCAGCAAATATCTACGTGCCCCGCGATATATTATAGCACTGTACTCTAGACGTGACAATATGAAGGTCCTATACATAGTGAGTAAAACTTTCCTCTCGCTGCCGCAATTGATATTAGATAGGAGTCTTAATATGTTTAAAAAGCGCTTACATTTGGAGAGAAGGTTATCAATTTGACCTTTCGCCAGCAACGTTTCATCGAGGACTATTCCAGAATATCTGACTTGACGTTTTCTGCTGATAGCACTATCCCCTAGGTGTAAGGTGTAATTTACGTTACAGTTTCGCAATCTGAAAAAGTGTACAGACTGTTTTGCTAGCGGAGAGGGTGAAGCCAATTGATTTAGCTCTATCGTGCACTACATCCACGGCGTCAAGCTCATTTGTTCGTCCTCAGGTGGGGAGGAATTGTAGAGACATAAATCATCTACATATAATTGAATTTTTGCGTAGGCACGTCGGTTTCAATCAATTTATTTATTGCTATTAGGAACAATGTTACGCTTAATGTCGATCTTTGAGGAATCCCATTAACCAAAGGTCCGCGAGTTGATTTTATGTTTCCCATTTTTACCTGGATTTCTCTGTTGGATAGAAACTCAGTTATAAATGTCGCCATATTCCCCCGTATGTTCCATTCATGTATTGTTTTTAAGATTTTATACCTCCATGTGCAATCGTAGGCCTTCTGAATATAGAAAAATACCGCTATTGTGTGCTGGCGTTGTGCAAAGGCTTTTTTAAGGTGGTCTTCTAGAAGTACCAGACTATCTATGGTACTGCGTCGACGACGGAATCCGAATTGGAGAGGTGAAAGTAACCAGTTGTTTTCTAGATACCAAACAAGTCTGATATTTACCATTTTTCCGAATATTTTACCCATACAATAGGTTAATGGGATTGGTCGGTAATTCTGTGGCATTTCTTTACATTTATGCGGTTTTAATATTGGTATTACGTAGCGACCTTCTATTCCTTTGGATATGGCCCGCCGTCCGTATAAGGTTATCTAGATTAAGCTTTATAAACTTTTCATCGCATCCTACGGTAGATGTTTAATTAGTTCACATGGGATTTTGTCATGTCCAGGTGATGATGTTTTACATGTCATCAACACGGCGTTAAGTTCTTCCATAGAGAATGGAGAGTTGTAAGCAAGGTCTTGGTCGGTTTCGAAATTTATGGGCCTTTCTGTTGTTTTTTAATCTCTGTGAACTCCTGACTGTAGCTGTCATTACTACTGGTCTTACTAAAAAGATTCATAAATGTATGTACCATCTCGTGAATGTTATTTACAGTTCTACCATTGTAACCGTTTTAATTTTCTTCCATACTTGATCCATGGCAGTCTGAGATATTATAGACGAAACGTAATCATTCCAAGTATTTTTTTTGTTTTAATATTAACCCCCGTTCCATCGCCCTAAGGCGTTTAAATATAATACAGTTTTCTGTTGTGGGTTGTCTCTTAAAGGTATTATACGCTCGCCTTTTCTTTTTTACCACTTCCTCAATTTCTTTAGTCCACCAAGGGACGCCTCTTCTTGGGATTGTCTTCATTAGAGGAATACTTTTTCCAGCAGCATTACGTATGTTCTGTTATTTTTTTATTGGTTGTATTGAATACGAAAAAGCGTTCCAATCTGCACTTTTTAAGTTCCACCGTAGTTTTAGGTTCATAACAGGCAATGAATTTTCAGTTTGAATTAATATCGGTATATGATCCGAAAAAATATCCTCCTCTAACGTTGCCTATTTTAGATGTGTACCTAATGATGGAGAGCACATCGTTAGGTCTAAATGAGAAAAGCTGTTAGATCTAGCGTTCACATATGTGGGTGATCCGGTATTTAATAAAAAGAGGTTGTTATTATTTATAAGGTCCTCAAGAACCCCACATTTTATTATGTGAATTAAAATCTCCTACTAATAAAATTGAAAGGGGTAGTTGACTTATCACATTTTCCAGGTCGTTGTAGCTCCATTCGTTATTGGGTAGGTAAATATTGCATATTGTTGTATTAATTGGGTAAGTAATACGTACCGCTAACACTTGTAGTTTAGAGCTAATTTTTATTTCTTTCACAGGTATCTCCTGTTTTGTAAAAATGGAAACACCGCCACATGCTCTGAGACTAGGTGGACCATGTTTATGGAATGATATGTACCTTCTAAGAGAAAAGCTTTGTGCAGGAATCAATCTTGTTTCTTGGAGACACAAACATATTGGTTCATAGTCGATGATGATTTTCTTGATTTCTGGGTAATGCGTTATTAAACCATTGCAATTAACTTTTATTATATTCGCCATTTTTGACAAGTATTATAGATAACAAATAAATCATCATCTGAGTATAAAAAAACTTAATTACTAATGCGAAAAATTAGTTAACCTGATCTAAGTGTCTAGATTACGGGGACCTCTACTTTTACCCTTTGGCCACCCTCTTTTTTTCTTCCTTTCTTTCTCCACGTCTGTTGACATACAGCTACCGTCTGACAGTTCTCCAGATATCATAGCCGTATCAGATTCCGACACCTGGTCATTTCTAGTCCTTCTTACTATTTTATCAATCTCAGATTGATCTGTTTCGTATGCATCGGGGGTTTTACCCCTCCTCCTTTTTGGTGTAATTGGTTATGAGAGCTTAGGGATATTTTGAGTATCTTTTGGTGGTTGAACTTTAGACTTACGGGTTAATTCTTCTATTTCGTATGTGCCAGGTTTCATTGCCATAGTGACCTCTTCTCTAATAAAAATTTATTTCAGGTACTAACGTGGTGACTATTTCTTTAACCTTTATTGTTTCTGTTTCTTTCGCGGAAGTTATTGCCGCATAAGATGCCTTCTGATCAAGTAAAGGTACTCGTACCTCTGTTTTTGCTTGCAGGTAGGTGAGTTTCTTGTCCACTTTTATTTTTTGAATTTCTACTTCGTTTTTAAACGCTGGGAAGTTTCTCGATCTTGACATGTGTGGGCCACCACGATTAACACATTTCGGAGGATCTTGGCATGTATCTCTACTATCATGTTCTGGTAACCCGCACGTGCACATTTTTTCTCTGGAGCATGTTAAAGGTGTATGGTCAAACCTTTGGCATTTGAAACAGCGCATTGGGTTTGGATAATAAGGGCGTACAGGCAAGCTATGATAGGCTGCTTTAACGATGCCAGGTAATTTAGCCTTATTAAAAATTAATAAGATTGACGACGTTCTTATCAACAGCTCTCCCTTCTTTATAGTCATAAATTTTACATCAATTACTTTGTGACTCCAAATTTTCCTTTATTTCGTTTTCCGTAGCATAAGTTAAATCCATACACGTTATCACTCCGTTACTATAATTTAGTGTTTTATGCGGTGTTACCTCCACACTAAAACCATCGAAGGTTTTTTATTTAAGCAATTTTTCAGACTGGCTTCTATTTTTAATTTCTACTAATAAACCATCTCTTATTTTACTAATATTATTGACTGGTCCTACAACTTCATCTATGGTCTTTTGGATAACAAACGGGCTAACCTTACTTAGAGCATAGTTTTCAACAGGTTTAATAACAATATACTTGGCATAGCGTTCGAATCTATTTTCTCGTACGGGATATCCAGTTGATCTACCTCCGGTAACTTTGGAGGTAAAGGTCGGCTACGAGCCAGTGGAAGCAATCGCAGCGATATTAGAAGCCTCGTTATCATTTATTCTCGCTATTGGCGATGAACAATATATAAGGAGTCCTATAGCTGCCTTACTAGATTGAATCGACGTTCGTTCCAAAGCACAATCTTAGACTTGAATTTTAAATCTTGTTTCTCTTAACAAATTCATAAACAGGTTTATAATTACACCAATATAATTTAGATTAATGTATTAATGTATTACTGTAGTCAAGTATTGTGAAATTACTTACTTTCTCCAAGTAGTTGTTTTGTGTATCACCTTCCTTCCTCCCCTTTTTTGTATATACGTATTGTTTACCTTGAACTGTCCCTACATTTGTGTTGTTAAACTCATGTAGACAGCTGTTAACAGTAAAGTATAGTTTACACTTTTTTTTAATTTAATATACTTATTACTGACTGACATAATTTCTTTGCGTTTTGTTAGTTTCGAACACATTTAGTTTTGTTTCCTTCCTTTATTTAATTTATTTGCTTAAAGTTTGATTAATAATTTTGCACATAATTCTTTTTAATGATCTCAATCATTCTTCTTTTTATCTATTTGTGTAAGGCTAGAACAATGCAATTTTTTTTTTACTGTAAGAAACTTATTCATTGATTATTTTTACCATTCGTGTTCTGTAAGGTTAGTTTTGGGGACCCTTATTTTATTTATTTGCGTCCATTTTTTGCGTCACTAATTAATTATCTTTCATTTTTTGTGTTATTTACGCCTTCAGTTACACTAATTTTCACACATTATTTTTTTAAACAAACTTTTAGAACTTCCGTTAGCACATTAAAGCTTGTTTTAAAAACCGAATTAGATACTTATTTTTTTGTATTTTTGTAAGTTTACTTCAATATTAGGAAATATATTGATATTTATTAACCTCTTAATGCACTCGCCCGAGTTAACTCGGGTTTAAGAAAATGAATTTTTTCTGCACGCCCGAGTTAACTCGTGAGACCGACAGTTTTGGTATTCTATATGAATACAAGCGAATATACTTGTTAAATGATGTTGTACTTATTTCCTCTCACCCGAATAAAGTTGCCACCGGTGATTCACAGCTTTTTCGTTTGCGCTTGCACATTTTGTATCCACTATTGTCTCGTGATTGTCAGCTGATTCTGTGACGTCATCTCTTTCTTGTGCAATCACGCATTACTTCAGTGTTCGCGTTAGTATCGAGGTCGTTTTATTTTTAACACTTTTGTTTTTTCTTACCGAACATGGAAAGTGATCACGATTTGCTATTTAGTTCAGAAGATGAAGCTTTAGAACACAGTGGTAGTGATTTAGAGATTGAGGTTATATCAGAGGAAGAGAGTAGTAATGAAGACATTCTTGCTTCAGCTCGACAACGGTTTCGAATACAACAAGATGATTCTTCACCTGCACCATTCCCTTCACTGAAATACCTGGTATAAAAAATATTGATGTTAGAGATTATAGTTGCCTAAATTTCTTCGAGTTTTTTTTTTGATGAACAGTTGATACAATGTATTGTGAATGAGACAAATAGATATGCAAAAAGTCATAAGCGAGGCAGAGAAAATACTTCTTGGTTTGACACCAATCCAAATGAGATTAGAGTATTTCTAAATATTGTACTTTTGCAAAGTATAGTAAGGAAACCAGAATACCGTCATTATTGGATAAAAAATCCATTATTATATACACCATTTTTTGGAGAGTGTATGACTGGGAAACGCTTCGAGGCGATAAAACAATTTCTACACTTTTCAAATAATGATGAATTTGATTCAGCAAATCATCCTTGTCCAAAACTCAACAAAATTTGGCCAATTTATGAAAATCTAAATAAAAAATTTGGCGATGCTATTACACCAGAGAAATTTGTGACTATTGATGAAAGTTTATTACTATATAAAGGTCGCCTGGGATGGGTGCAATACATTCCACTCAAAAGAGCCAGATTCGGCATAAAAACGTACCTATTATGTGAACGAAAAGTGGTTATGTCTATAATTTTATAATCTATACTGGTAAGAATACCGTTCTTGATAGAGAATTTGAAGATCTTCTAATGTCGTCGCAAGTGGTGATGTCTTTGATGATACCGTTGTTGAATAAAGGATATTGTTTGACGATGGATAATTTTTATAACTCACCTGGATTAGCTGATCTATTGATAAAAAATAAGACTGACGTTTATGGAACATTACGCGTATCACGAAAAGACGTACCTAGTGACATGAAAAGTAAAACATTGAAAATTGGAGAAACAATTGCTTTTCAGAGAGGCAAAGTGTGTGTAATGAAATGGAAAGATAAGAAAGATATCTCTCTTATCTCTACCATTCACAAACCATCAATGGTGGAAGTACAGACCCGCAAAGGAGTAATAAAAAAACCGCAACTTGTGTTGGATTATAATCACACCATGGTTGGTGTTGATCGTGTCGATCAACATTTGTCTTCGTATGTTGTGACAAGAAAAAGAGGAAAACAGTTTTATAAAAAGATTTTCTTTCATCTCTTAGATCTGGCAATATGGAATGCCTTTGCGCTTTACCAAAAATCAAGCGGTGAAATGGATTCACTAGAGTTCCGTCTCAAAGTAATTGAACTCTCCATTGAAAAATATAAAACTACCACCATTTCGAGAAGTGGACGGCCATCAAACGTCCCAACACCACTCAGATTATCAGCAAGACACTTTCCATCATTTGTGCCACCAACGGCAAAGAAAGAAAATCCCACTCGACAGTGTTTCCTCTGCTCAAGGAAAAAGACCGAAAACAATAAAAGGATTCGTAAAGAAACGAGATACATGTGTGCTGAATGTGATATTCCTCTTTGTGTCATTCCGTGTTTTAAAATTTACCATACTGTCGTAAATATTGACTATAAACTTATTTTTCAATTTTTTTAATCCTTTTGAAGTTTTTTTTTGTTGCCCGAGTTAACTCGGTTTAGCGAAGTAAGTGTAATTACTTTAGTCTTATTTTGCATAAAACAGCATCTTTTTGTGTTTTTTTCTCAAGATTTGTTATCGTTCTTTTGTATTTTAAGAAAATGGAAAATAAAATAATTGGTGGAAAAACGACCGCGTTTTAATTTTTAATTGGTGCATTAAGAGGTTAATAATCACTTTATTTTGTGTGAAACACTTTAATCAAAATTACACAATTAATATTTTTTAATTTAATAGTCGATTTAACGTTTTGCGTCACATTCGACATGCATGCTAATGTATTTCTTTGTGGTGCAGTTAAGCTAGTTAATTTTTATGCAGCTCTCTGCCTTCGATTGTTTCTTTATTTGTGTACGCTTATGGGTCTCAAATTACGTTTAAGGCCGAGGTATTTATAAGCATTTGTCGGTTCGTTGTTGTTCGGAAACTGTAATTTTAAGCTTCTGGTGCCCCTTTTTTTATACAAATACCGTTGACCTACGACCTTACCGACTTGAGCAGCAGGCAACGAACCTTTTGTTCCGTCCCCTATAAGCTACAATTTCGCTTTATACGATATTCGTCTTTTATTTTCTATCTTGCGTAACAGGTAGGAGCCGTCGGGAAGTGGGATAGTGTTAAGCATTTCTTATAGATGTCGGAGAGTAATCTAAGGGCTGGGTGTCGAGCAAGTGCCGGAGTATTTTACGGTTAAGGCCATCATGACCTGGGGCTGAATTGCGTCTTTCTTTGAAGTACGCTTTGACCTGGTCGAGTGTGATGGGAACACAAAAGGGACTCCCGTTTCCAACTGGATTTCGAGAAGGTTAAGGTTACGGAAGTCTTCAAGGCGAATATCTAGGAGTTGTGGGTCAGTGAGATGGGATTTGGGGATTTCTTTTCTTTGAGTAAGTATCAAACTGTTGCCAGAAGAGTTTTCCATTTCTGTAATCTAACTGTGAGGTGGCTTAGGTCTAGTAGTCTTCGGTGTGTTTGTTTGTTTCTCGCCTGATTAAGGCGTTGAGGCGATTGTATTCGCTCTTGTGAGCCGGATACCTAGATCGCAAGAATTGACGGTAGATTCGTCTTTTCTTTTTGATCCAGTTCACCATTTTCCGTGGGAGTAGTTAGTGGAAAATATCGATGTTTTTCCATAGAACTGAGGTTCCGACCGCTTCCGTAATTACGGAAGTTAGGTCTCTGATTGTTTTCTCCAGATCTTAGGTGGTTAGAAGATTGGGTGTTTGAAGGTTGTTAGAGATGTGTTCGGAGAACACATTCCAGTATGCGGTTGAAAAATCTTTGATTACCGTATATAGCGAAGACGTAGGGTGCTGGACAAAATAAAGTATTGACCAGTAGTGATAGATAATATGATGTGGAGCGTAATACCTATAAAGCACTCCCAGTCGAAATAATGGGCTATGTTCGGAACCAAAGATGTGATCTATTATAGAAATACCCAAATGCTCGAAAAATGTAGATTGTGTGTTAGTGACTCGCAAAAGTGGCAACTGCAACAAGGTCAATGATATCCTGATACCGTTGCCATTGCTTTTGGGTGTGGCGGGCATTGAAATCACCTAGGATTAATGCGTTAGAAAGGCTGGAGGCGTAAATTAGGAGGTTATCAGAAAGGGTGTTGTGATCGGGCGGATTGTAGTAAGAGAAGAAAACAATCGAAGTGGGAAAGTGCGCCGTCACATCAACATATTCGAGATTCTGTAGGTGAGGAGGAACTTTAAAGCGGGTGGACGGGAAGAAATTTCTTACGATAAGGGGGTTCCATAGTGGCTATTGTGTAGGTAGCAGTGATAAGTGTTAAAGTTAAGGGTGCATCTCTTTATTAGTTTTGTTTCAGTAATTGAGAGGATGTGTAGGGGAAGGGTGCCTAAAGCGGGCACCAGCCTAAAGCGGGCATCCACTTCTAAATCACCCGTATAAACTCAGAGCGATCACGCATACCATTGACGGTACCCCTCTTACTGCCTTTACTCCGTGACAGTCCTTGCTCAAATCTCCATTAAGCGGTACGACCAGTGTGCTGTAAAGAAGAATTTTGATATTTTTATGTAAACAGACGAAGGTATGTAGAATGGGTTGTGTTTAATAGTGAGTAGATTATGTTATTCTTAAGATACGTTTAGTGTATGGTGTTTATTTTGCTTTAATTTAATCATATGTGCATGCCAATATTAAAATCATTTTGAGGTTAAATTTAATAAAAACATCCGTCTAACGGAAAAGGTAAAGCGAGCAGGGCAATGTGAGCATGCCCTGTATATTATTATAACGATCATATTAGGTATTATTATTACTTAGATATTATTATTATTAACCAGTATTATATGATATTGTCTCAAAATAGATAATATTATTTTATCAAAAAATCAACTCATCTTTTTCAGATGGTGAATAAATATGAGAGAAAATCAAATCAGTGCTCATGGAGTGAAGATGCGATGAAACAAGCCATAAAGGAAGTAGCAGAATTAAAGAAAGGCATAAAACCTACTGCCGTAAAATATGGCATTCCAAGGGCTACTCTCCAGAGATATCTCAAAACAGGTTCTTGCAAAAAAAAAAATTAGGAAGGTTCATAACAGTTTTCAATGAAGAACAAGAATTTGAACTATTAAATTATGTGTTTCAAATGGACAATGTGTTTTACGGCTTATCCAAAGATGAATTTCTTAAGCTCGTTTTTCAATATGGTGAAAAAACCACATCCCTCATCCATTCAAAGATGGTACAGCTGGTAATGATTGGTACAAAGGCTTCATCACTAGACACCCTGATTTGACTCTACGAACCAACTTCCATAGCAAGAGCAAGAGGCTTTAATAAACCCCAAGTCTATAGATTTTTCGATTTATTGGAAGACCAAATGAGAGAACATAATATTGATGCTACTCGTTTATATAATATGGACGAAACAGGAGTATAAACTTCATCTAACAAGCCTCCAAGAGTCCTGACAAAAGTTGGAAAACGCCAAGTTGGCATAATTGCAAGCAGTGAAAGGGGTGGAACTACTACCGTTATTTGTTGTTGCAATGCTGCGGGATCATTTATACCACCATTTATGATCTTTGCTCGCAAGAAAATGAACTCGCGGCTATTGGATGGAGCATCGCCAGGTACCCAAGCAACCTGTACGGACAATGGGTGGATTAATGGACCAGCATTCTTGGATTGGCTAAAATTATTTATTGAAATTGTCCGACCAACATCAGACAAAAATGTCATTCTTGTGTTGGATAATCACGAATCCCACAAATATTTACCAGCTTTGGAATTGGCTTCTGCGAATAATGTCATTTTTATTTCTTTGGCACCCCATACGACACACCGTATGCAACCTTTGGACTACTGTGTATATGGGCCTTTGAAAATATATTTCAAGTAGGCAATTGCTACGTTCCAAAAAGCTCATGCTGGTCGAATCATTAATCAAAATGATGTTGCTGGTCTCTTCGCAAGTGCCTATATGAAAGCTGCTACAGCTCAAAATGCAATTAAAGGTTTCAAAAGTACAGAACTTTTTCCAACAGACAGATATGTTTTTGATGAGTCTGATTTTGAACCAGCAACGGTCACAGAAAAACCATTTAACCCAGAAAATGTCCAACTAGAACAATCGCATTCAGAAGTAACTGTCGTTGATAGGACACCGTCTCCATCTGCAATTGACCAGATTACGCATTCCCAGCATACGACATTATATCAACCTGCAAATCCTGTTACTGTCGATGAACTACCTGGATCTTCCACCACCGATGTTGTTCCTTTATTGGACACTTGCACGAAGAGAACACCAATGACACCTGTTAAATGCACCTCCTCAAATATTAATAGTGATATTAGCACTAATATGGAACACTTTTTGCCTTTGGCTATAAGACCTCTACCAACTGTAAGTTCGAACAAAACAACCAGGCGAAGTAAAACTCAGAAGGCTGAAATTTTAACCAGCACGCCAATTCAAGACGAGCAGAGAATGAAAACATCCAAGAAAATGAAACCTCAAAAATAAAATTGTAAAAGGATTACGAAGAATCTTATGAAAAATGAAAAGAAGACAAAAATAAAATTAAAACAAAAAAAACTCTATATTCATGCCTTGTATACGCTGAGGATTATGTAGATCCTCCCACCGAAGATTGGATCCAGTGCGACGATTGCAAAATGTGGGCCCATGATAAGTGTACATCATATTCTGGGATTAGCGCATTTTTTTGTGATGTTTGTCATGAGATTTAACTCCTTAGTTATTTACAGTAGTTATTTAGCTATTATTTGATTTTGGAATAAAAGTTCTTACAATTTTTAATTAATGTATGCTCACTGCTTGCTTTGCCCCCTACGTGCCCACTTTACCCTTTCGTCCATGCCCGCTTTAGGCCATCCTCTGGGCAAAGCGATCATTTGCAAGGGTTTTCTATTTTGGTTCTAGTTTCCAATTTGTGACACTTATAAAAAATTTTAATATTGACTATCGAAGTACTATGACTACAGTATCTAATAGCAATAACAGTTTTATTTTCCTTCGTAAAAATACAGGTTTTTTCCCCACTTAACCTTAAGGTGCCCGCTTTGGGCACCCTTCCCCTACGTTGTGTTCATGGAGTAAGTTTTCAAGTAGGGAGCGTTTCCGACGAACACCCTTGCGTTAAGTGTCCCTGCTATGGTATCCATTTTCGAAGGATTTAAGGACTGGGTTCTGGGAATGCGTCTGCGTACCTACTACGCAGGCGCCGGTTCTTCGTTGGAAGAAGGAGCGGGATAGCGGGTCTAGGGTACGACTGATCCTATTTCGTCGGGCATAACAATCTTACTAATTAGTAGTTATGTACTAATACGTCACCTTTCTTATACTCTATAGGAGTAGAAAAGGGTGGTAGCGCCTAACGCACTTGTTTAAATTACGTACTAGCTCACTTCCTTTTTTCGTGATCGTAATAATGCACTGATGCATAACAGGCTACTTACCACCGTCATTATGTAATATAGTAAAGGTAGCGGATCGCGAAAATTTTATTATTGTAATAAACGTTTGTCAAATCGCCATTGTTACCGCGATAGAAAAGATAATTAGTAGGTTGTTAATATCTTAATAATACGTCGTAATTTGCTAATGTTTTCGGAATATTTTATTTTATGTATTTTTATGTAAGAAATGTGGGAATGTATGTAACTGATATTTGGCTAAGGGTTGAAAAAGCATACGTTTGGGGGTTAGCTAGCAGGTGCCCGCCTTTACTGAAGGAGTGTGATGAATCGTTGGAAATGCGTACATTCTCGGTGTAAAAACGTCACTAGTTAATACTTAATTACGTCGGAACATGCCGCGGATCAAAAGAGCATCTTTGCTTGGTACTAGGAAACTTGATATTAGATGTAGGGTTTGTTACGGACGAATGCATATTTTTAAAATTAAGATTTCGTTTAATAATTAATATGGAACTGTTTCAACTTAATGTTTCTTGTTCTTTATTTATTACTTTTGAAAGGCGGGGGTTGATTTTCGGGAGTAAATATAGTATGTTGAAATCCGAGGGGAAGGGAGTTACTATCGAAATTTTGATTGAGTCTGATTGCTTTGATTGTTTTAATTAGAAATTCCCATTGTAAACCGTTCGGTCTATAAATATTTTGTCGTGTACCTTTTAGAAAAACTAAAACGCTAATTCGTTCTTTTCTATTAATGTATGTTTTAATGTAAATTTTTCCAAAAATTAATCTATAATTAATCGCCGCGGTGCGAGTTTTAAACCGCGTATCTTAACTCGTCGTGTTGGTGGTGAAGTGTTTAACTAAAGCGAATATATTCAAGTGTAAGTAGATATTTTTAATGTAATCAGGGCCGCTGCTGCCATGTGTGCGATGTGTGCACCGCACACAGGCGGCCGAAAATAAGGGCGGTCAAATGGTACTTGGGACTCGACTAGTAATTATAAAAATTATTTAATAGAAAATAAAATTCACGACACCACTATTTGGATGTTCCGTAATAAGAATAAAAAAACATTAGTACCTACTGTATATCTTTTATTTATCTATCTGTCTTTTCGTCTAATCTAAATAAAAACATTCCGAAGTATAGTATATGAATTTCCGCCTCAGAAACATTAAAATAAATATAAGATAATTTGACCATTTATTTCATATTTTTATAGTGAAGTATAAGAACGTTACGGTTACCGCGATTGCTAACGTTGTTTTTAGGTTATTTAACTCTTTGAAATTTTCACAAAGCCACCGACATTATAATGGAATACCGGTAGCTTCGCTCAGCAAGTGAAATTCTAGAAATTTGATTAGATTACTTTGACGAATGTTTTGAGGGAGATAAATCCTTTTCTTTTATTTATTTTTACTTTTGATTAAGACGAAACAATATATCTTTTTTAAATTGAAATCACAGAATACATAATACCAACTTGGCGTTTTCCAACTTTTGTCAGGACTCTTGGAGGCTTGTTAGATGAAGTTTATACTCCTGTTTCGTCCATATGTGTTAAAATGAACATGTGCTGATGTGCCTTTTTTATTTTACTATGCATTTGCATTTTTAATTTTAGTAACTTGCTGACAATCATTTTAAACGGGTTTTAGGTCGTACTTTAAAATCTGTGCTTCCGTATAGGTATAGTAAGCGAAAGCGAGCAATTACTGTTCGGGTGTTATGTAATTTAGTTTTGTTAAATTAGTTTTACCCATAACAGGGTTTATTAGTGATTACTGATTACTTCAAAATGTCCGAAAGAAAAAAAAGCGGCTATCGGGTTTTCAATATAGGCAGAGAAAAGAAGCGAAAACTGAAGAAAGAAAAAGACTTAGCGGTGCACTGGGACAATTTTTAGTCAAAAAAGAAATTCAAGATAAAAAATTAGGTCCATCAACTTCGAAAGAAGTTTTCCATGAAGGCGAAGAAAAAACCTGCAATGACGAGAGCTCTGATGACAGTGATTACACTCATATTGAGAATACTGGTTCTGCGGATAAAAATACCGAAACTGTCCCAGATTTGGCATGCGGTGAAGCAAATTCTTGTTCATACTTGGTTTCGAACGATCCCGGAAATGGCATGGAAAAATGAACCGAAGTGAAGTTTAATTTATTGTTGAAAATTTTCCTTTTCAAATTAAGAACATTAGTTTCCCAAGAGATACAAATAACAGAAGATTTTCAGAAGCCTGCTACTATCACACATTAATCAATCAAGATAAAGTTCATCGTCCTTGGCTACTTTATTCATTATCACTAAATAGTGTATTTTGTGCACCATGTACACTGTTCTGTTCTGATGAAAGCAGAGGACATTCACTCTTCGGATCTCTTGGAGTAAGCGATTGGCAACATTGAGCCATTATTTTAAAAAGACACGAAACATGTGCTGCTCATATAAAAAATTCCCAGAAAATGTTTGAATTATCTGCAGCATTAAAGAAAGGACTAACAGTGGACTCTGCTCACCAAAGACTGTATGAAATGGAAAAAAGCCATTGGTGAGCTGTGATTGAAAGATTACTATCTATAGTGAAATTCTTATCTAAACAATTTCTAGCGTTTATAGGATCTTCACACAAATTATTTGAGCCAAATAATGAAAATTATTTGCAGTTAGTTCAAATGGTTTCAAAATTTGATACTGTATTATCGGAACATCTTCGTCGTGTGGAAACTAAGAATAAAATCCTCGATAAAAATCTACCACATTATTTAGGATGGGAACATCAAAACGAGTTAATAGTTTTATTAGCAGATTATGTTAAAGATGTCATTTTAAAACAAATTCAACAATCAAAATATGTTTCTATTATTTTAGATTGCACCCCCGATGTAACACATACAGAACAAATAACAATTGTGATAAGATGTGTTTCAATCTCAACTCCACTTAGAATATTTGAATATTTTTTAGGGTTTTGCCCTGTCGTTGATGTTATCGGACAAGGATTGTTTGAATTTATCCAGAATAAGTTAGGCGAATTTAATCTAGACATGAAAAATTTGCGCGGTCAGGGTTATGATAATGGCGCAAATATGCGTGGAAAACACATTGGACTGCAAAAGAAAATCTTGGAAAAATACCCCCGAGCCTTTTTTATTGCCTATTCTGCGCACAGTTTAAACCTTTCTTTATATACTTTTATAGAAAATTGTTTAACGACTTTTAACAGATATTACTACTGACGAAGATAACTGTAAGTGTTATCGAAACGTTTAGATTGTATAATTTAAAATACACCATTAAAAAACCCAAAAAAGATAAGTATTTTATAAGGAAAAGTTATGTAAAATTAAATTCTCTTTAAAAATTATGTCTAACACTTAAATTGTACCTTAGGAATTTTTTTACCGCTAAATTATGGTTCGTATTAAAAAATTGCGTAGAACATAATTAATTGATATATTTAAGGTCTTTGTCTGGGTATTTTTATATCTTTGAAATATCCAGCTATTTTAGAAATAATTAATAAAAGCCAAAAACTGAACCTAATAAACCCCTCACCCCTCTTCGATGCTGAATTGCTCCTAAAATCTAATCAGCTCTAAGCCAAATGAAAACAATGTTAAATACAGAATTTTAAGTACGTAGGTATTTTCGTTCTGGACTTATCGTGGATACTAACATACATCCACCCACACACACACGCACGCACGCACGCACGCACGCACGCACGCACGCACGCACGCACGCACGCACTCACGCACTCACGCACGCACACACGCACACATGCACACACGCACACGCACACACGCACACGCACACACGCACACACGACACACGCACACACGCACACACCACAGCACACACGCACACGCACACACGCACACGCACACAGCACACACGCACACGCACCACACGCACACAGCACACCACACCACACACACACACACACACACACACACACACACACACACACACACACACACACACACACACACACACACACACACACACACACAACACACACACACACACACACACACACACACACACACATGCATATGATGTAGGTTGGAAGGTAAAAAACAGTACAGGGCTCCCTCACTCATGTACTTGTGTGAATTAGCATTGTTGTTTGTTGTTTATATTTATCTTTGTGTAGAGGAGGGCGTAGACGAACGGGTACAGGATAAAGCTTGGTTATAATTGTAAATAAGCAATTACCGGGTGTTTACATACTCCCGTTGTTGACCATTAAAACACCTCGAATTTTATTTTTATTGTTTTTATTGTTGTATAGATGTTGTGATCTATTTACAATTTGCCCTTGTAAGGTTTTGTTTAATTTAACATTTTAACATTTTTTAGAATAATTATATCTTTATATACTTTTATAGAAAATTGTTTAACAATTTTTAACAGATATTACTACTGACAAAGATAACTGTAAGTGTTATCGAAACGTTTAGATTGTATAATTTAAAATACACCATTAAAAAAACCCAAAAAAGATAAGTATTTTATAAGGAAAAGTTATGTAAAATTAAATTCTCTTTAAAAAATGTGTCTTAACACTTAAATTGTACCTTAGGAATTTTTTTACCGCTAAATTATGCTTCGTATTAAAAAATTGCATAGAACATAATTAACCGATATGTTTAAGGTCTTCGTCTGGGTATTTTTATATCTTTGAAATATCCAGCTATTTTAGAAATAATTAATAAAAACCAAAAACTGACCCTAATAAACCCCTCACCCCTCTTCGATGCTGGATTTCTCCCAAAATCTAATCAGCTCTAAGCCAAATGAAAACAAGCTTAAATACAGCATTTTAAGTACGTAGGTTTTTTGTTCTGGAGTTATCGTGGATACTAACATACATCCACACACACACGCACGCACGCACGCACGCACGCGCACGCACACACACACACGCACACGAACACGCGCACGCGCATGCACACGCACACGGACACGCAAACGCACACGCACACGCACGCTTACACGCACACGCACACGCACACGCGCACGCCCACGCCCACGCCCACGCGCACGCGCGCACGCACGCACACACGCACACAACGCACAGCACATCGCACGCACACACGCACACACGCACACACGCACACACGCACACACGCACACACGCACACACGCACACACGCACACACACACACATGCACACGCACACGCACACGCACACGCACGAGCACGAGCTCTAGCACGAGCTCGAGCATACGCACAAGCACGAGCACGAGCACGGGTACTCGCGCGAGCACGAGCACACGCACACGCTCACGCACGAGCACGAGCATGAACACGCATACGCAAACGCACACTCAAACGCACGAGCACGAGCACACGCACGAGCACGGGCACACGCACACACACGAGCACGCGCACGCACACGTACACGCAAGAGCACGCGCACGCACACGCACAGGCACACGCACACGCAAACGCACACGCACGAGCACGCGCACTCACACGCACACACACACACACACACACACACACACACACACACACACACACACACACACACCACCCAGACATCCTGGCCCATCTTGACGAAACTTGTCCAAAAGTTGTAAAATGAGTTAATAAATCGATTTAGCGATAGTGAAAAAAAGGTTGATTGCATAACCTTCTATACCTACATATGCTTGGTTATAATTGTAAATAGGCAATTACCGGGTGTTTACATACTCCCGTTGTTGACCATTAAAACACCTCGAATATTATTTTTATTGTTTTTATTGTTGTATAGATGTGATCTATTTACAATTTACCCTTGTAAGGTTTTGTTTAATGAGTTTTTTTTGTCTTTGATTCAGTCTGGTTAATTCTAGGTGTAATTAGAATTGTATTTCTCTTTATATGTAATTTATTGTAATTTCATGTTGTATTTTGTGTTTTATTAGTCACTAAACAATTGTGTATGTCTAAATTTCTCACCTATTTCTTGTTTGTCCTTGTATTTACCTTATTATCACCTGTGCAATTTTACAGTTGTTGTATTTGTTATCTACCGTAGTTTGCCTTGTTGTTTACTTAGAATAAACTGATGCAGCGTTATTATGTTGATCTGTTTAAAGCATCAAGTTAATAGCATTATTGTGTATTGTTTTATTTGCTTATTTACTTAAAGACCAGTATGATCTGTTTTAGAGGGCCATATGTTTGGTATTACAATTTTTATTCTGATTTATTTATGACACAATTGTGGGTGTGATTACATGTTTTTTTTATTGTGTTTATGTGTTGCTAAACTGCTTTTTATTTATTTTTTTCTTAATGTTACACACTTTAACCTGATTTAATGGTGTTTTGTTATATATTTAACCCTTTCATTGTTATTTGATTTATTTATGTACCTGTGCAATTACTTATTTATTAATAAAGTGCGTTTTCTTGGTGGTTCTGTCCCACAATAGTACATTAACGGCGTAACGGGTTGAACCATCACTGCGAAAAACTCGTTAAATTTAATTTGAGTAGTTTCATTGTTTACCTGCCCCAGATTATTCAACATTTAACCTCATCCAGCCTATCTAATTCAAATCGCACAACGTACCTACCACTAGGTGGCTCATTCTTTTGATCAGATTTGAGATTTGCGAGTAATTAAATATCAGACTTTTAAATAAATTCTAATGTTTTAATGATTGCCAGGGATGTCAATGTAAGGCAAGTAATTAATTTGAGTAATAGTAACATTATTCTCAGTAAGGTCAAGATAAATCACTTAGCGATGTTTTGTTCTTAAATTTGTATTATTGCGAATTAGTTCAAATTACCTGGGGGACACTACAATACTATTAATAATTTTATTACCAACTTATATAACATAATCATTAAACATAAAAAAAACAATAATGAAAAATAAGGAATTTTCACATCTCATTCATTGTTGGTTAATATTCTAAAGAAGTGGTTTTAATTTATCCATGTATCGTGGTTGTATCAAACAACGTTCAGAACGATCTAAGGTTTTTTTTAATAACCACGAGTAGTGGTCAAATATCATGAGAACCACGATGCAAATTTCGTATTGTGGCCTTTTAGAGTTAGCAACAACGCGTTGTGGCTATTTTTATAAGTGCCATAATACGAATAAGTCGTGGACGTTTTTTCACTTAATGACCGTTTTCGTTTTTTTGAACCTAACATTTCAAATAGAAAATACACAATACATTTTAATGGGTACTTTGCAATTTTTAAAGGATCAATCAATAAATACTAAATAACGTATTCTGTTTCATTTCGCCGAAATTTTATTTTAGTGGTAAAATGCAGTTTCATTCGTTTTTCATTCATTTTAAGGAAGAATTAGGTTTGCTTTGCTACGTAAACTGACAAAAGCAATTTCGGAACTACATCTTAATCTAATCAAATTGTGTTAATACTGTTATAGTGTATTTGTTTAAAAAAGTAGAGCACGTTTTACTTTAAATCCCCATTTTTCAATTCATGTACGGTTTGAATCACATAAAGCTACTTGTACCCAATTATTATTAATTTATAACGGAAAAACTTTCATAATTCCAAAGTAGAGTATAGTATAATGAGAAATAGTAATAAATCAATAAACAATTTTTAAGAGATAATTTCCGTTTTCAATACTATAACCGAAACCGTACGAGAAAACTCGACAAGGCATGAAGTTTGTGGTGGGACTGGAATCCGTCAGTTAGAATACGCTGTTGAGGTAGGTGACTTGTATTATCAAAATATTTAATGGTGCGCGTATTATTTTATACGTGTTTTAATAAATTTTGAGTTACGAAAAAAATTTTTTAGTTTAAAAAAGTGTTTTTTCATTAAAAAATATACGTTAAAAGTGATTTGAAACTAATCAAAATGTGGTTTTGGTTGCTGTACGCGATCGGCTTCTCTACATTAACAGGTGTGTTAGTCATACGTATTTTATTTGATTGGGCAACAACTTACCTGTGAGATTGTACTTGACTTGCCTTTGCTAAATCGGGTTTTTAATCTATTTATAGTCTGTACATTATTTTTTGTTTGTATTGTTTCTCAAATCGCGAAAAAAAACTTTATCCTATAGCAGGATATTTTTTAACAGCATTAAGTCTTGTTTCCATAGCTTTGTTCAGCTTTAGTTCAGTTCATTGTTTCTCCTTATTGAGTTTTTGCAGATATCAATCAATTATGACAAATTGGGGTGCATCATTTCTTTGCCTTTGTTTTAAGAACATTTTTAATAATTGTGCAAAACGTATAAATTTTTAAGAAACCAATTCTGTAATTAATTCAGGAATTTGAGCATTTTTCGTGACTTACTCATATAGGTTTATAGATATTATTTACCATTCTTTACAAAAATTTCGACCTATTCAAAACAGAAAAATTAGTACACACCGGATGTATTGCAATTGATTATGTCAACATTAATTAATTACGCCTTACAGCGAAAATACTTTTTAACCGTATTGCGCCTACACAGACATTACCTTTATATCCACTGAATTAAATTAATGGCTCTTTCAGGCATCTTCAGGTAATTTGATGATTTTTTTTAGTTAAGTTTTTTAATTATTCGATTACTTTATGATCATCATTTTATTGACTTAATGTATATCGTTCTAATTCAAACTTAAAACCTTCATTGCATGTAAATTAAATGTTCTTCTTAAAAGTAAGTGGTCCTATTTCGAATAATTTTATTTACATTTATAATTAAAATAATTTAAGGATAAAATTACTTAGGTATAAACAAGGAATTTAATGACTAATGCAGAGTTAGTGGTTTTTTCATAATTATAAAATTCTCAGTTCAATCTGGAATAAATGAAAAGTTTGAAATTGTTGGTTTATTTCCGGCATTTTTGTTGTTTTTGTCTAAATATTTTTTGCAAATTGTCCTAGCAATAAGTGTATTTACAAATTTAACGAGGTAATAATGAAGATTAAATGGAAGGTTAAACGCTCGACCTGTTCAATTGTTATAAGATATAGTACATTTTATATATTGCCTTTAAATTTAATGCTAAAATGTAAAACTAAAAATTGGAGATGCAATAATTGTAATGGGTTTTTCAAGTCATGCTTAGATGTAGTACTTACTCTGCGTTTTTATTTTTTATAAAAAGATTGCTCTTACCAGGGTTGAGATGATTTAAATCACTTGATTAAAATCTCGATTAAAATCATGATTAATTTAGTTTGGAAAAAGGGGGCTCAAATTTGAACACAAAAAATGTGTTTGTTCATAAAAAAATAAAACCTTGATGCATTTTCATGTGGTAATATTTATTATTATAATAATCGAAAAGAAATTCAGCATTTAGCTGCTTTTTACAAAAATAAAACTATTAAAAAATGTTTGTTTTTAATACAAAAAAGAAAACTATATTTAAAAAAAAACTAATTATTACTGAACGTCTATAACCTAAGTATTATAATGCTTTAATAGCTGCTTTGTCACCGCCAAGTCTGTTTCTTATATCTGTCTGAATGTATGAATCCATAGATAGAAAACATCCTCTCAATATCAGCAGAGGATGCACAGACAACTTCTGATCTCCGATTGAGCTGAAATTTGGCAGACATTCGTATTCTTGGTGACAATACATGAATGTGTTTTTTGCTTTGACTTTTGCGGCCAAATTTGGCCAAATATGGTCGAAATTTTTGTTTATAAAGCTAGGGCCTTAAAATTCAGGACTTGAGCTTTTAGCATAAGACCATGCACAAAAATATACAAGTTGAGTTCAAGATCAGGGTGCTGCGCCCGGGGGGCTCAAAGTATTGTATTCGGTTAAAAAAAATCAACTATTTTCCGATTGCCGGTTGAGCTGAATTTCGTCATACATGTGAATATTGCCCAAGTAAGTTGGAAATTTTTGTTTATAAAACTAGGGCCTTGAAAAAAAAAGAAAATAAAAATAAGTAAAAAAAAACATTGTTAAAAAACGCTTTTATTTCCAAATGTACTCAAAAGAATAAAACAATTTTTTTATCTACCCAGTAACATCAAACATTTTTGTGACTAAAAATAAAAGTGTGGGGCATATACATGATATCTTATACTTATAATAAAGCCTATCGACACCTACATTCAAACAATGAAGTGCAAGCCACTACAAAGAGCGCCCCACATCTTTATTTTTAGTCACAAACATTGTTGATGTTACTGGGTAAATAAAAAAATTATTTTATACTTTTTAATACATTTGGAAATAAAAGCGTTTTTTAAAAATGTTTTTTTTTTACTTATTTTTATTTATTATTTCATCCGAATACATGATTTTGTGAAAAGGGTCTGACTTGGCTTTTAACTTAATTAGTAATGGTAATAATCCTGTGTCTGCAAATATTTGATTCGACCTTTCGTCTCTGAGAAACTATCATCAACTTTATTTTTTATATCGCTGCAACCATTCGATAGTATTTTTTATTACGAATTTAACCATGTACCTATTACACATTATGGTTTTGAAGCTAATTTTTAAGAAAAATTCGGATTAATATTATTTGATAAGATTTTTTATGTACAAATTTAACAACTCCTATCTTTTCAACCTAAATTAAAGTTAAATAATTACAATAATTGTTCAAATAGGTCACTGTTATTTTCTGGACACAGTTAAGCTGTCTTTACTGAAGAATTTAAAACACGGTCTAGCAACTGCTACCGTAACCGATACTAACAACTGCTCATCATTTTCAAAACTCCCATCATACACTTGGTTTTTCAGGTAACCTCACTGAAGAAAAGCCAACGGACTTAAATCGGGTGATCGGGCTGGCTAAGCTACTGCACTGTAAGTTCCAATCCATTTTCCTGTAAACCGAAATGACAGATGGTCCTATACATTTCTTGAGTTATGTGCTGGGGCACCATCTTGTTGAAACCAATTTTCCAAATCAGTCCCAAAATGCCGTCCACGTATTAAATCCAAATCTATGTTGATGTCTTGATTCTTTTTTTAAATAAGGATTTTGTTTTGCCCAATAACGTTTGTTACGTCGGTTGAAAATTCCACTATTG
Organism: Vesta saturnalis; assembly: GCA_036346205.1. Lineage (NCBI taxonomy): Eukaryota > Metazoa > Arthropoda > Insecta > Coleoptera > Lampyridae > Vesta > Vesta saturnalis. Next base: position 335,495 of record JARFJB010000246.1, read on the forward strand.
GTTATTATGCTTTCATCAGACCAAATTTTTTTAAAAGGAAAATTTAGATCTTCATCACATTTTCTAGTATACCATTCGCAAAAACCTGCTCGCCGCTCCTAATCAACTGGTGTAAGAACCTGAAAAACTCTAAATTTATATGGATGAAACTTATTCTTATTTAAAATGAATTGTCTCTAGAATTAGCTACACTAGTACGATGTTCAATTTGCCTTGTCGATAATTCGGGGTTTTCAACAACGGCTTGTAAAACGGTGTTAGCTTTTTCATCAGATTGTTTTTAACGGGATACAACAGGTTTAGTAAATGAACCAAATTCCTTTAAATTAGATTCCAAACGTCTAAAATGGATTTACCAGGTTGCCTTCGTTCAGGATATTTATGAAAATACATCAGCTCAGTAAGTAACTACACAATTTATATGGGACAAGATGTAGCATGTCAACATATCGAACTTTTCTTCGTTAGTAAAATTTCGTCTTTCCAGAGATACACTTATTGATTAATTATAATTATAAATTAACTAAACATAACCAAAAAAACAACCCACCAAGTAATGGTAATAAAAACAACTTTAAATACATACAATTCAAATAACAACGATCTCAACGCAATAAAACTAAAATGTAAAAATGTAAATGTAAAAATAAAATCCGAATTTTTCAGCTTCAAAATCATATTACGCATTATGATTTTGAAGCTGAACAATTCGGATGGTTAAATTCGTAATAAAAAATACTATCGAATACAGGGTGTTACGTTGGTTGCGACGATATAAAAAAATAAAGTTGATGGTTTCTCGGAGACGAAACTTCGAATAAAAAATTTGAAAACTGCATCTAATAGAAATCAAAAAGTGACAATGAAGAAAGTACCTTTGGTTTTTAAAAATCTTTTAAAATAAATGAAAGAATTACGAAAAAAGAAAAACCCAAAAATCGCATTTTTTTTTAAATCTCGGAAACGATAAACAATAATTAACATGTGAACATGCCCTAAATTATACAACTTTTCTCTAATTTAACCTCCTTCGTATCTCTTACCGTTTTCAAGATCCCCATGCTGCTCATCCTTATCTTGGGCACGCTGTATAGTGTTTAATTTTTCCAAAAATAAATACCCTAAAATTTAGAACTGATTTAGAGCTATAAGGAACTTCACGTTAAACATGCTAGAGAAAATTTTTTCATAATTAAAAAAGTTTTTGCAACTCGTACCATAATTTGATATTAAAGATTATCAAAAGTTTTTGACAAAATAAATTTTCAAAAAAGAGAGACACTATAATTTAGAGCTAGCTGATTTGAAACTTTATTCCTAGAAAATGTTTTTTCTAATTGAAAAAGTTTGTTTCATACCATAATTTGATTTTGAATAAATTTTTCAAAGTAAAGACGCTATAATTTTAATGGTTTATAGGCATTTCGCTTCATGATAATGTTCACATCTACTATTTACGTCGAACTGACGACGACATACACAAAAACTAAAACCTGTCGCCAGAATGACGACTAATCATGAAAGTCATATGTTTTCCATACGTACGTTGCATACACCTTGACGAAAATCAACACGTCCTTTATTAGGCTTATAGGAACATAGTTGAGTGGCTGAAGTCGTTGCTAAGGTTTTCGACTGTTTATGATGTCTCATATTCCATGACTACATTAAATTATTTATTTGGTGAGATACAGTGTTGGCTAAATTAGGACATTTCGGTGCTCAATAATATGTCGTTACGAAATTTCGGTTGTTTTCAGTTTGCCGAGGTTTTTAAAAAACAACCGATTTTTTTTCAATTTTGTACCGAAAACTGCAAAGGGTGGCCGTTTTAAACTGAACCATTATTAAGGCATATAAATTTGTTATATCTTATGGCAGCCATATTGGATTTTTACATTTTTGAATGAAACTCTTTTAGCTGATTACATTGATATATCAAATGGTGTGATTCAAATTCAAGATTTCCTCAACATATGGAAAAAACCGTTTTGCAAAGAGGGCTTTGGAAAGAACATCCATTCTTTTGTTTAAAAATCACATTTTGATTAAATTTAAAAATGTATTATTTATTTTTTTTTAATCATGGAAAAATTCTCTTATGGTATGATTCCCTCAAAATATGGAAAAAAACCGTTTTTGCGAAGAGTGCTTCGGAAAGAACTTATATGCAATCTTTTGCTTAAAAAACACATTTTAATTAAATGTACTTAAAGTATTTAAGATTAAATAGTTAATCCTAATAATAATAGATAAAAAATAAACAATGAATGTATAATGAACATAACTGAAAGAAGAAGCATTATAACAGATGCTCAAAGGGTTCAACCTCTGAACAGTCTCCTTAAATTTTGTGTTGCTCTTAAAATGTCTTTGCTTCGTAATTTCGTCCTTAACGTCGTAATTATTTTTCTTTGTAAATCATGAATATCATCGGGTACAGTTTTGCAAATAAAATTTTTCATAGTTCCCCATAAATAGTAGTCTACGGGAGGAAGGTCCGATGAACGCGCCGGACAACGTTTATTTCCAGAAATAACTTTACGGGGGAATAATTGCGATAAATAATCAGTTACCCTTCTAGCGTTATGCGGCGGAGCACAGTCTTGCTGGAACCAAATGGTGTTCAAGCGGTTGAGGCAAATATCAAGGTGATCCGTGAAATATGTTCTTAAATAATGCAAGTATCCGTCTATAGTTAAAGTGTTTTCATAAATGTATGGACCAATGATTGTGTTGTCAAATAAATCGTCCCATACATTTAGAGCGAACCGAATTTGTGGTCGACGTTCTTGATGTTCATGAGGATTTTCAATGGACCAGGCGTGTTCGTTATGACGATTAAACATATTTGAGTTTGTAAACTTACACTCGTCAGTAAATATATTAGAAAGGAAATTTGGATTTGGTTCTAACTGATCCATAAAATTCCTACAAAACATTACCCACCGTTCACGATATCCAGGATACAGTACTTGAGTGACATTAATTTTGAATGGGCGATATTTATTTCTTTTTAGTACTCTCCATACTAGCTGTCGCGATGTTTTCGTATTTGTTGCAATGGCCCGTGTGGAAGTAGAAGGATTATCTTGAATCTATTGGAAAATTATTTATGGAGGTTTTTTAATGATTTTTAGAAATTTACTTACTGCCTGTAAAGTTTCATTCTCATTTTCATTCCTGGGTCTAGCAGTAATGCTATGTGTATTTCGATGTGAAACGTAATAAATTTCTAACATATTATCTCGTTTTTCTTCATTTGAAAATGGCATTTTATCGAGAAACTTGTAATAAATTGATAAAAAAGCAACAACTACTGAAATTAGGATTAACTATTTGATTTTAAATACTTTAAATTTAATCAAAACGTTTTTGTCTGAAATTGTGTTTGTGCTTGAGCAGGTTGTTGCTTTCCTTCTCCAGAAGAGAATTTTTCTATGAAGCATAATAAATTTTTAAAAGATAAATGACACATTTTTTTTCTTATCTCCTTATGCCCTGCGGAGCGTTGGAGGTGTTATTTCTTAATCTTCATTTATCCATTTCTTCCAGTTCTTCTGGTCTTCGGCCATCTTCTTCATTCCCTATTTCTTCTATCTGTTCCAACCATGATTTTCTCGGACTTCCCTTTCTTCTTTTCCCATCTTTTTTCGCCTCCGTAACTCTTCTTACCAGCTTCATTCTCATAATATGTCCATACCAATTCAGTTTTCTCTTCTTGATTTTTGCCTCTATTGGTTCCTGCTTTAATTCTTCGCTAATACGATCACTTCTTAATCGGTCCATTTTTATCTTTCCCGAAATTCTTCTTAAGTGTTTAATTTCGACTGCATTAATCATACTTTTATATTTTTTTGTTACCCATGTTTCACTGCCATATAGTAACGTTGGTATGGTGATAGAGTTATATACTTGAAGCTTAGTCTATTGTTCTATTTCTCGCTTCCTAAATATTGTGTTGCTTAGGCTGTAGTATATTTTTGTCGCCTTTCTTGCTCTGTTCGTTATTTCGAGGTTTATTTTTCCATCGTTTGTGAACATTACTCCTAGATAGTCACATTTTGACATTATCTTTATTTGGTCTCCTTTGCATATTATCGGGTCTCTATTTCTTATTTTTCCTCATATTTACCTATCCTCATGGATTTACATTTGTTGGTGTTAATGTTCATATTCATAATTGTCTATCTATTCTACCCAAATGTTTAGTAGGGACTGCATTTTATTCTGTGTATCCGCTACTAATATTATATCATCCGCGTATAAAAGTCCTTCCATTTCCACTGGTAACATATTTGTGTATTCTATCGTTACCTGGAGGTTTTTGTCCTTTTGTTAGTATTTTTAATTATTTTGTTCATTATTAGTGTCAGTAGCGTCGGGCTAAGACTATCTCCTTGCTTTTTGTTCCTAGTTTTAGGTTTATATTTTATCCGCCCTCCTTCTTTTTTTAGCCTCGTTTTCTATTTTTCTTTGTGGTTCCATTTTCGTAGCGATCGTTTATTTTATTGACAGTCCTGATCCCATTTCCGCCCCAGAGTAATATATACTATGTTTTCCTATTTTGAATTTTCTCGTTCCTCCTTTCTTTGTCTCACTTATTCCTATCAGCTGCATTTTGAATTCTTCCATTTCTTGTGCTAATTCATCTTCTTTATTTCTTAGTGATGTTCCTATTTTTAGGTTTATATTTTGTCCGTTCTTGTTTTCTTTAGCCTCTTTTTCTATTTTTTCTGTGCTTCCATTTTCGTAGCGGTCGTTTATTTTATTGACAGTCCTGATCCTTTCTTTTGTTAATTTTTTGGGCGTCGTCCAGTGTATGTTATTGTTCTCATGTATTTCCTTGTCTTCCTCATCCTTGGGGGCCTTTCACTAGACATTCTTGTTTTCAGATCTTTGTCCCCATATTCATTTTTCCCATAATCACTTTTCTCTTTTATCAGTCCTTCTGCCCCTTTCAAATTTGTTTCCTCTACTGATTCCTTCCTCTCTAGTTGCTCCAGTGTGTTTCTTGTCGGCTTGTAATTTGGTATATCTTATTATTGCATTGTATCCCTTGCTTCTTTCAAGTGTTTTATTTTTTTTCTTCCAGCATTTGCTTTGGATAGGCTTCGTTTATCCAAATTTTCTTTCCGTTTAGTTTTTTTTGCGGCTTTCATAATTTCCTGATTCTTGTTCGATGTTGTTAGTTCTATCAGTATTAGTCTGTGTCTCCTGTTTCCCTCTTCCTTCCTTCCTAGCCTTACTATTTCGTGTATTTCTTTTTTCGTTTCTATTTTAACTTCCATATCTTTTAATTCTAGATAAGATTTGATCCGTCTGATTTATATTCCACTCCTTGTGTTATGATTTTCTTCTTTCTTATCTGCTTTTCCAGTATTTCAGTTCGTGTATTTTGTAAATTTATTGTTATCTTGAGTTTTTCATTTTCCGTCTTTAATTCCCCGTTTTGTATATTTAATTGTTCCATTTTGTTGTTTTTATTTAGTTTTCTATTCATATCTTCCGTTTTTTTTTTGTCAAGATCGTTTAATTTTTCGTTGATCTCTGCTAGTATCTTCTCCATTTTTTCTTCTATAATCTCTAAACCTTCGCCGCGCAAATAGGTCAATTCCGCTCGACCGGTCGTAATTGTTCCCTCATATAGACGTTGAGTTGTGTTATTAGATTCTATTTACGTTTCTTAATCGAAGGGTGAAATTTTAGTAATTTTATAATTTTATTTCTACTTAAATTTTTAATTTCTGTTAAAAGATCTCTTATTTGCTATATATAGTTGGGGCATGCATTATATCCGTATGCGCAATTAATTTTACTTATTTAATATGAAAATGTAAACTTTTACAATTATCATACACAATAAAATACTTATCTTTTTTGGGTTTTTAAATGGTGTATTTTAAATTATACAATCTAAACGTTTCGATAACACTTAAGTTATCTTCGTCAGTAGTATTGTCTATTAAAATTGTTTCCAACATCTTTAACAATTTTAATAGATATTATTACTACTGACGTAGAAACTGTGTTATCGAAACGTTTAGATTGTATAATTTAAAATACACCATTAAAAAACCCAAAAAAAGATAAAAATTTTATTTTACTTATTTACAATTAAAACCTTCTTAAGTCCGTCTCTGCTTTTTAGTTACCTATAAATCGCTATTTAATGGTATATTCGGACTTGAATTTTACGTGTGCTCCAGTTATTTGTCGCGTTATCAGTTGACCCCGAATCGCTTTTCGAGCGGTCGCGCCAATCTCGTTTATTTATTCTTTTATTAACTAAATATATTAGATCCTACCTTATCTATTCCTCTATACCATTATTTGGCACTTATTACACCTTTTCACATCAACAATTTTATTTAACATTTTCTCTTACTCTCATTAAATTAACCAAATGTTAGCACACTTTCTATCACTATTTCATTTCCAGTACCAGGACCGGAGTAATACATTTTTAAATTTAATCAAAATGTGAATTTTAAACAAAAGAATGCATATTCTTTCCAAAGCATTCTTCGCAAAAACGGTTTTTTGTATATTTAGAGAGAATCTTGAATTTGAATCATACCATATGATATATCAATGTAATGAGCAAAAAGAGTTTCATTCAAAAATGTAAAAATCTAATATGGCTGCCATAAGAAATAACAAAGTTAACTACTATAACTTCTAGATCTAAAGTATCATGAAACTTTCGATGACATATTTGGATTTGTCGTCCACCTTTTGCAGTTTTCGGTATAAAAAGGAAAATCGAAAATTGAACATTTCGGGGTTTCTTTTTAAATCATGCGAAATTTCATAACGACATATTTTTGAGCCCCATGGTGGAGCTCGAAAAACGGGCACCCTGTATATAGTGCTAAAAACTTTTTTAATAAGTAAGCTTTGTCTATGAGTAAAAAAAAACATATTTTGCCGAATACACAATCATTTTTCTAACGATTTTTATGTGGCTTCAAACATAATATGCTTTAAACGCTAGGACATCTTAATTTGGCCCATATCAGCAATTGATATTTTTCCAGTAAAGTGTGGAAACAAAATGGTTTTTTTAATGGGGTTTTATTCATATTAGCATGCAATAATTGAAACTAAAAATAATCATAGTGAGGGAGGGAAGGGGGATGAAAAATAAGGGTAACAAGAGCAACTTTTGTTAATTTTTTTGAAAAATTACTGTGAACCTACACTCCCAACGATGCTAAAAACGAAATTTAAAATTGTAACCCCTTCTCGTTTGATAATTAATATAATTTTAATATTGTATTAGCGCATTGCGAGGGGTATAAACGTTGTACATCAAATATTTTTCTTTTTTCAATTGATTACGATGAAGTGATCTACTGGCAGTCGTTTTAGTGCGAACAAAAAGGTAACCCCTCCCCGTTTGGTAATTATATAATTTTTCAGGAAGCAACGTCTTAATATTGCATTAGCGCATTGCGAGAGGTGTAAAATTTGTGGTACATCAAATATTTTTCTTTTTTCACTTGATTACGATGAAGTGATGTACTCGCACCTAAATAATTTAAAAGGGCGAAGAAATTGATCAAACTAAATTGTGCTGCACTGTGCTAGTGGTGTGCTGCGTCGTGCTGATCAGCAAAACGGATTATGTGTGTCTACTTTTTCAAAAATCGAATTTTTCGTTATCGGGTTACAACTTCGTGCTGTAACATCAACATTAACCAAATTGATCAAACGAGGTTGTACTGCATTGAGTTAGTGGTGTGTTGCGTTGTGCTGATAAGCAAAACAGTTTACACGCGTCTATTTTTACATAAATCGAATTTTTCGTCCACAGGTTACAACTTTGTTCTATAACATCAACATTAACTCATTTTGATGAAACGAAGTTGTGCTGCAGTGTGCTAGTGGTGTGCTGCGTTGTGCAGATAAAAAACGTTTTAAGGGCGTCCTTTTTGCCATAAATATACCGCATATATTCGAAATATACGAGGATAGTTCAATGGAAACACTTTTGATCGGGGTATCGGTGACTTGGCTTAGCAATAGAATTTATTTAAGTATCGTTACTGAGGCACAAAAGAACATACATGATCGAAAATCCGTCCAATGTAATGTGTTTATTTTTTAAGGTAATGGTGACTATTAGGGTGGAACGAAACTGACTTTTTCCGTTCTTTCGTTTCTAAAGTTGTCATTACGGATCAAACTAACATGCAAAATAATTTTGATAAATCTGAATTAACTTAAAAATACCTTATAAACTAATGATTAGAAATGAAATACCTGTAGTACTTTTAAATTTTGGTTGTCACTGGTATACTGCTAGTGATAAGAAAATGCTGACGAGTACACGATTTCCAATTTGGTTGTGCCATTAATCTTGAAATGGAAATATAACAGAGTTTTGATATTCGTTGATCCCAAATAAGTAAATTCCTTTACAAACAGCCAAACTTGGTTGATTTAAATGAGCTAATGTACCATTTATTTATAATTTTCTGCATAGCAACAAACTTCTACTGAGTCATCCTCGTTAAATTGAAACGTAATAGTACAATAAAATTACGTAAATGGAAAAGTTAACGTTATAAAAGTAAAAATAAAAGTGCCTAAAAAGGATAAATATATCAACAATGAAAAAGATAGGTTTAATTAGCTCTTACGGTAAAAAATGCGACACTTTTGATAAAAATATTCAAGAGCAAATATGGACGAATTTTGCTTTCATTATCGTACAACAACGACCTGCCAAAAGGTAACTGCGCACGAACTCAATGTACAAAAAAAAATGCGCGTGCAAGCTTCACTTTAAAATATCTAAACGCATACGTTTCAGTAAGGTATGCAATTCACATGACCCAAAAATGAACGAAGTTGCCTAAATTATTGCATATGTCAACACAACTTAAAAAGGTTTGTTACAAACCTCCGCAAGGCCATCTAAGTTTTAAAAAAATGAGATTTTTATGACACAATTACGGAACCTGTAAGAGAGGCATAAGGCACTTAATACGATTGAATTTTCTTATTTTAGTTGTGTTATGAAATGGAAATTTCTTTTGAATTTATTGAATAAAAGTAGCTTACAGCTTCTAAACGTGTTTTTATTGAACTACCTTCGTACATATACTGAATGTTGCAACATTAATATGTTACTTTTCAACGTTCAAAATGTTTGATGAAACTAAATTTACGACATTTCAATTGTTTTAAATAGGACCAAATTAATGCATTTTTCGAAATTTTGTTTGGCATAACAGTCGAGTTATCCGTATTTTTTTCTGCTAAACCGACAATGGGTAATGGTAGTGGCCGGTATTTTATTTTGAGTAATGTGTGAAAAAAGGCATACGGCGTAAAGGGAAACTACACTTTCATGGGATCTTTACTTATGCTGTAAGTGCATTTGAGACTATGTACGAGTACCTGTAATAAAACTCAATCTCGAGCAAAATAACTTTACCTTCTACTCGTATGAACGTGAGGAAGGGAAATAATATATCGAAATCTAGTTTAATATTTTACCCAAATTATAATAACAATACTATTTACATGTAAATCCGTAGTTGAACTAAAGACAGAGAACAACAATATTTTATACAACATATATAACTGCCTAACCTATTTACATATCTAAATTAAAAATGTGGGCCGCTGTACAAGTTTACCTATGCACATACTAGATTTAGTTCTTAACATAAAATATAATGTGGGAAATGACTTCAATGTTCGGTGACGTTAACTCTACTTTGGCTTTTAAATCATCGTAAGCATCCCACACTTCCGTTTTGCGGTTATTGTAACAAATATAGTGTCCAGTAGATCCTTAATTCGGAATAAATGCTATTATTACCTTTAGTATATAGTAGTGATTATCGTCTACAGATATAGTTTGACGAAAATCTTTAAGTTTGTATCTTACATAATTAAATTAAATTAAATTCCCTGGTAAACGACACTGTACTGCAACAATTTACACATTTGCTGTTGATGGGGGCTTGCTTCATTAATAGCAGTTTCTACAAATTGCACTCCGTTTTCAATAATGATGTTTATGCTAATGGGATACAGGATAATTTGTTTCTGTTGATTATATTGGCAAAGGTCGCATTTTTTAAATTCATTCACACTGCCACTTTCCTTAAACAAGTGTTCTACGAGAATATTAATGTTTATTTCGGCGTTAATTGTTTCGGAAGATGTTATACTGTCAATAGTTTTTTTCAAGTAAAGACGGTTTGTATTTAATATGTGAAGTCTATTTGTATATATTACTTTTGTTATGCCTTCTACCGCTATTTCTGTGATAAACGAGAATATTGCAATATTATTGTTACTATGTACATATTCATAATATGCAGAATTATAATTATCATAAAATGCCGTTAAAAGTGAATAACAAAGCGAATCGCACGTATTTCTTACAAAGCACTGTTTGTTATTGCTTTTTGTAGGTGGGCATATGTTACCATTTTTTAAGATCCCAACTCTCTTTACGGTTTTTAAATTGAAGTTTGGACATGAAGATAAGTATTTGCCTTTACGTCTTTGTTGTCGTCGCTGCACCTTAGTTTTCCCTTTCCAATTTTCGGTAAAATAAAGCTCCTCGTCATTTAAATCTTCTGGATTAAATTCCTTTAAGCAGCTGAGTATTATTGGATTATTTACTTCTTTGTGATGGCTTACTGCTCCCACCTTTTGTCCAGTAGTCTCTTCACGACTATATCCAATTGTATACATTTTTTGTTTCACAATTTTCCCCTTTTCGTTTAGTTTGTAATCTTGGTCGATGTTAGCTGCCAAAGCCAGTTTAACAGGTCTTCAAAAGGGCTCCAAATGAGTTAAAACAAATTTATCGCGACGAATTGGTTTAAACGGGTTTTTCAGGGTTTTTCAATATAGGTCCCTTTAGTTTCGCAAAATCGCTTTCGACAGCTGGCGAAGAAGCAATTGTACATCCACATTCAAAAAGTGGCATCATCACTGCCGTCCATATAGGTGTATATTTCATATGATGTCCATGTTTGACACATGGTAAGGTTTTACTTGGTCTCCATCGATCGATAGGGTGTTTTGATTTTTGTTCAGCAATACTGTAAGAGAAATATGAGTATATTAGGTAGTGCACCAATTGTATAAATACGAATTATACAGTGTATCCGTGAAGTAGCCAATCAGTTCAATAAAAGTTGAAACGGGAGTTTTTGAAAAAAAAATAAAACCCGTCGATTTTGTATTCGTTTAGAGCTGCTTTACGTGAACGTGAAATATACAGAGTATGTCAAGGAACAGAGATGCAACCGTATGCAACCACCATCAATATTTACCTTCCCGTGTGTAAAAAATGCCCTCTCTAATTCTGCAATAAAAATGGAGATTTGCATTAAAAAAGTAACAATGACGTCATATCTGTTTGTTGGCATACCCTGTGTATTTCAGGTTCACGTAAAAGAAGTCTAAACTAAAAATAAAAATCGACATCGATTTTTTTCAAAAACTCCCGTTTTAATTTTTATTGAATTCATCTGCTACTTTACGGACGCACTGTATTTTTAATCCAAGGGCGCATAACAAGCGCAAAAATAAAAACTACTGACTAAGTAAATCATATGTGCATCTGCTACGATGTACAATGGTGTGGTTTAGTTGTTATTGAATGAAATACTATTGATTGCTGTTTGAACCTTGCTTTGGAAATATTACAGTTGAAGATTTAATTTTTTCAATAATATTATTTTCCAGTCGCCTAGGCTTACGCCTTACATACATACCAGGTATCCATTCGTCAACGCTTTCATCCAGAACAATTTCATCGAGATGGTCAACTAGATCGTGCTCTTGTTGGGCCTGTAGCTTATCATCATAATTTTGAAGGGTTTCATTTCCATATTTAATAAGTTCTTCCAGATATTGTCCTTTTTTCAGAAGGAGAGGGTTCACCTGTTACTTCATTCGATCCGACTGTTTCATTAGAACACAATGTTATTGTATTTAAAAAGAGTGATTCGTATATAGAACTCTTTTACTTTTGGCATGGTGGTTTTCAAGCTTGACCATCTTGAAATCATCTTCACAAAGTGTCGTATCAATTCTAATATGACAGTTAGGTAATGGTTGAAGATTTTCATTCAAAATTGAATAACACGTTTTTAAATATAAACTTCCACAACCAGAAAGTAACTGAAAAATAGCACCCAACAATGCCAAAGAGAAATCGCATATAACGTTCTTAGGATGAGCAACGGTACGTAGGATCTCTGTTAAAAAATATCTTATAGCATTTGTATCTTGTTTGCTTGGTAACATTTGGAATACGGGAAAGCTACCAGATGGAGTAAGAGTAACACATTCGTAAAGGTAAATATGAAGCGATGATTCTCCGTTTGGTAAATCTAATTTTTTAACTAATGACCCAGTTGCATCAATACACAATATTTCTGAAAACTTGTTATATGCAAACAATTGTTCCTTTGTCCAGTAATGCACCCAGAAGGGGTCTAAAGAGATACTATGGATGCTACCTGTCCATTGCGGATGATATTTTACGTATAATAAATTTTCTACGGGTTTTAATGCCAAAGGATTATATTTATTTCGTTCAAACTCTTGTTTTGATTTTGCTACAACAGTGTTTGAATGTAAATGTGGAGGTTCGACGTCTCCCACTTTTTTAATTAAATGGTCCGCTTCCACTCTGAAGGGTATGTGCTCGTGTCACTAAGTCTAGCAGCGACATCAAATCTTTCTCCGCCAAGTAAGTGTCTTTTTGTTTTGTGATGTATGTGGGAATTAAAACCTTCGGATGGTTCGTAATAGAGGAAGGCCTGTATGTTCGCGTCACAATCCGGACATTTTCCACTAATAACGCAATATGCAAAGTACTATGAGCAATTCTGCCACCACTGAAAGGCCAGGCGTAGCGCAGTTGTTTATGACTCCAAATCGCTTCGAATATAATTGATGTCCAACGACCTCTTTTAAGAACCGTATATTCTCTTTCGGAACCACTTTTTTGGGTGTGCATGATTCTTTCAGGGTGAATATGGTTCCCCTTCTCTTTTGTAATATTTATATTGAACGTAAAGTTTTCACATATTGCATTATTCTGTGCTTTACAAACAGTCAGATGTTTTAAACTCGTTATATGGTTTTTTTCTAGGTATTACTCCAGAATATCATGCCTATTTTGCAGCACAAATGTATAAACATACTTTGGTGACATTTTTCCATCCAATTCTTGAGATACTTTTTCCCATATTTCATCTTTTGGGATTATCAATTTCCCCTTTGCATATAAGTCTTTATCTTTTATCGCTTCTGCAACAAATCAACACTAACTATTGGCATATTGACTGCTGCCCTGAAATTGTAACAGTACGATAAATATTGCAAAAAGCTATTTATTGAAGAGAGATTCGATGGGACAACAATATAAAAACTAAGGTAAAAAACGGTTTTCAATTATGCATCTGATAGAGGCAATGGAATAATTCTAATCCTTACGTTAATTATCAATCACATGAATTTCAACTTCCAGGTCAAGTGAGTGGTGGACATTGTCTTTATTTTATAGTGGTCCGGATTTTATTACTCTTATAAATTTAAAAATTAAGTCAACACGTTAATTCATTTTAACTTTACACCAGCTCAAAAAGAATGCTCAAATTAGGTTCGAATTCTGCTACACAACTATCATTAATGAGAGGGAATTCGATTACCATCAAAACAATTATAATTTAGAAATATACTGTTTTAATAAAGTTGATATTCGCGATCTTAAGGTTACACACTTTTGCTAATACGTGTGAAATCAGAGGTGAAAATCTTGTCAAGGTAAAGAGTGTTGCGTATACAGGGTGTGGCGCGAAGGGTTTTGATTAAGAGTAATGGCGGATACAGTTATGTTAAAAATCTGAAATTACGAAGCTGTAGGTTATGGATGCGCTGAGTTCAAATATAATATTGTCCTGAATGTGGCACTTCCGGTTATACCGGAAGTAGACGTCAACTTTGTTATTTTAAATGAAACCTAATATTTTTTATTTTATTTTCGAATTCTACATAAAATTCTAGATAAAATTTGTGCACAATGTCCTATACCAAACATGAAGTATTTTCGAGCTATTTCCATTTTCTTAAGAGTTTTGAAAAAAATCCTAGTCCACATTGAATAACGATATCTCCATTAATAACGAAGCTAGTGACTTGAAATTCTAACCAATAAACAACAAGAGCTTGCCCGTTAACTCCATATATCTATCTCACTGATATTTCATACAGGGTGTTTTAAACTTAGCCGCCAACATGCACAATTTAAATCATTTATAAGTTGCTTACTTTAAATAGAACACCCTGTATTTTATTACATTTTCCGCTGTTTTTTTAAGCTAATTCTTTTGGTATCAGTATTCCCTATACCTAAATCCAACCACTTTTGAGATATTTCATTATCTTAGTTAAAACATAACAACACTTAATTATTTCAACATTAGTAAAGGGTAGGCCATGATTTCCATTATTTAAGGTGATATTTTGTTATTAATTCTGAAAAGTAACCAATAGCCTGAAAGGATTATTAATTGTGGATATCATTAAAAACTTTGACTAGGTATTTTGTATTAATTTAATTAGATAACTTACAAACAAAAGTAACTAAATATAATATTAAACAAATAAAGTTTTATAATAAGTGTTCAAAATTAGCACCATCTACTTCTAAACATTTATGAATCCTTTTCATTAAGTTATGTCTTGTAATTCTGGACATATGGTCGGGTGTTAGAGAATTAAAAGCAAGTAAGGCTCTCTGCATCATATCTTCCTTTGTCGTAACAGGTTTGGAAAATACCTCATTTTTAATATAACCCCAAATACCAAAATCTAGAGGAGCGCCAAATCAGGAGAGCGCGCTGGCCAACGAAACGGACCCTGATTGGTAATCCATCTATCATCTAACATGTCGTAAAGATGCGGAGCAACAGGCCCAAAGTTATGAGGAGGTGCTCCATCTTGCTGATACCAAACTGAAGCCGCCTCTCCGTTTCTTAAAGTATGTAACGCCGGTCGTATGGCTTCTTCTAAAATGTGGAAATATCTTGTACCATTTAAATTTTCATCATATAATTTTAATGCTGAAATTTTATCGTCTTTTACTGCGCAAAAACCATTAAAACTCCAACTATCTTGGAAATAACGTTCTCTACTAACATGTGGATTTTCATTAGACCAAAAATGGGAATTATGTCGATTAAATAATCCATTTTTGCTAAACTTTGCTTCATCACACCATATAACTTTTTTTATGAAGTTTTCATCCTTCATTAAAAACCATTCACAGAATTCTACCCTTCGAGGAAGATCACCTAATTGTAATTGTTGCACCAAATGATATGAAAATGGTTCCCATTTGTGTTTTTTTTTAAATGCGATGAATTGTTCTCGTCGACAAAGTAAGATCTCTCTCACAATCTGTAATGGAGGCATTTGAAGAGGACGTAAAATAACCCAAAACATTAATTTCATTTATGTCACCGTTCTCTAGTGGTTTATTTTTATTATTTTTTGTCTTAAGTTGACCAAACTGTTGGCAGTTTTTAAGCAATCTTCTTACAATACAGTCCGCGCGACCAAAGAATGCCTCGTGTCGCGCATGGACGTTCGTGCATTCGGCCGCACTCGTTAACGCAATAGCGACTGAAAGCATTACCAGTGGCGTCGGTGTCGCGTTTTCAATTATTCGTCACCAAACCACAAGAAATTTTAAAATATTTTATTTATTTGAATTACATATGAACAGTAATAGTTTAAACATTTATAAAATAACAAAATAACAATGTTGACAAGTAATAAATTTTCTATTTGAATTACAAATGAACACAACAGTTTAATCGTTTATGAAAATCAAAAAAGTATAAGGTCGATTGTTAATTATAGAAACAGAATAGGCTGTATTTTAAGAGTATTATTCAGGATTTAAAAAAAATATGATATTTCTTATGTAATCAATTTTTATATTTCCATACACTTTGGGGAAAAGTTACTCAAACGGCGATAATTAACTACTATAATAATATTAAATACTACAGCCGCTAATTCTTCTTCCAACAATCTTCTAACGTGGTTGAAGTTAAAGGTGGTATTTCTCTTTGCAACATTATTTTTCACTTGAGCCCAAATCAACTCAATCTGGTTTAAGTCCGGGTGATAGGGAGGTAGTCGCAGCACCGTATGTCCTTCATTACTTAATATACAATCAAACTTGTACGTTATATGTTCCTTTTTGTGTAGCTTAATTATTTCATAAAGTTGTGGTCTGTACATCAAAGGAGTGAACGGTATCTTTTTCTCTATTAACCACTTTACCATATCTGCAATTTTCGAATTATTTGTTGGAGCACGATCCACCTGAACATTATGGTACGGCGCATTATCAATAACCAAAACCGATTGTGGAGGCAAGTTTAGTAAAAGTTTCTCACGTAACCATTTTTCGTAGTTGCTACCATTCATCTCCTCGTGATAGTCTCCGCTGCTAGTTCCTGATTTATATATCAGACTACAACCTGATAAAAAAACCAATTTCACCTCCTGCATGTACCACAATCATTCTTGGTCCTTTGGAAATTGCGGACAGCAGTCCATTAGTTGTGCCATCACTCACGACGTTGATTGTGTGTGTCCACTATGAACATATGTTTCGTCCATGTAGATAATTGGACGATTTAATTCTCGGTAGAATTGAATTTTTTGTAAGTAAGTAATTCTTAGAGCCCCTATGTCGTTCTTCTCTATTAAAAGTTTTCTATTATTCTCAGTTCGATGTCATTGAAATCCCAGGTCTTTTAATATAACACGTAAAGATGTAGCACCACCGTGCCAACCTAAGTCCTTGTGGAGTTTCTCGCGCAGAGCAGGAATTGTCACCCGTGCACCCTCGGTCTTGTGAAAATTATATACTATATTGCGAAAAGGCTCTTTTCGAAATCTTCTAAGTCGGTCACAGGAGACGGACGTGGGCGTTTCTTGCCTGGAGTTGAAAATCTTGGTTTTCCCTCTTCTGTTGGACTCTTTAATAATATTTGCCACTGATCTAACAGACACTTTTGTTGCTTCAGACACGGTTTCTTTTAATTGTTTCAAGGTATATGTGGGGTGTAAGTTTTTCAAATAACTGTACACATTATATATCACCTCACGCGTTTGACCACTTATTACTTGGCCACTTTTTCCCAATGTAGAACTCATATTTCTACACTCGCTTTTAAATCACAGTTGAAAACGAACCAACTAATAAAAACATTTTTGAATATTTGCTAATCTGTTGTTAATGATACTAAGGAATGTCAACTATTAGGATTTCTTTAATGAGAATTTAAGCAAATTCCATTAGCATTACATGAGCCGCAAAATTACTTATTTATTTTACTATGTATTGTGAAAGTATTTGTTGTTTATACGTATTTGTCTAATAAATTTGAGTATTATGAGCTTTAAAATTCACATAGGACACTGTCGTTTTGTTGCAATAATTGTAATAAAGTTAAATTAACGAGTACGTATGTAAATTAATAACAGAAATAAATAATTAATTAGTGTAATACATGATAATAAACGGAACGCGCTTTTGGTGGCGACGCCACTAACATGCCGCGCTTAAGAGACTTGAAGTTGGACGATTGCGCATCCAAGGTTCAGGCATTCTTTGGCCGCGCGGATTGTATCACCAGTTGCATTTGGTCGATTGGATATCATTCTGCAAAAACACGGCAAGTCCGTTCAACAATTCTATTACTCTCGCCGTAAATAATAATAAGATTTAAAAAATCATCATTAGTAAATCCTACATTTGCCATTATTTACTATGAAATACAAACTGGTAAAGAAAACTGTCAAAACAACATAAAGAATTAACGTTCTAACTATCAAATCTTTGACAGCCATGGCCTACCCTTTACTAATCGCGAAATAATTAAGTGTTGTTATGTTTTAACTAAGATAATGAATAAAATAGTTGGATTTAGGTATAGGGAATACTAATACCAAACGAATTGGCTTAAAAAAATACAGTGGAAAATGTAATAAAATACAGGGTGTTCTATTTAAAGTAAGAAACTTATAAATGTGCATGTTGGCGGCTAAGTTTAAAACACCCTGTACGAAATATCAATTAGATGGATATATGGAGTTAACGGGCAAGCGTTTGTTGTTTAGTGGTTACAATTTCACGTAACTAGCTTCGTTTTTCAATGTGGACTAGGATTTTTTCAAAATTTGAAAAAAAATCGAAATATCTCGAAAATACTTCATTTTTGGTATAGGACATTGTGCACAAATTTTATCTAGAATTTCATGTAGAATTCGAAAATAAAATAAAAAATATTAGGTTCCATTTAAAATAACAAAGTTGACGTCTACTTCCGGTATAACCGGAAGTGCCACATTCAGGACAATATTATATTTGAACTCAACGTCATCCAAAACCTACAGCTTTCAGATTTTTAACATAACTGTATCCGCCATTGCTTTTAATCAAAACTCTTCGCGCCACACCCTGTATAGACAGGTCATACCATGGATATTTTACGATTTTATATTAACGGCATACTCTTGAGATGTGTTTTTTATTAGTACGATACAAACGAAGAACACGTAGATTCTTATTCAATGTAACTGTAGTGTTTATTACGATCGCTTCCTTGATCTCTAGTAAATTCTGAATTTTGAATCAACTCCAAACAATAGCTTTATTAATTAACGCAAACCACAAATTGACTTAGAGTTAGATTGACATAGTATCAGTTTGAAACACAATTCCTACAAAATCCCCCCGTAAGATTATTATCATGTCTACCCATATTACAGATTTCACTTACCTTTCGCGTATTGTGGAATGTAGTATTTTATACTAATAACTTTCCACTAAACTGCAAGAACTATCGTTTCTTCAAGCAAAATGGTTTCTTTAAGAAGGATCTGTTTATTACCAAAAATATAAGTTAAAATTTGCAGTGCACATTTTTTATTGACTTTTCCAACAACAAAACCATAAAACTTTGTAAAATGAGCGCCTTAAACGTTAAACCCTTACACCTCTGCAGGCACGCAACATGTTTCTTTCCTACAATTCGGACTTTGCATAAATTATGAATGCTTAGTGCAGTCATTGTAATTATTGAAATAGTATTTCCTATTGTTGAATGTACATTATTTAACTGCTTCAATTTGGAAGAATCTTAACTACCTACCTATAGTAACAATTTTTGAATTATCATATTCCATCTATACAAAACTGTCTGATCGGGTAGGCTCAGTAAGCGAACATCGAATACAGTAACGAAAACAAGTAAGACTGAAGATTTATTAATTATAGTTTGATGAATTGTATTTAAAACCAATTTGTTAGGATTAGTAAGATGGCGACCCTTGCCAACTGGTACCTAAAGGATTAACTTTCTCGGAAGATGGTCAATAATCCCTCAATGGCGTCGGCGACATTTTTATATTATTAAGTTATTTATAGTAGGTATGTATTGTAAACGGTAAATGGTGATTGTACAGGGTGTCCCAGGATATTGTGACACATTTGATGCGCTTATAATTTTTAAACCAATTGAGATAGAAACGAGAAGTTTTCTCAGGTATGCTTTATTTATCAAAAAGTTTTATTCTGACTTACAATCAATTTTTTTTCATTTATACAGAGGGTTGAAAAAAGATTGTCAGTTTTAAATTTAAATTTTTGATTGTTTTTTTAATGGAACACCCTGTGTATTGTAGCATCATTCGATAGAGGCATTCTTCCACTTTCTAAAAATGTATAGTTTGCTATGCTTATAAAAAAAACTAACACAATTATTTAAATTTTTATGGAAACATGTTCGATACAAATAAAAATTCAACAAAACAGAAAACATTTCTAATTACCATAGAAAATTCAAACTAAATTGGTGGATGTGTCCCCCATTATTAGCAATGCATTTTTGAAGTCTAAACTGCAAATTTTTGAAACCCTTTTCCAACATTTCCTGAGTAATTCTTTCAAAAACATTGATTATGTTATTTTTGAGTTGGTCGATAGTGTGTGGAACGGGTAAGTAACAACAATCCTTAACATAACCCGACATAGCAAAATCAGGTACAGTAAGTTCAGGAGAATGTGCCGGCCATTCTATTGGTCGGGCTCTACCTATCCACCTCTGACCAAACATTCTATCTACACATTCTCTGGCTATCTGAGAAAAATGGGAAGGGATACCGTCTTGCTGAAAGTATACTTCTGGTATTATCCCATCTTGTTCCAACTGTGTGTAAAAGAAGTTTCAGAGCATGTCCGGATAAATAATTCCAGTAATAGTTTTTTTGGAAAAAAAGAATGGTCCATACATTTTTTCTTTTGAAACAGCACACCATACATTCACTTTTGGTATATCCCGCTTAGACTCATTGAATGGCCTAAGATTTTAGCTTCCCCAAATTCTACAATTATTCTTATTAATTTTTTCGCGGCTTCATCTGACATTATAACAGTAATACCAGGTTGGTGGTTAAACAAGTCCAATAAGGTCTCACGCAACAATAGCCTTTTTTCAATATCTCGCGGTTGAAGCTTTTGGAAGGTTTGGATTTCGTAAGGAGTAAGGTTTAGAATGTTTGAACTGAACTTCACTTTTAGAAAAGTTTACAGTAGCAGATATTTTTCTGATAGAAATCATGTAATTATTTTGTATTAACACATCACTTACTTGCAACAGGCGATTCAAATAATTTGGATGTTGTTGGATTATAGATCTGCATTTTCTTTTAATTGAAGCAGTCTCTTTAAACTTCCTGATCCAATTTATGATGGCATTTCTGCATGGAGGCGCTTTTTCAAACTTCAAACGAAACCTTCTGGTTATTGTTATAGAATTAGTTTTATTGTACAGAAGTACAGCTTCTGATTTTTCTTGATCTGTGTATCGTTTTAATTAAAATGCGCGATAAAGACAACAAGAAAATAATGTCAATAAATGATTTGACAGAACGTAGCAAATAAAATAGTAATTTAATTATCATTTTGATTGTTGACTTGCCTACTTCATCGTTGTTACTCGCCCGTTCCGCACACTATGGACCAACTCAAAAATAACATAATCAATATTTTTGAAAGCATTACTCAAGAAATGTTGGAAAATGCTTTCAAAAAATTGGAGTTTAGATTTCGAAAATGCGACCGGCAGTACGGCAGAGAGGGAAACCATCTAGTACTGAAATATTGAAGGTTATGTAGCGGCTTGCTTGGTCGGAACTGGGATGTAAAAGGTATAAGAGGGCAGAGGAGAAAGAAAGAAATAAGATTTCAAAAATGCATTGATAATAATGAGGGACACATCCAGCAAATTAGTTTGAAAAGATAATGATATGTATTTTCTATGGTAATTAAAAATGTGTTCTGTTTTGTTGAATTTTTATTTGTATCGAACATGTTCCTATAAAAATTTAAATAATTGTGTTAGTTCTTCTTATACGCATAGCAAACTATACATTTTGAGAAAGTGGAAGAATGCCTCTATTGAAAGATGCCACAACACACAGGGTGTTCCATTAAAAAAAGAATAAAAAATTTAAATTGAAAACTGACAATTTTTTCCAACCCTCTGTATAAATGAAAAAAAATTGATTATAAGTCAGAATAAAACTTTTTGATAAATAAAGCATACCTGAGAAAACTTCTCGTTTCTATCTCAATTGGTTTAAAAGTTATAAGCGCTTCAAATGTATCACAATATCCTGGGACACCCTGTATATACAGGGGTATATATTCAAATTATTCAAACATAATAGTTATTATCGTGATTAAGTAGCAGCACCCCCAATTTTGTTATTGTCAATATTATGATGCATAAATGCAATTTAATTTGATCATATGGTAGTAATAATGTAAACTGGCGAATTCCTATCAAAAATCTTAATGAAATGAGACCGCATCGATTCATCGTATCATGGCGTCATGGCGCACTTGTATCGCCATACTTTACAATTCCGCTTTAATGGTTTAGTTAAAAATTGAATCAAACTCACACCGGACATACCTAATGGACTTATTATCGCCTTACAACACGTTGGTAATACAGTGCAACACAACTTGTTGATGTTTATGTTACTGCGCGAAGTTGCACAACATAACGAAAAATCCGATTTACAGGCGTGCGCCTAATATTTTGTGACCATTAGCACAATATAACTCACAGCTAACACAATACAGCACAACTTTTTTTTTTGAAAATGTTAACATTACGGCAAGCAGTTGTAACCCGAGATCGGAAAATTTGATTTATGGAATAATAGGCGCACTTAATATGCTTTGCTTATCTGCACAACGCAGCACAACACTAGTGCAATGCAGCAGAGCTTCGTTTAGTTAGTTTGGTTACTGTTGATGTTGCAGTACGAAGTTGTAACCCAAGGACGAATAATTTGATTTATGGAAAAATGGGATAATTTACCATGTTTTGCTTACCAGCACAACGCAACACACCACTAGCACAACTTCGTTTCATTGAATTGGTTAATGCTGATGTTACAGAACGAAGTTGTAACCCGGGGACGAACAATTCGATTTATGGCAATATGGTAGCATGTAATCTATTTTGCTTATCAGCACAACGTTTCGCACCACTAGCACAATACAGCACAACGTCGTTCGATCGATTTTGTTAATGTTGATGTTGCAGCACAAAGTTGTAACCAGAGGACGAAAAATTGGGTTTTTGAAAAAGTGGACAGACTTAATCTGTTTTACTTATCAGCACAACGCAGCACACCACTAGCACAGTGCAGCACAATTTAGTTTGATCAATTTGGTTAATGTTGATGTTACAGCAGAAGTTGTAACCCGGTATTGGAAAATTTAAATTGCGTGAAACTGGGCGCAGCACAATTTTTATTTCCTAACGCACATTATATCACACTAGGAGCACATTGTAGCACAAAGTCAAAACTTTCAATTGGAATGAGTCGTGGTTACAACTTCGGAGACACTTCTGCATGTCCGCAGTTAACATGGTTGTCATACGCCTTGGTTAAAGTGGGGCCACCATTTTGAAACATGGTTAGTAGTATTCTTCTACGAAAGGATAAAATACTGTTCCTTTACTGCGCAGTTGTTTAGTGACTCTACTAATGTTTTAAGGTAAAAGAACTGCTAAATATTTCAAACTGTTTTATTTGTAACACAATTAATAAACAATTGCAATTGGCCATCTATCCCATAATAGGTGAGTGAGTTGACCATAGGTAGACGGGATAAATCTTGAAACTTAAAATATGTGGTAAAATACCCAAAATTAAAATTAATGGTGAAATCCTCAAAATTAAAAATATTATGATATTCTACTCAGAATTAAAAAATATGGTAAAATACTAGAAATTAAAATCTCTATTTGTTGACTTTTTTTTCTTTAAGGCATTTTTACCACATAAGTGGCAAACATTCGCAAAAGAAGAGCAGTTTTCATGTAACTACCTGTCGCATACTACACATTGTATCAAGTCTTCTTTTTTCTGTGTGTGCTTGTAACTGTTTCCACATCCTACACGTTATGCGTCATCCTCTTCGATGCAATCACTTATCACTTCATATTATATATTAATCTTATTCTCATCTTCAAAGCTTGATGAAGGTTCTCTTTTGCCAATAGTCTGCTTTTGCTTTTTTTTATTCTCTAGTTCAATATGTTTTCTACTTTTTTTCTTACAGCTGAAATGTTTTCGGGCGACGTCAACACAGCTCCAAGGTTTTTTGCTCTCTTTTTACCAACCGAAACAATTCTAGGTGTAGGTTTAAACTACTCTAATAATTTTCCAGGAGTTATATTTGAGGCTGATGTACTTGGAGGAGTAGTTTCTCTCTCTACCTGATGCCAGTTAGATTGTGGAACAGTTGCTGGAATATTTTCAGTTTGGGTACCAGCAGGTATTTCTTGTCAGCTTGGTCTTCGTTCGTGTTCTAAACGAGCCGCAGCCGCTTCATCTGAAATTGAAAGGGCATAATCAAGTATTTTATCAGGAGTATGGAGAAATATTCCCGTGGCCGTAAATCCTGATACAGTAGCTACTTTTCCCCAATTTTGCGCTAGAAGTTCACCAAACTGTTCCCACTTGAGTTGTCTTCCCGGATGTTTTCGTAACCACTGCCTACAAGCTAGGTAATAATATAAAGGCTGTAAATAGCGCGTAGCCTGTGAGGGCATGCACAATAAAATTTCATCATTTGCCTCAGCCGTGCCTAGAAGGTTAACGGAGAAACAGTGCGAAGCATGTCCATCTAGTTCTAATAGCGTTTGTTCGTCTCCTTTTCGTAGAAGAAAGGGTTGATAAACCATTTAAAAAAGATTTGGGTATTTCCGTAAGCCGATTTCTCATTCATATAGATGTTTAATCCAGGTGGCATTGAATCTCACCATTCAGCTTTTTTATTTTTACCGTTAAAAATGAAATATGGCGATACAACTTATGGTTTCGCCCTTTTCACCTGATGTTATCGTGGCAAAATCTTTGGATCCTTTTTTCGGCCACGTCGAGATCAGCCTTATTATTGAGCTGCAAGTCCGTCTCATCGACATATAGAGCCTGGTTTGCCACAAAGTTCATTTTCTTCTAAAGTCGCTCTCAGAAGTTGAAAATAATTTCACGGTTCATTCCTTGTCCTCGTTCAATTGATACTCCTTCAGTTTTTCGGGTTGATATGTCATTCCTTCGTCTTAAAAAGGATCTGAACCAATCGGCACCAGCTTCTTTGTTGTCTTTGTTAAATGTGTTTTAATTTAAGACTTTCGGTAAAAGCATAAGTACCATACGAATATCTTGCGCTGCCATCGGAATGGCGCATCCTTGTGCTTTTTTAATATGAAGAACTAACTTTCTTTCATTGGCCTCTGTAAGGATGCTCTCTGGTCCCAATTTACCAATTGTCATAATATTATTCTTCATCTTTCTTTTAAGAGTTTTTCTCGGAATACTGTAAGTTTTTGAAAGCACCATTTACAGAAGAACCAGCCCTAACAGCTTGAATTGTGAGCTGTAGATTTTCTTCAGTGTAGTCTCCCCGATTGAAGTCCTTCCGTTTATATTATGTTGGCATTTTTGTGTAACATAAAATAATAATACATATGGCCAACTGAAGTGATGATTTATAGTCATAAAGGTTTGCAAATATAATATTTAGTTTTAATCGTTTTATTACAAAACACACGGACGTGATTGCACAATAGCGAGACTGAACGTGCTGCTGTGTAGGCAGCGTCACCTAGTTGCTGGATACTCAAGGACGACTAGTTGGCCATCTCACCCACTTTACCCTTAATCGATTCGGACAATAATTGCAAGTCTTAAGTTTCTTCTCTGGGGATAGACAGCTTCAGGTTCCTCGATAATTTTAAGAATACACTTGATATCCTGGAAAAGATCTTTGCGTAAGTTTGGGATTCTAAGTTTTGCGTCCATCCATGGTCTAGCAAGTAGATGTGCTATGTTAATCATGTAGCCAAAACGGGAAAGTGGTTTAACATTTACTTATTCGCATTTGATTATAATTCAAAGCGATTGCTGGTTTTCCAGTCTGTGTACAGCCCCCTTGTGAATCATTGAGAGAAGCAAACCAACTTTACCTTTTTTTTTTTTGAGCATAAGATGTTTTTTTTATCAACGCAAAACATAGATGTAGCGGTCTTTCCTTAGTTTTTGGAAGGTCTGCAGAATTCTCCTTTTTATTTTTGCGTAAAATTAACTTATGGGTATTATCCAATAGTGCTTCCGCAAGGCACTGAAGTGAACCAGTTATCCATCGTAACATTGCGGTTACTTCCATAAATTGTTCTCATCAGCTCGTTTACATAAACATTTCTGAGCGATAGACCGTTTGTTATGGTACTTTTTCCTAAATATGGCATCGCATCAATCATGTATTTGGATAATGTGTCGTACACCATCATTATTTTAATTTCGTACGTTGCAGGCTTACTAGGTGTAAACGTCTTGAATGGGCATCTACCCTAAAATCTAAAAGCTGTTCGTCAATTGTAACGTAGGACGAGGGCGCATATGACGTTTTACAGATTTCAATAAATATGTTCCATATCTCATGCATCATCTTTTACCCTTCCTTGTCTTGTCATTGAATCGCGAACAGTTGGCGAGGAATGCAAAACGTTCAGCACTCATGCAAGCTCTGTAGAATGTTCTAGAGATAGCAACGTCAAACATATTGTTTATGTTCAGGTGATTGTCTTTCTTTGCAGGAACGAGAAGCAAAACTGCAAAAAAATGTTTTCAATTCACTTTTTACGACATTTGAAACAGTTGCTGATGCTTCTTTATAATTTTGAGATAGCCGAAAGATTTCTTCATTCTTCACCCGTGCCTTCTAGTTTCCCCAACAAAAGGACAATGGAACTTAATCATCAAGAGTCCTCATCTTCAACGTCATTATTGATGTAGAGAATCAGATGGGTCAACAACAAGTGGATTGGACACATTGGACATGTCCATATCATTCTCGTCAGAATCGGTAGCGTTGTCTGAAAAATCTACTTCTAGGTTATCTTCTTCCCAATCACTACCGCTATCTTCGAAAGGTTCAGGTTGGTTGTCTTCACCGTTCATGATTTTTTCATTTTGATTTTGCAGCTCTTTTTTTGAAAACTATACGTGTAAGTTAAGGTTAAATGAGTAATAATTGTATATGGAGAAAATGATCTAAAATGTTAAAAATGTACGCAAAAATATCACGGTAATACTAATATGTCGTCATAGCTCCGACAAGGCGTCGAAAGATCGCCACAAACCCATAATATCTGCGTGAAAACTCACCAAGCACTAGGTTACGACTAAATAGGAAAATTCTTTCCTCGTGGAGCTGGTACGTTGTACAAAAGTGTACGATAATACCGAAGTAGTCTAAGTGTCGTAATTAGTGTTCTAGGGTTAATACTAGCGAGTATTTACCTTTTCAATTAAAATAATCTATAAACCGAATTGATAATGATACGAAAAATAAAGTAATATTTTAACATTCCATTAATTTCAGTGCTGCGTCCTGTTTATTAAGATTTTATCCGATTATGTAGTTTGGTGAAGGTAGGCAGAGCTTTCCGTGTCGTTGTAGGTGTGACGTCAGAAGATATGACTTGCTATACATTGGGATGATTTTATGATACATTTACCAAACGTTTACTTTAAGATGTTATGTATGCAATTTAATTACGTTGGAATATAGGACGTAAGGTACTTGAAGATTATACAGACTAGTATGTATGTGTTTAATTAAAATTATATGAAAGTGAGCAAATATTTCGAAATTACTGTATACAGTAGGTTATTTTTTGCGCATTTTAATAAAAGCAAAATGAAATTAGCACTTAATCTGCCGTTAATTAAGTGCTTGGTTATAGTTGGAGAGTGTAAATACTCATTAGTCATTATCTTATAGTATACCTAATTATATAATATTTTTTTGAATAATTATATAATCCCAAGTCAGCAATGCAAATTAATAACTGTGTATTTAATACGGAAAAGTTTTACTGTAATAAATATTGTTTAACTTAAAATTGACATTTAAAGAAATTAATGAAAAAGTAATACATTGCATTCTTGGTGAAAGCTGACTTGGATCTTTTAGTTTGAAATGTTGCATGTGAACTAATTTTGTGATTTTTCAATATTCATTTGTTTATGTAATTTAATTCGTTATTATAAGAACTTCATTTAAAAAATGTTGTCCTGCAATTTCCATTCCCGTAAGGGTAATGTTATTTAGTATTTAAGGGTAAGAACGGTATGCGGAATTACAGATTTTTATAGTTTAGTTTCCCGATAGTTGTGTATTCCGCCAATTTCCGCAAGAGACTCATTATTTTCTATAATATTTAAAAACCTACATATTGCTACAACTTTTTTTGGTATTCGAATTTTGAATATTGAGGCTAATGGTGTTTAAATTCTGGGTTGAGGTGCCAATTACTTTAAGGAAATTGCGAATTATGGTATTGAGCAAGTGATAAATTTTACAATATTTGTGTTTGACAAAATGGAATAAAGTGTACTTAGGTTAGTGATTGTCTTTGTCTAACTAATCAAAATTTTCACCCAACTTTGTTACGTATTACTTAGTGGAGTTATTAGTTAATATAAACTTGGACAGGAAGTGAACTTGCATTTCACCATGTATGGTGATTCGCAAATGCCAAAAAAAATTTAGTGTAAAAAAAGTAGCGCAAAAATTATATTAGCAATTTCAATTTCAACATGAGCCTGTAGCTATATATTTGACAAACCTTAATTACTTTCATTTAATTATATCACATATCTTTAGATATTTTAGAAAGAATCTTATGTATATTTAGTACTCTCATTGCTTAAACTTACACCGAGTTGCGGATAATTCTAAAAAAAATTGTAGGATTATTTAAAATTACTTATAGTTTTTCGTGATTTAAAATGATTTAAGAGGTTTAAAATTATTTAACGGATTTAAAGTATTTAATAGATTTAAAAAGAATTTTAAACATTTTAAATGAAAGGGTTTTCAGATTATAAATAGGTAATTTTTTAGATGCAAATCATGCACTTATATGTAGATTTTACCAACTTTATAAGTTTTAATGGCAGTTGCAACTGTCGCCGTCAGTAATACTGGTTGAATTACATACT
Source organism: Vesta saturnalis (assembly GCA_036346205.1). NCBI lineage: Eukaryota > Metazoa > Arthropoda > Insecta > Coleoptera > Lampyridae > Vesta > Vesta saturnalis. The sequence continues at coordinate 364,169 of JARFJB010000246.1, forward strand.
TACTACGGCGACCATACTCGACTATTCTTTTTTTAGGTTAGTGTCCCGCAGACGAACAATTCCGCATTTGAGACTGGTCTCAATAACATGATCCTGACATCGGAAATTTATGTGTGTTTTTTTGAGAGTTTTCCGGCACTGAATGTCAGGTGCGCAATATTTATAATAAAATTTCTATTTTAATGGGTTATAGGTTAGACAGTCGAATTAACTTTAGTGCAGTCACCGATGAAGTTACTTATAACGCAAAGGGTCGACTGAACATTAGGCATGCAATCAGCCCTGGACTGACTTAGTGAATCGTTAATGAGGCAAACTAGGTATTTTAAAGAATTATTTAAAAATATACAGGTTGGTCTAAACAATCGTGTACGATTTTTTTAATGGCACACTCTGTATATTAAATTTTTGGATTCCTGTATAAATATACTTTACATTGGTATTAGATTTATTCTCTTATTGGGTAAGGGTTTTGAAGTTAGAGACAAAAACGTATTTTCAAAAAAATAGTGCTCACCTAAGGTAAATGTACTAATAGTTGACATTATAATGAGGAAAATACATGTTTGTATTTTTTATCAGGAACAATATTGAAATTTGTATACAAACTATTAAAAATTTTCGATAGCTCAGTTCTTTAAGATCCTGTTAATTTGAAGCATTACTAAAAATTTTATTGTATACCATTATTTATTGAATTTACAAAAAATGTGTCAGTAGTTGACACCAAAAATATAAGAAATTCTAGTAATTGACACCTCCAGGTATCAGTGAACAATTAAATAAAATTAATAATTGGCGTTTTTTGTTATTTATTCATTACAAATTAGTTAAGTAAACATTAATTAGAAACACCGGGTGGGTGTCTAGTGCGTGGGCAGCGGATTTCTCCTTAACTATTAGAGATATCAAAACCAATTTTGGTGTGGTAATACACGATCATTGGACCTACATTCTAGAAATATTTAGGTATATACAGGGTGATTAACAAAAATATGCCAACCCAAACCTGTGTTTTTTATAGAACACCCTGTATATATTTGCATTTTTGGATTCACTGTAACATCTATAATAAAAGTATAGAAATTTGCATCTGTATCACTAACCGTTCTGCAGATATCGTCACTTTAGTACCAAAATAGAGTTAACTTTGGAACCACGATGCGAGCGTTGTCACCACGATTTTGTAAATCTGTTTATACCACCGACTAGTAATAATAGTCTACTAACAAACAAACTGGGAAATTTTTCGAAAACAAATAAAACTGTACAGAATGATTAACTTTCGCGAAATGTAATTTTTCTCAATTTTTTCAAATGCAACACTGTATATTTTTTCACATTTCGATTCCCCGTGAAAAGTAGATACTAATTGATAATATGCTTCATAGCCATAAGACGGACCCTTCTTGAGATATTTACGGTTTATTTGAAAATTGAAACTGATAGGAAAACTTAATTAATAACTAAACAATAAAATAATTCTCTACACCTAAAAATAAGTTGAACAAGTAAATTAAACGAATAAAACCATAAATTCAAATTAAATATTCAAAATGCTGGCCACGCCTAACTAAACACTTTGCAATTCGCCCGGTACACGAAAGATTCACTCTCAACGACATTAGAGGCGAAATGGATTGAAACGCAGCTCTAATTCTATCTTTCATATCTTCGCTTGTGGTGGGAGGATATTGGTAAACTTTTTCTTTAACGTAGCCCCAAAGGAAGAAATGAAGCGGTATAAGGTCCGGTGATCTGACTGGACAGTTTTGCACACCACCTCTTCCTATCCACCTCATCGGATAATTTCTATCGAGATATTGCCTAACGTTGATTGCATAGTGTGGAGGGGCGCCATCCAGTTGAAACCACATCGTACGGATTTTGTCTACCTCGATATTTTCCAAAAGCTCAGGTAAATCATTTTCCAAAAACTGTAAATATCTGTCCCCCGTAAGACTCCCATAAAAAAAATGGACCAACCACATTAAAATTGATTATACCACCCCACACATTAACTGACCATCGATGCTGGTGATCAACAACTCTTAAGATGTGTGTATTAGTATCTGCATAGTGATGATAGTTATGTGTATTAATATTGCCATTATTGTGAAAAGTTGCCGCATCCGTAAATAGAATGTTATTAACAAAATTGGGTTCTTGATTGACTTTAGTGGTTACCCATTGGCAGAAAGATTCACGATTTTTAAAACCTATTTCACTTAAAGCGTGATGTTGCTCATATGATAAGGATGCAATTTGTTTTTTTTTAATAAAGCTACGAACTGTATTTCTATTTAGGTCTAGGTGTGTACTTAGCTCTCTGGTACTAATATGCGGATTTTCTATAAGAGATGCCACAACTTGAAACTCAATTTCTTCATTTGGGTTTGTTTTTGCGCGCTTGGGATAACACACACTTCCAGAATTTATAAATCTCTCAGCTCCATTCATAAACTATTCTTTCCGCGGCTGTATTCTCTCTGGGCATCGTTCACAGTACAAACGGGTACCCATCAAAGCATTTCTATGAGCTTCGCCGTAAATAAAGATCATATCGACTATTTCTTTTTTGGAAAAATTCATTTTATACAAAAATTGACAAAACGACAATCCAAAAACACACAAACTAATGGAACAATATTTTAATGATTATACAAACGTCAAAACAATAGATGCAATTGTTCCTCTTTATTACAAGCGGCCAGCCTACCTGATTCGTTTTATGGATGTCTATTGTCATAGTAAATTTGTATTTTAGAATATTTTTACATAAAAGCATCAATATCTCAAGAAGGGTCCGTCTTTTATGGCTATGAAACCTATTATCAATTAGTATCTACTTTTTACGGGGAATCGAAATGTGAAAAAATATACAGGGTATTGCATTTGAAAAAATTGAGAGAATTTACATTTGGCGTAAGTTAATCATTCTGTATAGTTTTACATGTTTTCGAAAAATTTCCCAGTTTGTTTGTTAGTAGACTATTATTAATAGTCGGTGGTACAAACAGATTTATAAAATATTTCTGAGAACGTTTGAATCGTGGTTCCAAAGTTAACTCTATTTTGGTACTAAAATAACGATATCTGCAGAACGATCAGTGATACAGATACAATTTTCTATACTTTTATTCTAAATGTAACAGTGAATCCAAAAATGCAAAAATATACAGGGTGTTCTATTAAAAAAACACAGGTTTGGGTTGCCATATTTTTGTCAATCACCCTGTACATACCTAAATATTTTTAGAATGTAGGTCCAATGTTCGTGTATTACCACACTCTTATAGTTAAGGAGCAATCCTCCGTCCACGCAGTAAACACCCACCCTGTATATATTTATACGCAATCTATCTGTCAACCATCTGCATCAACTGATTATGGAAACTGGTATTTTACTCTCTCTCCAGAAATAATAATTTTTGGCGGAGGGAGCAGTTTAACTATTTGACTGAACTGTATAACACTGACATTAAACATAGTTTTTTCTTCATCTCAGTAATTCATACCAACTACTTCGGATTCTCTGTTCTGAAGAACCTTCTGTATAATACAGGCATATTTATGCTATTTTTTCTTTCCAGGAAACGTAACAAGAACATAATCACTCTCTCTGTATAAATTTTCAGTATTTTCAACATCACTGTAATCATTAGGTTCTTCGGATGCTACATCATCAATGCTGCTACCAGATGCTACCCATAATTCCTCGTCATCACTGGCTGATGAATATTCATTTTTCTTATTACTTGGTTTAGGTTTCTTTTAAAAAATGTGTTGTCTTTGTTTCTGTTTTTATTTTTTAATTAGTTCTTTCTCTTCCTTTTTACGTCGACTTTCTTAAGCTTTTTGTATTTTCTCTTCAGTTAACTGTATTTTCTTTATTTTCATAGTAAGTCTCGTGAAATAGCAACCTCAGGTATTTTCTCCACCTTTCTTTTTTCGGTGTTGATTTGGGGTCTGGTCAAAAAAGCAATCGTTTGAAATTTTTTTATTGAACTTACCTTCTTAACGCTTTAATAACCAAACATAACTGCAAACGAAACGCGCGACTTTATGACGCAAAGTTGGCGGGAATATATACTTCAATCACTTCGGGAATAGCCGTGTAGATGGTATTACTTAATTATGATGTTGATTAAATTATTAAAACTCGTTTGAAACACTTATTTTTTCATCGAAGTAGAGAAGTGTCAACTACTGATGCAATGTCAACTACTAGTATATTTACCTTAAATGGTGGGTTTATTACAAAATGACAAATTTTTGGAATATACTTTTAGTACAGCCTTTAGTAAAGGTAGTTAAGTATTTCAATTTTAAAGTAGGCTGTGAACAATGTCTGCCATTTTGTAATATACAAAGTAAGGTATAACAGCCTAGGTAACAATGTGAACACCTGATGACCGATAACCTACCCGCCAGCAATGACACGAAAGTTTGTGACTGTGCTAGAGCCTATGGCATCTCTTTTTGATGGCTTACATATTCATCTATACGCTCTTGCGAAATCAAGCCTAAAGTTGGAATCGAAGTTTTTTCAATGACATCTAGATGTTTCTGTTAAACCCTTGGTTAAACCTCAGTGCCATTAATAGAAACGATGCTAAATGTTAAATCATAACGACATTGACGAAACATCGTACAAGGAGTAACGCTGTCATTTAAACAGATTTCAACATAATACTCGTGCTTGAGGGATGGTTTATTAGCACTCCAATATCCAAATTCCCAAATACGTTATCAAAGGATTTCAATTTTTTGTATTCATTAAATAGGAAATTCTTACCAGTTAATTATCAACCAGTTTATTGAATTGTTTGTTGCGACTTTTATTCTACATTTAAGTACCTACTTAAGCTTTAGTATATAGTAATCCTTTAATTTAATCACTGCTACAAAAAATCCTACGGATTAATGTTTGCGGGTTAAAATCAATAGGGAGGCAATTATTTATGAATATTTACGCCTGCTTCGCGTATTAAAACCAGAACGGTGATTATTTATCGATATAAGTTTGGTTCATTCGTCCGTAAAAAACTTCATAGGTATTAATTTTCAGCGTAGCAAAAACTGACCTCACTTTTATTTCGACGTTTGTTCGATACTGTAATGATTGACCCTCCAAATTGGGCCTAGTTTACAGAATTTCGTGTAAATGATTTGCCACAGTTTATTCTAATGACCCAGCTTTAGGACGGGAGGAAAAAGACCTGCTTTTCTACCCCAAACGTGTGTAAAGCTCAAATTACATCTTTCTTTTTCTTCTTTGCAACCCTTCAATCTTAGTTACATAAAAATACACATAAATCGAAAAACTATAAGATATTACTACTTATTGACAAAAGAATAAAAACCTTTAATTATCTTTTATTTCGCTTTCCTGTACAATAATGAAATTTTCTTTGTCTGCTACCTACATTACGTTTCAAAATTTTGTTAATTAAATAATGATTATTTTAATGATATATTTTAATGATTATGATAATCAATTAATATATTTATTTTATTAGTAGCCGAGTTTTGGTTCGCTACAAATTGAACAATTTTGTTTTGCGGTTGTCTTGTTTATAAATCTAGGGCCCTTTTGCCAGAGGTATTTCCGATAAGACATTCCTTGTATGCAAAATAATACAGTGATCTTTTTCGAATTTGGTTATATATTTGCTATTATACAGAGTGAATCTTATCTAATCCGCCAAAATTAAAGGCGTGCGAGAACTCATCATTCTAAGCAAAAAGTTCATATGTACATGGGTCCGGAAATACTTCGTTTCGAGATACAGGGTGTCAAAGTTGAAAAAAAAATCGCGTTTTCTTCAATATCTTTCGACTGTTTCGAAATAGTTTCATGAAATTTCGTATACGGGGTTTTTTTGGGATGACAAATTCAAATTTGTGGTCCATTTAGTTGTGGTTTCTAGAGGGCGCCAGCGGCAACCATTTCGACCACTTTAAATCTTTGCAACTTTTTTGTGCTACACTGTATGCCATTTTGGACTAAAAAAATCGATTCTCCTGTCTTTTCTGCTACAAAAAGGTATATTTTAGTGAAGTCGCTAGGAGCAACCCTTTCCGAGAAAAAGACATTAAAAAAAGAAAAAAATTAATATTAAAAGTATACATGTTGTATGTCTAGGCATTCTATCGTATTTAATTATGGATTTTTTATTAAAATTTTATTATCAATGAACGCAAAGAGACAGATACATAAGTAAACAAGTAAGTTACTTAGTAACAATTAAAAATTCTATTGATAAACTTGTCAAAAATACCTCCGAAAATGTGTATGCATCATGAGTTTTAAAAGCGTTTTTCTCGGAAAGGGTTGCTCTAGCGACATCACTAAGATATACCTTTTTAGAAGAAAAGATAGGAGAATCGATTTTCTAGTCCAAAATGGCATACAGTGTAGCAAAAAATTGCTACGATTTAAAGGGTCGAAATCGTTGCCGCTGGCGCCTCTAGAAACGACAACCAAATGGACCACAAATTTGAATTTGTCATCCCAAAAAAACCCCGTATACGAAATTTCATGAAACTACTTCGAAACAGTCGAAAGATATTGAAGAAAACGCGATTTTTTTCAACTTTGACACCTGTATCTCGAAACGAAGCATTTCCGGACCCATGTACATATGAACTTTTTTGCTTAGAATGATGAGTTCTAGTACTTCTTTAATTTTGGCGGATTAGATAAGATTCACCCTGTATAGGCATTTTAACTAGTTTAACTGTAAAACGTGTTTTTATCACTATATGCAAAACATTGCGGTAGCGTTACACGGTAATTTGATGCCCGTATATTGACAGTAACGCCGAAGACTATCTCATGTATTTTCGTATTATGGTTGGTTTTAGCAGGCTGTAAGTTAAGCCAAACCATTATTTTTGAATTGTAAACTAATTTTTGTAAGCTGTAATTTATGATTTGGTTGATTGAGATTGATTTGCGGATGATCGACTACGCCGGTGTTCTCACGTTTAGGGAGAGTACCATCTCTGAGTGTGGGTTAGCCTTATCTACAAAGTAAGCGGTCGCTCATAGGAGTTATGTATATGCAGTGGGACGATCGTTACCTGAAGATTATGATGAATTGTTAGCTCAGTTTCTTGTTTGATTTGATTGAGGTTGACTGATTTGACTGATTTGGTTAATTACTTTGATTGATTGCTTGTGATTGACCTGATTGTTTGATTTGATTTGATCGAGAGTGATTTGCTTAATTGATTTGTTTGATTTGATCGAGGTTGATTTATTCGGTTTGATATGCTTCAGCTGATTTTATTGGCCGATTGATTGATCTGTCTTTTGATAAGGGGCGAAGGCCTCTTATTGGAATACAATTTCAAATTTCCCTCCAAGGGGCGAAGGCCTGACAACGCGCGACGACCTTAAAACAAGCTCCGGAGGCCTAGAACAGTCTTATGAGTTAGTATGAGGGCTCCCTTACTATAATACTATTTCAAATTTCCCGCCAAAAACAAAAATGTCTTCCAAGATGGACGACAAAACAAGTTAGCCTGCAAAATTTAATTATGACTCAATCGACTGCGGAATTTTGGAGCGAAGGCCCGAGAACAAGTTCCTGTGTCCAGGGCTTATGAGATAGTATAAGAATTATGACTAATAATTAAAAACATATTAATAATGATTTAAGACCCTTTTTGGCAGAGGTGTTTCCCTGTCTTATGGGATAGTATGAGGGCCCCTTATTAGAATACTATTACAAACTTCTCATCCTAACGGTTACAGGGATCTGCATGCACTTTTAAAAATATACCGCTGATTTGATTGAGATTGATCTGATTTAGATTAACCTGAAAAGGGCTGTGATCGGAATTGAATAAGTGGGGGCGAAGATCCGCGAGCAAGTTTCTGCGTTCTATACCTGTCCTGTAAGTTAGTGTTAGCACACCTTATTAGAATACAATTCGATTTTCCTGCCACAACAAAATGACAGAGGGTTTTGATTGTGACACCTAATTAAAATAATTGGATCTTTCCCACGCCTTACCCACACGTTAAGAGCCTAAAGCAAGTTCGAAAGCCTGTCTTAAGTGCTAGCATGAGGGTTCCAAATTTCCCGCCATGGCAGAGGATTTTGGTCATGACATAATTAAAATAATTGGTCTTTGATCTGCCCCATTCGACTATCTCCGCAATTTAATTACGACTCGTAATTAAAAACAAAATGGCGGAGGAATTTGATTATACTGAAATAACTGGACTCTGACCTGTCCCGCCCCTTTCCCACGTAACTACCTCCGACTAATAATTAACTGTTTTATAAGATAGCCCCCTTATTAGAATAATATTTTTAATTTCCCGCCAGGGCCGACAAAATGGCCGACAAGTCACATCTGCAAAATGGCCGACAAGCCACGCCTTGAACCAATCTGAAACCAAGGGGCGGAATCTGTGTACCAATCGGAAACTAGGGGGTGTGGCCTACCCCAGGCCCACCATCAGAACACTGCATTCGCGGACATTTGCCTACCCTCCAGGGGTTGAACTGACGAAAAAGCCTTAATTAGGGGCGAAAATGTCACGTGACCATCCCCACACCCGTCCTGCACTCCTAAACCCAGGGTGGACTGGCAAAAAGACTTAATACTGCTTAAAATGATTTAATTAGGGGTGAAAAGACCGTCAAGGGGGTGCAACATTTCATCAAGGGGTTGAAAATTGACCCCATAAAGAAGTCGGCTCCAACCTCTCTGGTTGAAAATTTCATCAAGGGTTGAAAAAGCGGTCCCGAAAAGAAGCCGACCCCACCCTCATCCACCACTCCGACCCCACTCTCCCCCCACCACACTGATGACGTCACATCCTGAGAGTCCCCCATTCCACTTATTTATTAAATAAGTTATTGAAGAATACATTTCAAAATGCAAACCCTAAAAGCAGAAAAACTTTAGCACAAAAAGTAATCAAAAATTAATTGATTACACGTGTGTTTCTCAATTATATATATTTGAAAATTATTTACATCGGAGTCGTTCAACTAGGCCACCACTTGGACTTGGATATAATCCCCAAATCGCAACATTTAGGGATAAACAGTATGGGTCAGCTCGGTCACGAGCAGTGTCGTTATGAAGTTTAAAGTCCTACACTTACACGTAGATTGTCACTAAAGCGCCTACGTTATTTGTAGGTTTAGTTCATTTTTTTTTTTAATTGATACAGTGTATCATGATTATTTAGAAATATATAGATGTCAGTGTACTAAATACCAAACGAGCTTAATCCTTTATAATCCTCTGGTCAGAAATACGTGGCTCAGTTGACCGGTAAGATTTGCGACCCCCTACTGGCGTGGCCCAGCTGACATACGCCCTACAATATTACATTATTGAAGAATACGTTTCAATATGTATATCTTAAAAGTAAGTATCATTACATCAAGATGTAATCAGAAGTTAATTAATTACACGTAGTTACCTCTACGCTACGGTAGCACCCCCACATGGAAGTTGTTTATTTCCTATATAAATTATTGAGCAATAAATTTGAAAAGACAAATAATATGCGAAGTAATTTAGCATAAAAAAGTAATCAGAAATTAATTGTTTACATACTTCATTCTTGTGTTTCGCATACACCCCCACTTTGGAAATCGTTTATTTTCTATAGAAATTGTTGAGGAATAAATTTCAAAATTGAAAACTTACAAACAATTAATATGACAAGTAACTTGGCATAAAAAAGTAATCAGAATTAAATTGATTGCATGTACTTCACTTTCGTGTTATGTTACTATCCCCACTTGGCAATTGCTTATTTACTAAATAAATTATTGAGCCATATATTTAAAACTGCAAATTTTTTTTATGATTGTGGACCTGAATAGGCTAAAATTGGCCTATCGTGCTAAAGCACTCAGGAACACTTAGGAGGATGGATAGAGGGATAATGAATTGCCAATAGATGCCTATGAACAGCTACCTTAAATTTTCTCATATCATAAGTGAGAGGAAAACAGGAACTAGGGAGATCATTCCAGAGTTTAGAAGCCGTGTAGAAAAATGTGGATTAGATTGGTACGACAAGTGGAGATTTGTACTGCATACTGATGATGTGAATGAGCGAACCGAGTGTTTCTCGCAAAGATACCCGAGATGGTATCAAAGAATATAATTCAGCAGCACAATAGCCGTTGTAATAACGATAATACAAAGAAAGAACTGAAACCATCCTTCTATGCTCAAGGGACTGTATGTGAGAAGTTAAGGACGGGTCATTTATAAGCCTAATCGCTCTCTTTTGAATACGATCAACGATATCGAGAGCATATTGGGGAACACTAACCCAGAGGTGAGAATTATATTCCAGATGAGGCCGAATTTGGGCCTTATACAGCAGAAGGAGTTGTCGATAGGTAAATACTGCGTAGATCTGTACACAAAGCCTATTTTACGAGCAGCTGTTTTGGTAGCTGACAGAAGATTGTCAACCCATGAGAGATACAGTCATACCCAACAGAGTAATAGAGTCTGAAAACTTAAGAACTGAGCCATTCATACTTACAACGGACACAAGGCAGCACTGAGTTTTGTTAGCATTAAATTTAACTAGATTATTGCTTCCCCATTCGAGAATATGTTGAATGTCTTTGTTGATTGAATTTGCCATTTCAGCTTTAATTTCTAGATTTGACATAGAAGGTGGATTGCCACTATGAGTAGACTGAGATGAACTACAGTGAAGAGTGCTATCGCCAGCAAAGCAATGTATGGGGTTAGTTGTTGAAGAAATAAGGTCATTTAGGTACAGCAGAAAAAGTATAGGCCCTATAACGGATCCCTGTGGTACGCCCGCGTTAATGCTAACTTCTTTTGAAAAAAAAGCCATCAACTACGACACGTATTCGTCTTTTATCAAGGAAACTAGAAACCCAAATTCTAAAAACCAAGCAATATCAGTAATTTAGCATACAAAGTTAGAAATTAAACGATTATACTTACTTTACTCTTGTGTTACTGTCGCCACTTTGGAAATTATTTATTTACAAGGTAAATTGTGAACATTTTTCTTTTCTCTTTTTTTGGTAAAAATGAAGTAATTGATTGACAAAAAATATAGTGTTTGTTTAACAGTTATCGGGGGTAAGAACATATTGTTGTGTAAGAAAAAAATAAGAAAATGCAGCAATTAAGCAATAAATGAGCACTTAATTATTAACATAACCGAAATGTGGTAGTGGGCGTGCTAGGTTGACGGACTCACCAAGAAGTAACGTCGTAAATAAATAAATAAATTGATACTTATCTTTTTGGCTGAAAATCGTTTATTTATAATTAATTATATTTTGCAATCTTGAAACGTTTCGATAGCAATTGCAGCTATTCTCCGCAATAAACAGAGAAATGTGTTGAGCAGATTATAAAATTTGAAAACACAGGATTTTAAACATAGCGTTTTAATCAATAGATGTGTAATTTTGTAATGAACTTATTTTTTTATCGTGACAAAATTCTATTGTTCCCGAAAATTGCTTATTAACCACATGTATTGAAGCCGCCACATGTATCTTTATGCTTTTTTTGTAAAAACCACATTAATAAGTCTTACAGAATGTTATCATGATTCCGGTACTAAGTCGATACTGGATAATTCATTAGAATTAAGTTAATTTGTTGAAGAAAAAGGCTTTGACCTTTTATCGGTCATTAAACATCAATTTTATGTCCATCAATTTTGATGCATTTTCCACAGTTATCCATTAAAACTCATTATTCGTATTTCCTCGTTTTATTACTATTATACCTAGTTAATATTAATATTGTTTTTGATAAACCGGATTTGAGGTGTCTTAAAGCGTAAATGCTACTTCGTGTTTATGTATATAAACCGGACTATCAACTTTTACATTAATTACTGTTTTTTTTTCTTTATTTCATTTCCGCAACACTGAAAGGCGGTTATATATAAATATCCCCAGTATGTGAATAGATATCAACATTTTCTTTTCTCTATTATTATGAGAGACCCCATAAACTTCACACATTTAACAAATATAATAGGCAGGTTCTGTCGATGACTTGGTATAATATTTGAGAAGGGTAGTGGGTTTGACAGATCTGTTGAAGTGTACCTAAAATGTAGGAACCAAGATTGTAAATTTCAAGGGAAATGTTTTCTTTTTTTGGAAAATTATGTTAAAAATAATACTTCATCTTTGAAATCGCATGTTACTAACAAATTTATTTACTTTTTAATATATTTCACCCTCTATTTTCATTTAATTCTCGCTGAATAAAATGGACATTTACTTATACTATGTTGATTTATTCCTTCACTCCGTTTCTGGACCGATTATAACATTAAGTGTAAATTGACTACTTTGAGTGTTTATCCCTCTCTGCGACGAATACTTTGTCCCAAACAAATGATACAAGGAGGTCTAAACCTCTAGTTTTTTTTTGTGTTAGATACAATTAAATTATTGATGTTAGAAAAAAAAGTATGTATGCAAGTGAAGTGATAATTTAAACTTGTTTTCAATTGTACAGGTTGAACCAAGAAATAAATGCATTAAAATTCTAATTTGTATATTATGTCATATCTGAATTGTGTATGACAATATTCTTATTAAAATTGATTAATTAGTAGTAATAAATACTAGCTTTTCCTCTGCAAAATTTTGCTTTTAACACTTTGTGTACCGACGGGACTTCAAAGTCCCATTGAATATTTTTATTTTTTACATAACTATCATGTCAGAACTCGCTCTAGTGCTGACGGGACTTCTCCGTACATAATACTCTACCAATATAGTACGGCTTCTAGTGATTAGGTGCCGTCATATTCACATACATCGACATAATATTGTTTGATGCATTGTTGTAGGTTATACAGAATGTGGTGCATATTTTATTTTGGCTTTTTAAAGTTTTAAAGTTATTTCTGACGTTGTATTCGTGTATATAGTATACATCTTTTATTTATTGAAAATTCAATAACTGCAAGTAAACAGCGCACTAGTTACGAAAACTACTATTACTTATTTTCTTTGTAGTCAGTCATACTATGACCACCTGACGATATCGCGTATTTCTGACAATGAGGAACTCCTTAGAGCTGCTGATATAGCAGTAATTGAACTAGAAAGAATACAACTAGACAATAATTTTCAAACGGACGAGGAAGCCAGTGACGATGAAGAGTTTCATGGCACATGCTCTAATTCTGAAAATAATAAATTCGGACAAAATAGTGAACAAACTATAGATTTGGGAATGGAGGTAAGCGATGATAGCCAAACAGAAGATGATAATTAACCACATACTACAACTAAAGAACAGAATGAAGTGCAAGGACGAAGAAAAAGAGGGAAGAAGTTGACAGACATTGGGGAAAAAAGGAAACTCAGACAAGTGCCTGTACATAGTTTGCCGGAATCACCCGTACAAGAACACTTTTTACAGCGCAAGACGTACACTGATTATTTTTTGACTGTACTGGGATATTCTACGATAGCAGACATTACCTATCAAAGCAATCTCTATGCTAACTCAGCGAAACAAAATTTTAAATCTAAAACAAAATGAACTTCTAGCATTCATCGGAATACATTTATTCATGGGGTATCACAAATTACCTAGTGATAAACACCACTGGTCATCCGCAGAAGATCTAGGTACTCCAATAGTAAACGCCACTATGCCGAGAAATGGATTTCAGGCAATATTATCCTTTTTAGATTTGAATGACAATACAACCATTCGAGATGACAATGGAGATAAAATTGTTAAAATCAGATTTTTTGTAAAATTTTTGAACAGCCAGTTCGATATGTTATCTCTGTCGATCTGTTAGAGAAAGTAAAGACAGAACGTACCCTGGCATGTGGCACAATCAGAAGCAATCGACATGGGTTACCAAAAAACATGATAGTTGATAAGAATATGTGTAGAGGTGATATTGATTTCAGAGTTTCCAACATGGATATTGTCTATTACAAATGGTGTGATAACAGGTCAGTTCATATGTTGTCAAATTGCCATGGAACCAAAGTGACAACTGTTAGACGTGTACAGAAGAATGGAACTAGAGTGGATGTTAAGTGCCCAGAAATAATCCCAGGTTACAATCGTAACATGAGAGGGTCGATATGGCTGATCGATTACGCCAAGCCTACTGTGTGGATACACATTCCAGAAAATTGTGGTATAGACTCTTCTTTGGTCTTCTTGACATAACTTTTATCAACGCTTATATAATTTATAAAAAAACTGAATGCTAAGGAAAATGTGTCAATATTAGACCTTAGACGAGGCGTTAGTATGGGTCTTATGAATAGCTTTTCCACACATATTTCCTCAAAACATCGATTATCTTCAAGCTCCAGAAGTCGCCCATCTAGTTCTCGAGGTTCTACTCCCGTAAGGTGTCCTAACTCCCGGAGTGATCCTAGTGTTATAAAAAATTGCATGGAACATAATTAATCGATACGTTTAAGGTCTATATCTACGTGATAAAAACCAAAAACTGATACTAATAAACTCCCCTCTCCGCCGCTGGATTTCTCCCAAAATCTAATCAGCTCCAAGCCAAATGAAAACAAGCTTATTAACAAAATTTTAAGTACGTAGGTATTTTCGTTGTGGAGCTATCGCGGATACTAACGTACATCCACAAACGCGCGCGCGCGCCCACACACACACACGCACGCACGCACAACGCGCACCCACCCACACACACGCACACGCACGCACCGCACGCACGCGCACGCACGCACGCCCGCCCGCCCGCCCATCCACCCTCCCACCCATGGTATGTGTACTAGCTAAGTTATCAGTATAAAATCTCAAACCGCAATGTATAGTAGCGTCAGTTGAATAACCTATTTTGCGCCGTAAAAATACTGGATGCTCACTATCCATAACTTATGCCTGGTATAGAATACAGAGGACATGCCTGGTATAGAATACAGAGGACCTACAAAACCAGTTACATTAATTTATTCACTTAATAGATATTTATGTATTAAGGGCATAATCAGAAGATTATGGCTCGAGGGAATGATAAAGCCCGACGCGAAGCGGAGGGATTTTATATTCTGAGAGCCATAATCTAATTATGCCCGTGGTACATAATGTTTTATTTTATTTTGCACCATGAAACTGGAAAAAATATTAAAAAGATTCAGTATTTTCGGCAAGTTTTTAAATGCAAATGCAGTGAAATAAAGTCGACAGTAGCCTAATTTGTTGTTACTGAGATACTGTGATATAGCTAGTATACATCATGTCATGTGTTTGCTGTCAATCATGCTGCTTAGCATCAATGACATTTCCGTGCTATAAAGACCACATTACGCCCGCATTTGGAGGCGTATAAAGAACATTATGGTGGCAAAATAAAATAAAATACATTATATTATAAATATAGACATATTGACGTTATCATTTTCTTAAACTTGACTTAATATTGTTATAAAGGGGATTTGATAGAATAACAATAAAATGTTACAAATTATTTTATTTCTCTTATAAGATACCATTAGATTTTAATAATTACAAAATATATGTAACTGGAGAACTGTGGCAAAAGTGTATTTTGCATGCTGAAAAGGAAATGAGCCAGTGGTGGGACGTTCAAAGAAGAGCTGAGGAAATGGTAAAACCTTTAGTAATCAACGTCGGAGAGTCGAGTGAAGATGATAGTGAAAGTGATGACTTTTAATTATAAGATGTCCAATATTTGAATTTAAAGCAAAATTAGAATCTTAGTTACTTTATAACATTGTAAAGAATTATTATATTTAACATATACCTCTGTAGTTGTACTTAGGTTTACATTTGACGCAGTGAGAGCTGTCAGCTAAAAACGATCCTCCGCAATTAACCAAACTTTTTGCACTTCATTCGGGCACTGCCTACTGCTACCTAATTCGTTTGTTATTGAAAATTATTGATATAATTAATTTGTAAAACAGATCCAAAACAAAATTTTGTTGACCCGGTTTCGGTTCTGATAATCGTTTACAGTTGTACAATATGTTTTTATCATATGACTACCCACACTCGGTGGACTTTACATGCCAGAATAAGTGCGAACAGACTTTAAACGAAATTCGATTTTGTTTATACGAGTGAATTTTAAGACCTTTATGATGCTAAATCCCGAGATATTCGAACAATAATTTTATTTAAATTTGACAGCGCGGCTTAAATTTGAAAATAACCTAGAAACATTGACGATGTTTTGTTGGTATTCAAAATTACTAACTATATGAACCAATAACGACATACGTTTTTAAAATCTTAAACCATGCTTTACTAAAAGATGAGTTAGTTATAAGACACCTCTCGCCGGCCCGACTTTACTAAGCTTCATTAGTTTTTACTGAACATCCAATATATTTACGAAACGTAACTTATTTCTACTGAACGAAGTTAATTACGTGTTCTGATTTTTATTTTAATACCAAGACATAACTTCAATACATAGTTACAATTATTTCATGTTGGCATTAATAATAACTACTGATCATTCTTTTATTATACCGTTACCGGTTACCGATTAAATACTGATACTTCGCACCGCACTTAGCAAAAACTCAACATACTGAACAAATCAATTTCACCGATAAATAATCCACATGTAGGTTGAAGTATATTTTAGTAGGGAAAAAAATATTTGTAAAATTCACGAAAGCTTTGTTTTAAGTGGTGTTAGGAATATACTTAGCATTCTACGGTTAATTTCATAAACTATTAATGTGGTCAAATTGTTATAAGTTTTGTTATGAACGAATATACGATGTAAATTTTGTGTTTATGTATGTAAGACTGGCGTAAATTCTAAATATAATGATATTACAGTCAAATTGCTTATATTAATGGAATTTGAGCCCTGCTATATCGCAAGGATTCACACATACTAAAGCAACTTGACTAATATAATTTATTATAAGTTTTATTATGAACGAATAAGTTCAAAGGTAAATATGTAATTAAAAATTATTATTAATTTTATTAAATACATAAATGAAAAGTTTACCTCGAGTAGGATATTTGAACCTGCGACCTGTACTTTGCTAGTGTACCGCGCCACCCAACTGCGCTATCGAGATTCAAGCCCCTATCGATGTAAGTTTTGTCTTTATGTATGCAGAACTGATGTTAATTTTAAATATAATGAGATTACAGTCAAATTACTTATATTAATGGCATGTGAGCCTGCAATATCGCAAGTTTTGTTATGAACGAATAAGTTCAAAAGTAAATATGTAATTAAAAATTATTATTAATTTTATTAAATACATAAATAAAAAGTTGACCTCGAGAAAAAAAACTTATAATAATTTAATATTAGTCAAGTTGCTTTGGTATGTGTGAATCTATGCGATATTGCAGGCTCACATTCCATTAATATAAGTAATTTGATTGTTATCTCATTATAAATTTAGAATTTACATTAGTTCTACATACATATTTTTTTTTGATAATCCATGTCAGTTTACATTAATAAAAATATTAGCATGTAGTGGGGACTATCCAAACTTGCTTCACCCATTTTCGATCACTCTGTACAATATTAAGTCCAGAAAACGCGATATATGTATAAAAACCGTTGTATTCCAAAGGCAATATTTAAGTTGTTTAGTCTTTCTACTTTTATTTTATTTCGTTAGAAAATGCAAATTTAATTATACCTAAACTTGCGCTAAATTGTATAATATTATGTGCTGTTTGAATTCTGATAAATTAACATCAGCAGTCCATATTTTTATTAGTCTGGCCTTCGAGGTTTGATATGTATTTAATTACACCTAAACTGCGTTTTAGGAATTGTTGTGGCTATCATTTCAACATTTATTTCTTAAATTACAGCAAATTCAATAACTCACTTCCCATTTTCAGCTAGTTGTTTATTCTATTTACACTTTGCCGTGTTTTTCGCTGAATCTACAATAATTTCAGTAACCGATGATGTTTTAAATCCCACGATTTAAAATGGAATTAACTGTTATCTCTATTTTTTGGTGGTTTATTTTATTATACGTTTTACCATGCATGTCGCAATTCGCATTTTACTAAAATTCAAAAATATCAGTAATTAGTAGCTTGACAATGACGTGAACTACTATCTCGCTTTAAGTGCAGTAATTATAAAGAATTCAGATATACAGAGTATTAAAAGTACAATGAACCCGGTGTACATTTTTTGGCTGTATTTAGTCACGTGAACTTGTAATACAAGTCATCGTGAACGTTTTAAAATTTTCCAGAACAAAGTTGATCTCTTTGTCAAGTGGTACTAATACCACCCCTTACAGTTTGAAGGTAAAGACTTGAAAACTCTTGTGTATTATCCCAGAGATCGTAGAAAGTTCTTTGAACCTATGCATAATTTTTTATAGCTTTATGCTAGCGTGAAAGTATAATCTTCGATTTATTAATTAATTGTCGAGAGCCGTTACAATACAATAGAACTGAAATACTCCCCTTTGAAAGACCATCCCCGAAGGAAATTTAAACCCAAAGCCTTGTTTTCGTGAAACACTGTTAAGTCTGAAAGATTAATAGCAGCTGGACAAATAAATTATTTAAGAGACTCAAGTGGGGAATGGTCAAATTTCAGAATACACTTACAATTCATAGAGATTTATAAATTATACTCTTTGAAAAGAAAATCTGTTCATTATCAATCACTTATGTTTACTGTAAGTCGATAAGTAATTGGAGATGTTCAAGATGTTTTTGTGGTTAGGGTTTCAACTTTTGTGAAATGAACAACTTTTTTTTATTATAAATCAGATTATTAACTATTCCTAAAAATCGAGAATTTATTTACTTTCATGGTTAACCAAGCGTTTATCTTTAGCAATGAGCTGTTTGAGGAAAATTAATTCTATTGTACATATTAAAGTAAACTTTTACTTTATTAATATTCGCTTCTGTTTTATTACACACACTTACAGTCCGCATCATATCCGATTTTTTCCTAATTGCTGTAGATAAATTTTGACTTTGTCATCAGACATGCCAATGGTTAAATCACTTGACTTTTCCTGAAAGTTGCAATTTTTTTCAAAATTTCGAAAAATGCCGATGGAAAAATCTACGTATTATTTAATTTCTTACCAAAATGCCAATTGTCAAGTTCTTAGCGCAATTTTTTTTTCTTTCCCCATTTTTTAGTAATTTATTTTTTAGTTACTAGGATTTAAGCCAACCTCTATAAAAATTTTTTTTTTGAAACTAAAAAGTATAACAATGAAACAGCAAACTGAATGCAAATTTTGTGTAAAAGTTTACTAAAAAAATATATTCCTACATTTTGAACTCAACGCGTAGTTTTACTTATAACACTATTCTTGAATACAAAAATTTTTCGCATCTCTTGCATCAATATTTGATTTTCCTTTTTTTTTTTGAACCGCATAGGGCATATCTCTTCTCTCTTCTCTGGTTCTTCAGGTGGCTCGATTCTACATACTTCACAAATTCTTTGGTGCATTAGCACGTACTCTAAAGTGACTATCTATTAATCTTAATGTTTAATTTTCTAGAAATTGGCGCCTTGGAATTCTGGTTTCAGGGAAGCTGTTTTCCACATTTATAACTTGGGTATTTGAGTGTGAGCGAGTGTAAGCGGTTGTGAGCGGGTGTGAGCGAGTGTGAGTGAGTGGAGCGGTTATGAGCGCGTGTGAGTGAGGGAGTGTGAGTGAGTGTGAGCGAGTGAGTGAGGGAGTGTGAATGAGTGTGAGTGAGTGAGTTAGTGTGAGTGAGTGAGTTAGTGTGAGTGTGTGTGAGTATAAGTGAGTGCGAGTGAGTGTGAGCGAGTGTGAGTGAGTGTGAGTGAGTGTGAATAAGTGTGGAATGAAAGTGAGTGGGTAAGTGTGAGTGTGTGTGAGTGAGTGTGCATGTGTGTGAGTGTGTGAGTGCGAGTGGGTGTGAGCGAGCCTGAGCGGGTGTGATCGCGTGTAAGCGAGTGGGAGCGAGCGTGAGTGAGTGTGAATGAGTGTGAGTGAGTGTGAGTGAGTGAGTGTGAGTGAGTGAGTTGAATGACTGTGAATGAGTGTGAGTGAGAGTCAGTGAGAGTCAGTGTGAGTGAGTGTGAGTGAGTGCGATTGAGTGCGAGTGAGTGCGAGTGAATGCGAGTGAGTGCGGAGTGAGTGTGAGTTATAGTTATAATACTATAAAAGACAACCTTTGTCCATCTTCTAGTACCTCTTGCTCAATTATAATTCGAGTACAGTTGATCTACTACATCTACCTCCGCTTCTATTTGATTATAATGTATAATAATTACTGGTTTTCCAGAGTCAGAATCAATTTTGTCATCCTCGTGGCAAGTTGAAATTAACGGTACATTCTTTTTTTTTGCAGTATACGGCACTAAAGTGCAATCTTTCCCAAATCCGAACATACTGGATCATACGGATCAAGTTCCCATCTGTACAAACTCAGGTGGAAGTTGCCTTTTATTGGCTCGTATGGTTCCAATTGTGGTTAGTCCATGATCAAGTAAAATGTTTGGCTAAATCGAGACTTGTTAACCACAGTGACATTTCTGTTAGACTTCTAGATTGGTTCACATAAACGGTCTAGTATCGCAATTCGGCTGTTACTTTGAGAAAACGGCCCATCAGACTGAGTGCCGACATATACTTCCAAGTTGTATGTATAAAACATTTTGGCGTAAGACAATGCAAATATTTTGATTGTTTGGTTTTAATGGCATATATTGCCAGAAGCTGTCACCTGTTGAGACAAATTATAATTGCTTTTACAATTGGCTACCAACATGTCAAACAAGTTCCCAATAGGTGCAAGCTTGTCTAACTTACGTCTTTCTCCTCTAGTAGTAATGTTATGGAATCGAAGATGACATAAGGATACGGAAACGCTGTAATGACATTGTAAGCCGAAAACTTTCTGGAACCGTGCCGTTGAACTTGAATAAATCTTCTGCATTTAGATGGTTACATTTTTGACACCAGCTAGAAATAATAGGCCTAGGAGAGCTTCTATTTCAACTTTGTTTGTCGGTCGCGTATATGTTGCACGTTGGTACTGATCAACTACCGATCCCAAGTATGCCTTTGTTTGATCTACTTATTATATTTAACACTTCGTCAGTAATAAAATGTATCCAAATTTCTAAAGGATCCTTTATTCCCCGTAAATTGGGCGCAACTGAAGGTAGTGTTAATGTTTTTAGCTCGAGTTCTTACAGCTGGAGAAGGTGAGTGTTATTTACAAATAGTTTTTTTATCTTTTCCAATGAAAACTGGAATATTTTTGGTTTCCTCCAACTCTACATGATCCAATTCTGTGTCATCCTCAGTGTCGTCATAAATCAGTTCTTCCATTATTTAATACTTTATTCATAAGCAATTTTTTGGTTTTTTTTTTCATAGGCACCTATTTTCTACAATAATTATAGGCTTTATACCATAAAAATATTAATTTACTCGATATAACTTACTACAAAAACAAATTTACAAACTTGTAAAAAAGCAATAATATAATAACGTTAGTGGTGACGTCGATCTGACAAACCGAAATCAATTACAGAATTAAAACTATAAATCACAGGACACTGCCACTTCGTTCTACGGTCAATCGCACATTGTTAGGAAGATACCTAGAGCGACACCGGCCCACCTCTTCTACCACGAAACATAATTAGCCAATAAAATGTAGTCGGTGGGTGGGACCGGGCGTCGCCACTGAAGGGTTAAATAAGTACAAAAAATGTGTGTGTGTGGTAGCAGCCGATTATTAAGGGCTTTTTTCTAATATTTTTTATTGTCATAAATAAACCAAATTTGCATTACGTTTGATGTAGTTTTACTGTATTTTTGTACACTAATTTCGTTGGAGTTACGGAGGAATGATTGTCTTGATAACCAAAAGCTAAAAATAAATATTACGCTTATGAGGCTCTAGTGTTTGCTTTACACATAAGGTATCAAACTCTGCTAGAGCTCACGGTTTTCTTGAGTAAAGGTTCAGATAATACTAAATGATTATTGTTCTTATTACTGTCGAATTATAGATATAGACATGGAATAAAACTAGGTGAATGCTAATGCATTAAATGACTTTCTTGCAAAATGCTAAAAAATATATGGGGTATTTGTATATATTTGAAATATTCACAAATTTCGCTCCCTTTCAAGTAAAATAAGAATGTTTTCAATTTCCGGAAAAACCGGATGTACAGTTTTCATCAGAATAAGATCGTTTCATTAGCGCAAATGAACAAAGTTTATTTCCAAAATCCCAAGTGTGTATCCAAAATAGTTAGAAAGTTATAACAATATCAATATAAATATTTGAAAATTCATATCTCCTATACCAGTAACTTCAGAAGAAGTAGGTTAGTTGCGTTCATAAGAGTAATTGGTTGCCTAGAAAATATAAAAAAAAAACAAAAAATATGCTTGGAGAGGATTTTGAATAAATCAATGTCGAATAATTGCTTAAGTTTGACCCCTTAAATGTAGGCAAATTTATACCATAATTTATTACGTAAAGAAATCTCTTTAAAGAACCTTTATTTAACTACGCATATCTATTTCCAATTCTTTTATATCTTGAACGGTATCGGAAATACATATTTCTACAAAAAAAATGTATATGTGACTGTAGCTGCGGCCATATACAATTTCGAAAGTTTTAAAAAATTGCAAAAAATTGTATTTCATGCGAGTTATGGATGACCTGGATTTCAATCTTCTATGTTAAAATTTTAAAATTTACCTCTAAACTAACACCGTTATTGTCACCCCCTGTATACCTATTGCGTTTAAAAGCTTGTTTTGTCGACATAATTGTCTTGTAGGCCTTCATTCCAAATTTCATCAAAATCGTCCGTATAGTTTCGGCTGGCGAGTGACCACAGACACACATACTGACTGACATTTTGAAAAATGTTCTAAACTTTTGTTTTTCGGGTTCAGGGAGTCGTAAAACATCAAAATAACCCAACTTATTTTTTTCGTTTTTTTTTCAACCGCAATACTTTCTTGTTTAGCAAAAAAGTAAAAATAGAGTTTTTGCATATGAAATAGTTAATACCAGGTCACCTTTGACTTACCGCATATCGAGTTATTTTTTACAATTCAGTCTCGAGAACAAATCAAAAACGCTCAGTCCCTGGGTTTTTTTTTTTTTTTTGAAGAATTTGAATATACCTTTATTTTATTAAATTGGCCATTCCATTTACGAAAAACGTACAATAATTACATAAAACAAATATCTTTTACCAATTCCGGGGTGGTTCGAATTTTTTCGGTCATCTCTTCACAAAATTGTATTCGCCTGTCACAATTTATTATCGTCGACGAATTATTTGATTATTTGCTCTTGTGTGGAAAACATTTATGAAGTCGAAAAAAGTTGTTGCAAACTGCTTCAAAACCGCTTATATGTTAATAAAGAGGCATTAAACACAGTAGTTGTTCTTAATCACAGCCATTCTCAACTCCGTTGATAAAAATTATTTCAATCCTCTCTCGTAACGTGTACTTGCAATGGGCGTAGTACCCTTAGATACTACTTTTGTTTGTTTAACCCGCTTCAAAGAACAAGATTTGAGTTATAATTTGATTTGATTTTAAACCTTTTTATAATTCAACATTATTGAAGAAAAGTTAGTACGTGAGATGATTATTTTTTATTACGTTTTATTAAAACTGAATGGGTTCAATTTATAAAGATATCATTTACTAGTTAATTTTTACTTTTCTTGCTAATTAATTTCGGTTTGCGTAAATTAATTTTAAGCTTTTATGTTTACTAACTCCTTTATTAATTGGTTGCAACGGCTAGCTCAAGTTAATATAAAGAAACGATTTGTTATCATTGCCCAAAATTATGCTCATTTTGATTTATTTATCTGGATTCCTATTGAGTTGACTTCTTTCTTTATTTATATATTCAGTAATTGTGTAAGCTTGTCATATTAATAATCTTTAACAGTAAAAGTAAATGAAACGTTATACTCATTTAATTTAGATTCCAAATCTGAACGAAAATGCATCAATGAATTGTTTACAAATATTTATTAATAATTATTTATAGAAAATCAAACCTATAATATAAGATAACCTTCTTAAAACTGACATATAACAAATAAAATCTTCATCATAACGATTGTTCTCGTTTAATTGTGACAGTCAAAAAAGTTTCGAGAAATCAAACACACATGAAAGTTTTATTTATTAACACAAACAAAAAAGGTTCTTACTTATTTTCGTTGCAAAACTGATGATGTAATGCTGGCGTTTCTTTGACCGATGATCAGGGGCCTCAGATAGGTTAGAGCCTGCTCTTCCAATGATGTCACCTACCGGCACCCTGGAACCGCTTCTCTATTGTTGTCCTTATCTTTCCTTATACCTTTGTGTAGTTGAATACGCTTCTAATTTTCTTTCATCAGTTAATGATTTTAGTAAATAATTGTTCGATATATTTACTCTACAGTTTTTATTTAACCGTTCAATTTTAACTACAAATAGCCTGCGCAGTAAAATGCGAGCTATTTACAACCCGCGAATGCTCCCATTTTAGACAACAATAAATTCGAGTTATTGTCCTTTATACTTCGATATCCCAATTTGGGTCGATTACTGTCTTATTATATTTATTGTTCACTATTTAAACACAATTGATTACGGTTCTGAGACGTACAACACGCGTTATCTTCACTTATTACGTCACTTTTTATTATTTTAATAAGGAATGTAATTTTCTACTTCTTCCCTATCACCGTTAACTAATTCTTACTTGTAATTTTGACACTTTATAGAGCAGCGAGACTATACAATATCGCTTAGACTGCGAATTCTGATCGCTTATTTTTTATGCAGCCGTTTCTGTTCGTTTTCTTAATGCGACCGTTTTGGCTCGCTCACTATATGCGACTGACTTAAAAACTCATGATTATAATAGCGTCATTCCCTTCCAACATATTCATGCACGTGCAAATGCCGCGTATTTTAAATATGTTCACATTGAATATATAGATAACTTATTGAAATAAGCTCAAGCTTTTCATCTTAATATTAATTACATTCAAATACAAATAAACAATAACCAGTTCTTTATCCAGAAAAATAATATACAAAAAATCTAATCTCGTATAATTTAGCGCGAAATTTTGATTTTTCTAAAGCTCCCGTTACACACTCCACTTAACTTCCTATAATGACCCCAGAAGAACACAATAATAAAATGTAATGAATACCCAAGTATTTGTTTATTTGTATTGGGCTACTAGGATTTGCAGTTTATGTTGTAATGCCTTGATTAAATTTCACTTTATTTCTAATAAACATAGCGTGATTTGTTGACTAATTATAATGTAAAATGACATTTCAAGAAAGGGAATGTTATTGTAATCGGCCAAAGAATTCGAAAAAGAAGTGAAACCCGAAATATGCATTTTTGAGGTTCCCTAAGTCCAAAAAAGGTGTTTTTGGAAAATGTCACAATGTCTGTATGCGTTTGGGTGTGTGGGCGCGTGTGTGAGTGACGCGTGCGCACTATTGCATTGAAATTCATATGCGTATTTATGACCCAAATGTCTAGACCCCAGTGATATTTAGTGGAGGTGGATCTGCGGGGTAAGGGGTGAGAAGGGTAAATGTGATTTTTTTCGGACGCCATAACTTAAAGTGGTGCAAAGCTATTCAAATTTTGAATACATATTTGGGTCATAAATACCTAAATCCCAGTGATTTTTGGTGGTGGATTGGTGGGGTAATGAGTAGCGACAAATATGATTGTCGGTTGCAAAAACTCAAAAATTGTATTCCAAATTGGCCTACGTATTTAAGACAGAAGTGTCTAGAGCCCAGTGCATAAACTATCAATTTTTACTGGATACGATTATAGATTATAATAGTTTCCCATGGTATTCAATAGTGCCTACAGTTTGTGATAGTTTCTCATTATTTTCCATGGTTTTCCACAATTTACTATTTTTCTTAGTTCATTATGGTTCTGTGTAATTGTCATAGATTACCAATGCTTATTCTTAGCTGTCACACTTTTGTCATAGTTTCTCCCAATCTGAATACTTAACATTTCATACTTAAGCATCCCAGGTGGAGCAGTTACTACTTAAGAGCCTGTCGGAATGATTCGTAACTAAGGTGACTATATCTTGGAAAAAAGTGGAAAACTAATATGGGAGACGGTTGAAGGCAAACATCAAAGTAGTCGCTCTTCACCGAGATTCTCCTGACAATAATCCACCTCCAAGGAGAAATGATTTAGAGTTTTCCTTCCCGAATAATCTTTTTATTTATGAAACTCGGCGATAATAAGATTTTTCAACCAGGAAAATTCCAAAATTTTTCAAAAAAAAAAAACATTAAAAAAGCTGAAAAAAATTTTGTTTTCTTTGGCACCTCTTTAACACGTGGACGATACAGGGTCCGAAAAATTTGAAATTGGAGCCATTGCGTCCTCTATCGGCGACCTTGAGAACTAAAACTTGGGTCACTTGATCTCCTTTTGATACCGATTCATATGACCTATGTCAAAGGTATATTCAGGAAGGGGGACTTTTTACATTCCTATCCCGCTATACTCTTTGTACTGAGTTTGATGTGATGAGCGAGTCGAGTATCCCTGCCAAAAGTAGTCCGAGATGGAATCAAAAAATTTTATTCAAAAGCACAATTGTCATTGTAATAGGGATAGTACAAAGAAACAAGTGATACAATTCTGGTATACTTAGTGGACCGTATGTCGGAGATTAAAGACGGATTTATAAGCCTAATCACTCTTCTTTTGATATCGGGAGCGTATCGAGGAGCGCTAATTGAGAGATGATAATTATATTCTAGCTAAGGCCGAATTTGGGCATTTGGGTACCGCTTAGATCTGTACAAAAAGCCTATTTTAAGAGCAGCTG
This sequence comes from Vesta saturnalis, assembly GCA_036346205.1. NCBI lineage: Eukaryota > Metazoa > Arthropoda > Insecta > Coleoptera > Lampyridae > Vesta > Vesta saturnalis. The sequence continues at coordinate 391,074 of JARFJB010000246.1, forward strand.
ATTTAGTAGCTAACAGAAGGTTGTCAACCCATAATGTATTTTAAGATACAGAGATTCCTAACATAGTAATAGAGGCTGAAAATTTAATATCTGTGCTATTCATACATTCAAATGAATGATCGATCTTTTTTGGTGGACACAAGGCAACACTTAGTTTTGTCGGGATTAAATTTTACATGATTGTTACTTCCCCATTCAAGAACACGTTGGATGGCTGTTGATTGAAATGACCATTTTAGCTTTAATATTTTGGTTGGAGATAGGTGGATTAGTATTAAGAATACAGTGACATGAACTACAATGAAGAGTGCTGTCGTTTGAAAAGCAATGGTCCGATTAGTTGTTGAAGAAATAAGACCATTGATGTATAGCAGAAAACGTGTAGGAGCTATCACTGATGCCTGTGGCACTCCCGCATTAATACAAACTTCTTTTATAAAGAAGCCATCAACTCCGTCACGCATTCATCTTTTATCAAGAAAACTGGAAACTCAATTGGTGGGCGTATCACTTAACCTAAACGAGGTGAGTTTGGGAAGTAACGCTTATTCCAAACCTAATCAAATACTTCTAAAATACCTAAAGCGACTACAACTGCATCATTAATTCAAATCAGTTAGGTCCTTTCTTGAGTACCGTTAGGTAAATTACTGTTTATTTACGATTTTACATCCTGCGTATATCTAAACGTTGTCAACGTTCACAATAAACTTTGTAAAACATTCTGTGGTACAGTTGTGGTAACACGATCTGCTTTGCATTCGGGAGTTAATGGGTTCGATTCCCGTTATCCCCTACTCTGTTTACCAGAGAGCCATGCTTACTGCGTATACGCACACCATGTACGGCTATAAGGCGAATTCTGCGGCAGTATCTTCCCCCTCAGACCCCTAACTCCGTTCCTTCCGATGCTATTCCGACCGCACCGTACCTATCCTTAATCCCGCCATGCATACATACTTAATGTATATATGCAGGGAATCCATGATTGCGGCTGAAGGAGCTTGTAAAGCTCAAGCAGCTTGCTCTCCCCCTTGGGGAGGTAATGAAACACGCGACCTTTTCCTTTCCTTGCACCCCTGTATCTTGAAAACTATTATTTTATCATACATTGCTAATTACTTTACTCAAGAACGTTTAAATTAGTTTTGCCGTATGAAAGGTTTTTTTTTTTGTATTCATCTTTCAAAAAAGGAGTACTTTCACCAAATTTTCTTGAAAATGCTACCCCTACTGTTAGTTTTATTATGGTCTGCACTAGTTGTGTAAATTATTTGCATATAGCACTGGGAAAGTTGACACCGTTGAAGTCAGCGTTATAAACATACTTGAATATTTGATAATCGTTGCCATTTTAAAAAATGACACTGTTAGATACCAACTGTATTAGGACGTTTCAAAATATACAGGGTGTTATATAAAGTGATTCTGGACATGTGAGATAATTTTTAAAAGAGATTGCTTTGGATGGATGTTATTAATGCACCTTTCTAGTTAGTACTCCTTAAATGAACAAAGAGTCTGGAGGGCCAAATTGTGGGTAATTGAAAACATCTTACGGTTTCTTAATCTCACAAATATTCCCTATTTGATGTGCAATAGATAATTATTTCGTAACAGTTTTTAAACGTTAGTATCAGTTTATTAAATTACTTAACACTAAAACTTAAATAATTTCTGCGGTAGTTGTCATTTATATCAAATTTAAAGTTTTTTGTAAGATTTTTTATTTACATACACTAAACGTTTTTTTAACACAAAGGCTTCCCACTGTCACATAATTTCATTTGTTACCGATACGCATCGTTTGATGCAAAGGAAATTCTCCTATTAGTTATTTCCGCAGGTGCTTACACGTCCCCTTCACGTTAAATACACACTATAAACTACCAGCTGAATATAAATATGTACACATATATAGAATACAGAATATTTTCACCCACCATCACGCTATACTAAATTCTATTTAATCTAAGATCAATAAATAACAATATGTATTCGTTTCGTGCTTTTTAAGAATATTCAAAATGTGCTTTAAATTTGTTTTAGCTACTTCTTAAGATCGATGTTTGAAAATTCTTTGTGTTTTATATCTTTGTGTTTACTTCAAGTTTCATTTTCGGTTGATTTAGGCGGTTAATTTTAAAACATCCTAATCATAAATTTGTATTATACGAGCACCTAAGGGGTCAAACGTCACGTTATTGACAATAAAATATTGCTTGCCTTTGGGCTACAATTTCAAATGCGAATTTTCGATGTAATAATAGTTATTTATGTAACAAGCGCAAAAAATTTTGCACAAGTTGCATACAAGATTTTTTCTACGTTCAGTCAAAAACAAAAACGTCTTTACTAAGTAGCTATAAGTGTCGATAAATAAAAAGAATTTTATAATGTATTATTTAATAGTTAATTATGATTGATTATCGTTGTTAGCCTATTAGATATTAAATTTAAATATGCTTCAGTCGCCAGTACAATGATTTGTGGTGGAATGTCAAAAAAAAGTCTTCATCGATACCGTCATTGATATTTTAAGTTATAAAACTATTATTACATTTTCCTTTTCCATTTCTCATTTACATAAACTGACAAACGAGAATAAGTTTTAATGAGTCGCTACGCAACGTGCTTGTTATCCTTATCATATTTCCCGTAAAAAAAAATGCTAAAATATAGCGATAGAGTGCGCAGGAAAGAACCGCCGTACACTCGATCATAATAATTTGTAAAAATTTTAAATTAAATGAAAAATTTTATTGCTTTAAATTTAATTATAAAGGTTTAATACTTATACAATAGCCTAATAATGTTTCACGTATTTAAACAAACTTACTCAAAACGTAATAACCCAAAATTGTTACCATCTGTACAAATGAAGTTTAGTTCTTTTGTCAATCCATACTCTACTGACATTTCGACATTTGCAGCCGTACATTTAGTGCGCATGTGTAGCGTGCAATAATTTTTTTTTGCACTAGTACACTAAATAATAACTTTTTATGCAAAAAACTTATTAATATAGTGTTCTTGTTATTAAAGTTGCGATTGTTTTTATAATTTTGATTACGGAACATCCCAACAGTTAAGAGTTGTCATCTAACAGTAGCGTTTAAGATTCTATTTTTTTTCTACGTTTATTCAAAAATCAAACACTTTTTTCATCATTTTTAGTATAAAAAGTAATCGTTTAGTGCAATAAAAATTCTATTGTACTCTACGCACGCATTTTGGTGTTAAAAGCTATATTACGCTTATGATTTCATGTTTTTAAATAGGTGAAACGTGATTAGGCCATTGTATAAGTATGAAACCAGTTTAGTTAAATTTCTAGCAATCAAATTTTTCATTCCATTTAAAATTTTTACAAAATAATGCGTTTTATTATGATGGAGTGTACGAAGGTTGTTTCATGCTCACTCTGCGCTATATTTTAGTATTTTTTACGGGAAATCGGATACGGATAACAAACACGTTTCTTGGCGACTCGTTAAAAGTTATTTGGTTTGACAAGTAAGCGAAAAAAAAAGGACAATTGTAAAAATAGTTTTATGGCTGAAAATCAGAAATATTATTGAAAATATGATTGACAGTGACGGAGACTTTTTGACGCCCCACCAGAAATCATTGTACTGGCAACTGAAGCATCTTTAAATTTAATATACAGCAAATCACGCATTACTATAAAACATTTTTTATTTATTGACACTTAGTAAAATTTTCTTAATGGACGTAGGAAAAATATTGCATGCAACTTGCGCAAAAGGTGTTTATTGTACTCGTGGGTTGCCCAATTAGCTATTTACACAACATGTCTTGTGCAATGAAAACTTACTTTTTGTACTTGTTACATAAATAACTATTGTGAAACTTTTACAACCCGCATTACAAATACAAATATACTTATCTTTAGATTTTTGAAACTGTATATTTCAAGATAATTGTTATCGAACCATGTAGAGCTTGTATAATTTTTCTTGCAATACACGATTTAAAAACATCGTGAAGACTTATATAGTGCTGAATTAGTTAAAGAATTTACAGACTATTTTGTTGATGCAAGTACTAGGAAAAGGCACCATCAGCGTAATTTTGACCCAAATCACATGTTTCACATTAAACCCCTTGTCACACAAATGGAAAAAAGGTGTACGATATATGTATACATCCAGATATATGGTTTTATAGAAACAAAACATTTTGATTTGATACAAGTGTAAGAACTTCTTTTCGGTGTTACTTTATTACACAAGCTTGATCGTGATGTTAGTTATTGAGCGTAGGTGCAGTGTGGTGCCCATCCTAGATGTTCATGTGATGCAACTCTGTTGACGGTAGATGTATAAATAGATCCCGCTCCAGCGAGTGATGAAGGTGATTTAGTACTAATATCTACCATTGTTAGTGATAGTGAAGATGTACTTGAGCATATACACACTGTAGTCTGTAACCTATCTGATTAACACTATTTCTTACGATATTTTTCGGGAAATTAATTTATTCGTAAATTCCTACAATCTTCTATAGTTTGTAGTATCGTCTCTAAATGACCATGGCACGATGATGCCCACTTAGAATGACTAGGCTTACGCCATTACTCCATCCGAGGTGTATTGTCAAAAGACTAATGTGGGCCCAGTCTAGTAGCTTTTTTGTAATCACGACGTAATTTAGAACAAACGGTATTATTGTGGCAAAAAAAATGTAATGAAATAAAAGTTATGTATAATGCAAAACGAGTATGTCAGTAGTTACACGTAATTACCTGTTTTGGATTTTTTAATGATATATTTTTATATTTATATTTTACAGAAATCCATACGTTTCGATAGCAATTACAGTTATCGCCCTCAGTAGTGCTTTAAGAATTGTTTAACATGTTAGTGTATGGCCTCGTGTTTCATTCTCTCCCCAGGGGGAGGGCGGGCTGCTTGAGCTTTTCAAGCCAGCTCCGTAAGATGTTCATTTCTTGTATTTCATTTATGAAATACAAGAAAAAATGTTTGCGTTTTCATATTTTTCATAAATTTATTCTAACATCTTAAACAATTAAAAAAACTTAAGGTAGCCGTTGTAGCGTCTTAAAAAGTGTAATTTGATTGAATGCAAATTCAAGAACAAAACAATCGCTAAGGGATGTATCTTGACTTTACTAACAATAATACTACTATTACTCAAATTAATTGCTTGTTTTACATCCACTTTCCGGGCAATAATTAAAACATTAGAATTTATTTACAAGTCTGGTATTGAATTACTCGCAAACCTCAAATCTGATCAAAAGAATTGGCCATGTAGTGGTAGCTACGCTGTGTTGATAAGGTTACGTATTGAATCATGTGGGACAGGTAGACAATGAAACTACTCAAATTAGAATTAACGAACTTTGCGCAAATTATGGTTCAATCCGTTAATGTAATATGTTGGGAAATAACCACCAAGAAAACTCAATTTATTCATAAATAATAGCACAAGTACATTAATAAATCAAATAACAAAGAAAAACAATCAAAAGGTTCAATATATAACACACCATTAAATCAGGTTAAAGTGCCTACAAAATAAATACATTAAGGAACAAAAAAAAAGCAGTTTAGTAAATATAAACACAATAAAAAAACAAACATAGTAATCACATCCACAGTTGTGGATAAATCAGAATAAAATCGTAATACCAAGCATGTGGCCCAATATAACCAACCATGCCGGTCTTTAAATAAATAAGAAAAAAATAATAAGACAGATTACGGTACATATAAAATATAACAAACAGTAACATTGAACAGGTAACTATAAGGTAACTGTAATGCAGTTTACCTACACTTAGACACGAACAAAAAAAATAGACAATGCATTTACACATACACAATTGTGTGGTTAATAAAAGCACAAACATACATACGTACAATTACAATAAATTACATATAAAGAAAAATTAGTTCGTAGGCAAACAATTGTAAGCTGACTGAATCAAAAACACAAAAAAACTTATTAAAACGAAACTTTACAAAGGTAAGTGCAAATAAATCATAACAACGTGACCGATACGCAAGCTAGAGTGGCTGCGTTAGAAAAGACAGCGCCCCATTCACAGTTACACATTCATCTATACAAAACAATAAAAACAGTAAAAATGGAATTCGGGAGTTTTTATGATCATCTGGATCCGTGTGTGTGTGTGTAAACCCTCGGTATTTCCTATTTACAATTTCAAATATCTTTTACACGTTTTGTCCACGACAATTCTCTCTATACAAATAGAATCAACAGAAACAACGCCCAAGTCATTCTAACAATGACAAGGGTTACGGTACTGTCTAAAGCGCGCCCCTTCCCTTTTAACAGATTTTTACTTACGAAGCCAGCGTACGTAAGATACTTCTGACAAGGCAATGATTGATTTTTAATACGTTACATTAAATCGTCTGCTGCGAGCTTTAATTACATTAAAATACCTACTTCTACTTGAATATATTTCCTTTAATTAAACACTTTATCACAAACACGGCGATTAATTATAGATCAATTGTTGGAAAAACTTACATTAAAACCTACACAAAAAGAAAATAAGAAAAGGAACGGTTTACAACGAGAGTTTCTAATTAAACAAACAAATCAATCCGGCTCAATCAAAACTCTAACCACAACTGCCTCCCCTCCAACTTCAACTACCTATATTTACTCCCGAATCACCCCCCGTTTTTCAAAAGTAATAAAAAAACCAGAAATTATTACGCGGGAAGATTTTTCACATTCATTATTGACGAAATCTTAATTTTAAAAATATGCACTCGTCCGTAGAGACACCTATATCTAATTTCAAATTTCAATTGATTGTTACATTTGTGAAGTTTTACGATAAGAATATGCCTACAGCAACTTTCAAAGATTTGTTACGGTCCCCGCCAATAAAGCAGTGTCGAGCGGACACCTGTGTTTTTCTTCTTCAACCCTTACTCAAATATCAGTTTCACACATTCACATATTTCTTACATAAACTAAAATATTCTGAAAACATTAGCAAATTACCACTTATTATCAAGATATTAAAACCCATTAATTATCTTTTCTATCGTGGTAACAATTGCGATTTGACATACGTTTATTACAATAATACACCGTTTATAGGCATCTTTTGACAATTCAATATCTCGCAATCTGTCCTCCTAAGTGCTTGAGCACGGTAGGCCAAACTTGGCATGTTCAGGTCCACGACTATTAAAAAAAAATTCTTATAGCACTACTGAGTGTGATAACTGTAATTGTTATCGAAACATAAATTTGTGTAAAATATAAACACAAAAATACACCACCAAAAATCCCAAAAAAGTTAAGTATTTTAAATATGAGTGTCAGTTCATCCCAGGATACAATGTAATGAGCGTAGACTGTCCAGAACCACCCAGTAACAATCATAAATGCAAGATTTGACTGGGCGGTTCGCTCTCTAGGAACCAACGCTCTAATCACGTTGGAGAGGGGCAGTAAAGGAGTGCGATCGATTGTGAGAGGTATGTGAGTTACCCAAAACCAGTGCTCATCAAACACAAAGTCAGTGCTCGTCAAATTCCTGGATTGTCATGTGTTCGTCCGACTTACTGGTGGTATCTTTATCGTACTAATCCCAATATGCATTGAAGTTCAGATTTTTTCATAACAGTGGTTATTGTTCTGGGCCTCCTTCGTCATAATGAATCCTGCCTGAGTTTCTATCATGGTCCACTGTACTGTTTGTCTGAAGGTGTAGTACTTCTCCGTTGTCGTCGTCCGCTTCAGCGATAACGTCGTCGTTAGAGAACGGAATAGACGGTTTTCGTCGTAGTATACGTTTTTGTCTAATCCAGTTAGTGTCCCTCCATTTTGTAAATTGCTTATATTATACTTATTAAACGGTGTTACAACAAAATATTTTAATAAACGTTCACAGCCCCACAATCTGATTTATGTAATTTTCTACGATATAAGTACAAAACAGAATAGAACGATAACAAAGTATTGATCCTATAGTCTGTAGTCCCCTTAACTCGAATTGCATTTAATTTCTAAATGGATCAAAAACAAAACTTTAAGTATAATAACAAATCGGTACATAACCGACATGTATAATATAACGTTAATAAAGTATAACTAAATTAAATTGAGGGGAATGGCGTATCGTTGGCCTACCTCCCTCAATTTGAATTTGATTCCAGCCCATGTAACGTTCAGAACAAAACTTTCTATTACATGTAGTAAACGGAACAAAATAGGAACGATATTTTTAAGTGATTGTCACTTTTCGTCATAATAGACGGAGGGAGGGGTTTTTAATCATGTTATTTAAGCAATTCGTTCAGTTCAGAAATATCTATAAAATGTATCATTTTTTATTATGGTTCCATTTAGAAATAAACAGTGGCGAATATTGATCTCTAGCCACCGGGCTCACACTTTCAATTTCAGGGCGTAAATTATCGTATGAGTATTTAAAAAAAAAAGTAAATCTTACTTGGTGAGCCACAAAACTAACAATTTTGTTCTTAAGTTTTAAATTTTGTTCCTAGAAAAACCCTCTAAATAAAGGTAATACTTGTCCCACATTTAAGTAATTTTGAAATGGTGGCCTTAGTTACGAATAGATTTTATGTACGTTATTGCAGATTTAGCGGTAAATATTTGAAGAACTAATATAAATAATGCCATATTTAATTAAATATTTACATAAAACTTATCATTAATACTTAAATATAGATGTAATTTTTTTATTCAATAGTTATAGAAGTCAATTTACTAAAATAGCTTTTTTTTTACAGGTACGTGGTACATTACTTCTGCCTATTCTACTTTTTGAGGATTAAAACATGAAAAAATGTAAAATCAGGTTGTATACATTTAAAATCTTAATGGCCTAATTATTAAGTTTTAATTATGTTAATAGGGTCAATAAAACATGACCTTGATTTGTATGTAATAATAATCTGGAACTTTCGCACGCTGCGGAACACATTGCAGTTTTTAATTAATAAGGAAATTTCTAACATTTATTGCATGTTTTATGTTGGGTTAGGTATTTGCACCGTTAGCCTTTTTCGAAGGTGGTCTGAATGCTTACTTATCCTTTCTGGCTTATATGGTTTATGCAGCTTTATTAAAAATAACATTCATTGCGTTTAAATCTAATTATAATCAGTTTATTTCTTTGCATTCTCAAAATATTTATTAATTTCTTTGACATTAGCTATTTTGAATAACATTTCTAATCCTACTGAAGACGATAGCCGTAATTGCTATCGTACGACTTTAGCCCATAAAAAGCTAAGTATTATTAATTATATAATAAATAAACGTTTCTTTATTTCTTTCAATCTGCTTCTCTGAAAATAGTGCCGGTAAATCTTATCCGATGACTCTTCATTGGTATGAACTTAACGACGAATTTCCAGCGGCGTAGTCTGATGTGTGGGAAAAATTACGTGAAACATCGTTTCAATAGACGTAACTGTTAATACGAACAAAAGTTCCATAATTCGAAAATCACAGACCAAAACTTCATGAAATTTATATATTTTTGCAGTTTTATTTTCGGTTGATTTAGTCGGTTAATTTTAAAAGATCCTAATCATACATTTTTATTACGGGCGCCTTCATGTTACTGACAATAAAAAATTGTTGCTTTTATGCTACTATTGCAAATGCAAATTTTCGATGTAATAATAGTTATTTATGTGAGAGTGGGAGAGAAGTGAGAGCCTGTCTAGTGGGCTTTAGGCGGAGCTGAACAACACGTCCAGTGCCATGAACACTTTTGGCACTAGCTACATAGAATATTTTTTCTACGTTCATTCAAAAACAAAGCGGTTTTACTAAGTGGCCATAAGTGTCGGTGAATAAAAAATTTTATAATAATGTAATATTTAATACTTAATTAGGATTGATTATCATTGTTAGCGTGATTTGCGGGATATTAAATTTAAAGATGCTTCGTCGCTAATACAATTATTTCTGGTGGGGTGTTAAAAAGGTCTTCATCGTTACTGTCATTGATCATTTCAATAATATTTTTAATATTAAGTTATAAACTATTTTTACATTTTCCTTTTTTTCTCATTTACATAAACTGACAAATCAGGATAACTTTCTATGGGTCGCTAATAAACATGCTTGCTATCATTATCCGATTTCCGGTAAAAGATACTAAAATATAGCGATAGCCTTCGTACACTCGATCGTAATCATTTGTAACAATTTTAAATAAAGAGAAAATTTTTATTGTTTGAAATTTAATTATGATGGTTTATTAATTATTCAATGGCTTAATAAAGTTTTAACATGAAATCAAAAGCGTAATAACCTAAAATGTTAAACATCTGTAAAAATGAAGTTTAGTTCTGAAAATACTACCTGTAAATCTTATCCAATGACCCTTCATTGGTGTGAAGTTAACGACGAGTTTCCAGCGACGCAATCTGACGTATGGGAAAAATTATGTTCAATAGACGCAACTGTTCATGCGAACAAAAGGTACCAAAATTAAAAAATCTCAAATGAAAACTTCATGAAAGGACCCCGCACCCAAGTAATGGAAAAATGACGACCGGTTAAATTTTTTGAAACTTAGGTATGTTGTTGTACTCGATTTAGTAACCAAAAGTGTCAATGGGCCCAATTCAGTCCTGTGAATTTACGAGATGCAGGGTGTTAAAGTTGAAAAATGCCCAGTTTTTCGAAATTTGTATTTTCAAACTTAAGAGCTAGATCCAATATGATTCTATTGCATAAATACTTTACTGCATATTTAAGTAGTACATTAGTAAATAAATACAATTGAAAATATTTATAACTACAAGGTGATTTACAAATATATGAAGATAGTTTTTTTGCAGAAACTCACTATTTTCAGTATAACTTCAGGGCACCATTTTTTCAAAAGGTACTATCCAATATGGTATTTTGACGATAAAATGTTACACAATAAATATTTATTATACAGGGTGTTTCACAGAATGAGCCACAACATACAATTATTTTTTTTTATGACTTAATTCAAAACGTTGTACTTCTGAATTGATTTTTGAGAAAGTTGATACTATCAATATATTTGTATATATAAATGTCAAAAATAAAATTCAATCTTTTTTTAATTGAATAACACACTAAAACGACATTAAATATAGAAGGCGTCACGGGTGTTACAGGAATAATTCCCTGGGTCAACGTATATCCCTCGGCTCAGAGGCCCTCTGGAAGTACAGTGTTGACCTCGGGGCATTATTACACCCGTAACACCTTGATACCTTAATTACTATTAGGTACTTCCTAAATGTAAATCAGTAGCTTATCTAGTGCTAATAATATTAGTTTTAGTATTAATGCAACGTATAACATAAGTAAGTATATACTAGTCACACGAATTATGTCACCATGTATGTTTTATGAAGATTGGAAATGCGATTTTCGAGTTTATCGCACGCTTTCTTTATGTACAAAGTGATTCAAATTCGAGCTTAAGTATGGGGATTTCGCTTATTATAAGAGATACCCAGATACCCAGGCACTTTTGCTAAATTTTATGCTGATTAATAGTTTAAAAAGAAACCTGATCTACCTTCTTTTGTTTTTGACCTATGGGGAAAAAAATATAGAACAATCGCGATTTACTTTTTTGCGTTTACCGACTGTATTATTAAAAATTTAAAAATTGTAATAAAACATTCTTAAGGCAGTTTTTCATAGCTAATAACCATGCGTTTTCAAAAATACCATCCGACGTTTCGGTTTTGCAGAACTATCATCAAGTTCATTTCTGCTTATTGGCGCCATATTTGATATTTACATCATTTCATAAGATATGTTAAGCCTTTTTTAATCATATAACGCGTTCCATAAGTAACTTGATTTACAAGAAAAATACAAATATGTAATAAGTATAAAAAATCAAGTGGCCTAGTAAACAAATAATTGAATTAAAGTTGACACTTGTTAATAACAACACAAAATTGACACAACACTATTTGTTCTTATAAAATGACACTGGAAAATTATGAAAAACGTGATATGTTACAACAAAAGTATTACAAAAGTCATAGACATGCCTCAGAAGCTTGCAAGATGTATGTGCAGCAATTCCCAGAACGATACTAACCACGGCTGAACTACTTTTTACAATTAGACAAGACTCTGGTAATGTTCCTTCGTTAAACCTCGAAATAAATATGGATCCAGAATGGATGAAGATGAAAAAGAAAAATTTTAAATGTGGTAAACTTTAAGTTGTCAAGTTTGACATTTTAAACTTTGGTTATTAATATAACAGGCGATCATAAAAATTTCAGCACTCTGTGAAATTTTTCCGTAGGATGTAGCTTATGATCGCCTGTTGCTATAAGTGCACATGCATATATGCTTACCACAGACCCAAGTCTGGAGAACTTTAAAAAATAGAAAATTCAAACTTTATAGAAAACGCGTAAGCCAGCAATTGCGTCAAGGAGACGACTTGAGGAGACTAGGATTTTATAACTTGCTTCAAGGAAAAACGAACGAAGATCCTAACTTCTTTAAGTTATCTCGACGGACTAGTGCTGTTTTTTAAGTAATGGCATGTTCAATAGAAATAATGAACATTACTGGGCTATAGAAAACTCACTTATAGTAAAAATGCTCAAAGGCCACGGAAAATTTTCCTTAAATGTATGAGTTGGCATGTGGCATAACAGACTTGTTGCACCTCATATTATTGAAGGAAATAAATGCTCAAAAATACGTCGGTCTTTTAAATGAGTTTATGAAGAAAACTTTCCGCTCAATATACTAGGAGAATTGTGGTAACAGCAGGATGGGGCACCTCCTTATAACAATGGACTTGTAACAGAATATTTAACACAATTTTTCCAAACAAATGGATGGGAAACCAGAGCACTGTACGAATGCCTGCAAGAAGCCCTGACCTAAGTCTTCTCGTTTATTTCCTTTAGACAAATTAAAAAATAAGTTATATAAGAACATCCCTGATAATAGAGATGAGTTTATAGAGTAATTGCAGTAGATATCATACCATTCCAGAAAGGACAATACAAAGGGAAATTTGGTAATTTGCGAAAGAGAAACCAATTATGTAGTAATGAAAACGGTTTGTTGTTTGAGCACTTACTTCAGTTGTTGGTCTAAATTAAATGTTAATTTCTTGAAATTTTAAAACAGTACCAAATATAATAGATTTAAAGCAATTGTTGGATTCAAATTACCCATATAATAACCATCCTACTAATATTCTTTCTTATTTCTCTGTTTTTATATTAGGAATGAATAAATATAAAACGTAAATGATTTTTTATAATTATTACATATTTTTATTAATATTTTTCTGGTAAATCAAGTTTCTTATGGAACATGTTATAGGATTAAAAATGGCGTAAAATATCCTATCAAATGATGTATTTATCAAATATGGCGTCCATAATAAGAAATGAACTTGATGGTTCTGCGAAACCGAAACGTCGTATGGTATTTTTGAAAACACGTGGTTATAAGCTATGAAAAATGTTTTATTACATTTTAAAAATTTTTAATAATAAAGTCGGTAGACGCGAAAAACCTATATCGTGATTGTCCCCATTTTTTGACCATAACTTAAAAACAAAAGAAGGTGGCTCAAGCTTATTTTCGGATTATTAATCTATTAAACCTATATCGTGATTGCCCCCATTTTTTGACCATAACTTAAAAACAAAAGAAGGTGGCTCAAGCTTATTTTCAGATTATTAATCAGCTTAAAATTTAGCCAAATTTAAACTTAAGGTTCATTCGTTTAACTTATCCCGATGACGTCATGTATGCATTAAATCACGAAATGACCGTCGTCTGTAATTTAAAACAAAAATATGAGCACTGATACCAACCTTTCCACAGAACAACTTTCCTTTATTTGCTTATACGTTGATTGAGGTTACGTACGCTCGCCGGTTGGTTTGTTTCTTCGTTTATTCATTCCTTCTTGAATTAATATTGTAAAAGATCGGTTCTTTTCAAAACCACATTACTTTCTAGTGTTCATTTAAGGTAAAGAATAATTCGTTTTACAGAAAGAGATAACATTTATGTTTTCATTTGTAGCACATCAACATGCGTCAATTACCATAGACGAATTGATCCATAACTTAGTCGAATACTTTAATAAAGAAAAACAGAACAACGGGCCCTTATCACCATTAACAGCAGTGCATGCAAGGGTTAGCGATGCTTTGAAAATTGACACGAAAACTATTTCTAATGCTTTACGACATCATAATCAAGAAGAAAACAAGGAAAATGAACCTCAACGAAAAAGTCCAAAAACAAAAGACATGGATCAACGACAAAAAAGTGAAATCCGTACTACAATTTACATGTATATTAACCATGAACATGTTACATTAGATAAGCTCTTAACACAAAATAAAAAAAGAGTTGAGTGTAAAAGGACTAGCCTCTATCACGTTTTGTTGGACATTGGATTTCATTTCAAGCAAACTAACAATAGAAAAGCTCTTTGCGAAAAAACTTCAATAGCATCGATGAGGTTAAAATTTTTGAGAAGTTACATCACTTATATGAAACAAGATATCTACAAGCAGTTCGCTTATCTCGACGAAACATGGATATTTGCAAAAGGAAGCAACAAAAGAATATGGCAAGATTCCAGTTCAAAATGCTTTAAGAATCTTGGTGGGGAAGGCAAACGTTATATAGTTCTACATGCTGGAACAAAAGATGACTTTGTGGAAGGAGCAGAACTTATATTCTCTACCACAAATAAAAGCAGCGATTATCACGATTGTATGAATTCGGAAAACTTTGTTAAATGGTTAACAAATCAACTTTTGCCAAACTTAACAAAGCCATCTATAATCATTATGGATAACGCTCCGTACCATTCACAAATTGTCAATCGCCAACCAACTACAAATTGGAAAAAAGAAAAAATTACAGAGTGGCTTAGGGGAAAAAAATTACTCATGAAAAAGAAGCATTTAAAACGGAATTACTACATATAGCAAAGCTACATAAGGAAGAGAAACAATATTTGGTCGATAATATTATTAGAGAACATGGACACGAAATTTTACGCTTGCCTCCTTACCACTGTCAATTTAACCCAATAGAAATGGTATGGGGAATAAGCAAAACTTATTATGATAAACACATTGGAAGAGATGGTTATGAGGCTGATAATGTCAAACAGATGTGGAAAGAAGCGTCAGATACAGTTTCACCTTCAGTTTGGTTAAAAACGATTAAACATGCAGAAGCTGAGATTCTAAAGTCTTGGGAACAAGAAAAAGTTTATGATGTCCAAGTAAATCCAATTATTATAAATCCAAACGATAACACAGATACAGAAGATGAAGTGTAGTGAACATTTAATTTCTTGTTTTTAATTGAATTCTTAACGCAAACAGTTTTCTCCAAAAACTTAATAATAATCTATAATAATTATAATAATAACATATTATGTATGTTATTGTACACTAAAACATTATAATTTATAACAATAAATTACTTTCAACACAGTCATGCTTAAATGTGAATGAACAAATTTACGTTTTATTACATTATGGTGTATTTTTTTTATGTACTCAATAAGTAAGAAACACTTGGTTATAATGTATTTGACACGATACTTTGAATAAGTTTAAAAAAGTGCTATAATTCAATTACATTAAATACACCAATAATTTTGAATTGCAGTATAATAATCTTCTACACAAACAAGTGTATAAACACCGATGATTGAAATTATCATTCCGTATTTTGCAATTCGAATATTTTCTCAAAGCATAATGATTAGTAGCATTCCTAAAAATTCAATCTTTATGAATAAATCAAATAAATAACCATTAACTCACAAATTTGCAAATAGAATATATTGCAGAAGCTGAAATTCTAAAGTCTTGGGAACAAGAAAAAGATTATGGTGTCCAAGTCAATCCAATTATACATCCAAACGATAACACAGATACAGAAAATGAAGTGTAGTGAACATTTAATTTCTTGTTTTTAATTGAATTCTTAATGCAAAGAGTTTTCTACAAAAACTTAATAATAATCTATAATAATTATAATAATAACATATAATGTATGTTATTGTACATTAACATTATAATTTATAACAATAAATTATTTTCAACACAGTCATGTTTAAATGTGAATGGACAAATTTACGTTTTATTACATGCATGTTATATTGTGTTTGAAACGATACTTTGAATAAGTTTAAAAAAGTACTATAATTCAATTACATTAAATACACCAATAATTTTGAATTGCAGTATAATAATCTTATACACAAACAAGTGTATAAATAAACACCGATGGCGAAATAATCATTACGTATTTTGCAATTCGAATGTTTTCTCAAAGCATAATGATTAGTAGCGTTCCTAAAAAATTCAATCTTTATGAATAACTCAAATAAATAACCATTAACTCAGAAATGTATTGCCGTCAAAGATATATAATCGCCACTTTTATGTAGAAAAGTATTGGAACAATTACTTCCTTTCTTTGGAAGAGTTCATTGGTCTTAACCTACAAATACCTATTTACAAAATTTTTGCAACATTTTAGAATATATAATAACTTACCAAAATTCATCTGCTACGTTTAAAGTTTTATTGAAAATAATATGCTTTTATGTGCGTATATCTACGATACGTAAATAAAACTTTTGTCTTTTATTTGCAAACATTATGACATTTATATTTATGTGAAGTAGTTAAGTTAAAGTTGGTAATGTTGGTATCAAAACTGTTCGTATAAAGAAAACTTAATTTGTTGTTAACGTTATCCTTGTTAGTTACTTGAGTTAATAAGTGCCACACAAAACGACACTCTTGGAATAATACGTTAGCTAATAGTGTACATTGTATTCAATATGTAGAAAAGGATAGTCATACACAAGTGCGTGTTTGATTTATCGATCAATCGGGATAAGTTAAACGAATGTCCTATATGCTCTATCTCATATAATAAGCGAAATCCCCATGCTAAGCTCAAATTTGAATCATCATGATTTTGTAGATGTTGGTACCCCAAGCCTAATATGAATTTCATGAAGATGTGATGTGCGATTTTGGAGTTATGGTGCGTTTTGCTCCTGGATTCTGTAGATTTTAGAAGCAGAAACCTATTATATAAATTTCGTGAAAATTTGATGTGCGATTTTGAAGTTATCCCACTCTTTGTTTCTGGCGACGAATTTGTGTGCACTTTGGCAAGCTAAATATGTAGTTAATTCAAATTTCAAGGAGTATTTATGTGCGATTTTCGAGTAATGCAGACTTTGTTCCTGGATACGAAACATTTTGTACAACCCTCGTGCAGAATTTTTGTGTACGTGATTGATTTTAGACGCACAAATCATATGAATTTCTTAAAGATTTGATATGCTGTTTTGAAGTTATCGCTCTGTGTTTCTGGCGACAAATATTGGTGTACTCCCAGTACACGTTAGGCAAACTAAGTGTGTAGTTGATTTTGTAGATCGTAGTCCCCGAAATTTACTATAGAAAATTTCGAGGAGTTTTGATGTGTGATTTTTTAGTTATGGCATGCTTTGTTTCTGGATACGAAATATTTTGTACAACCCTCGTATATGATGTGCAGAATTTTTGTGTACGTGATTCTGTAGATTTTAGAATCAGAAGTGTATCATATTTAATTAATTAATTAATTAATTTTATGAAAATTTTAACTGCGATTTTGGAATTATGGCACGTTTTATTCGTTATTTGCGTTGCGTCTATTGAAATGACGTTTCACGTAATTTTTTTTATACCACAGATTTCATCGCTGGAAATTCATAGTTAACTTCACATCAATTGACCCTTCGCATTATTTCGGCGTATAAAAAACTGTTGAGTTTTGTAACACTCTAATTATTCATTCCTTGCTTAGTGGACAAGAAAGCCTCAAAATGCGTGTCGATAAATGACACTATAGCTTTACTGTTTCATGACAAGGTAGACAACATAAAACTCTCCCCTCGTATAATATATAACTTTCACATCGTAAAATTTCTGCAAAGTTTGAAATTTACATGTAATTTAAATGTAATTTGTTTGGTTTATTGCTAAAGTGTGGTCCGGAATATTTAAATTTCATTGAAAAATGTACTATAACTGAAACACTCTGAAAGGACAACGCATTATATGGATTTGTCTGAATTTAATACTTGCTGATGAAAATTTTAAGTTGACAAAGCAAATAGTTGTGGTTATGCTAAAGTTTACATCGTAAGTTTACTGGAAATCTTTCCATAAGTTAAAGGGTATGCTGCTATTTAAATTCAAAGATAAAACGCACACAGTCAATATTCATCGTGTAATATTATTGGTTTCGCCAGTAAAAGAAAATTCGTAATTTTGTTTGTCCAATATTCCGTTTCTTGTTCGAAGGTTCATAGCAAAAGTATGATGACTATACCAAAATTAAAGTACCGGGTGATTCATCACAATGACCCATATTCATAATTTTCTTATTTAAATAGATATAACAATAATTAAATGGCAGTTTTAGCAAATTTTGTGTAGAATTCAGCGGCAGTTGCTTTAACTGATGTACAGTGCAGTATGTCTTAATTCCTACTAGTTTTCAAGATATTGGCAATTAAAAAATCAGAACTTCCACATCTTTAATTTATTATTAACTGACCACATCAAAATCTAGGAGGCCTATTTAAAAAAAATAAGAGTCGGTTTATGCTTTGGTGTCAACTGGCAAAAGAAATAATAAAATATAGTTTTTATTTTAAAGTAAGTTCAAAAGTAAATATGTAATAAAAAATTATTATTAATTTTATTAACTACATTAATAAAAAGTTTACCTCGACTAGGATTTGAACCTACGACCTGTACTTTGCTGCAAAGTGCAGGTCGTAGGTTCAAATCCTACTCGAGGTAAACTTATATTTAAAAACTTTCCGATATTTTTATTAACTGCTGCCTTACACTTCGAAAAGCAAGAAATTTTACAACTTTGTATAGAGAGCAATTACAACGCATACCAATCAAATGGAATAACCTGCCCACTCAGTATTATTATACTTAAATGACCCCTGGCGCCATCGCCCTGTGAATTTCCTAACTCAATCGGTGATTGTGGCTTGCCAAGACGTTAAAGTGGGAACTTCATTGTTTATAGTTCGATTGTTGTGTTTTACCAACTTAAATGTTTTGAATTTCGCTTCTTTAGAATACCTAAATGTGTGTAATGTACCTCTCGAAGACTATCCACAAAATCCCGATTCTAGATTATAAACCTTTACAAGCGATTTGCGCTTTTATCTATCTAACCTCAAAACATCACTCCCAAGTGTGAAGGAGAGCTAAACTAAAATTAGTCGTTTTCGTAAGGTAAATTAAGACATGTCCCGAAATTATGAGACACAGTTGGAAAATGCTCTTGAGTAGTATGCTAATAGCAATGTGACCTTAAGGGACGTCGAGGATCGCTATGAAATCCCCCGTTCAACGCTGCATTAAATGTATTTGGGAAAAATCCCAAAAATCCAGTAATGCAACCAGTTTTTAACTGCATAGAAGAAAAGAATATTGTCACTGCCATTACAATGCTGCCGATGGGCTACCCCATGACAACAGGAATACGCGAACTAGACAAAAAATTCTAAATCAGAAGGGCGTAGTTTCCAAGAGAATGTACTTGAGCCTGATTGGAGTCGGTCTTTCTTAGACCGGCACAAAGATCTATCTAAACGTCTGTTACAAAATATTAAGAGGTACAGAAGTAAAGCATGTATCAACGAATATTTCGACAATTTAGAGATAAGCTTGAAAGGAATTGAGCCCGAAAATTTGTTAAACTTTGACGAAATCAACTTAACAGATGATCGTGGCCAGTCAAAGTAATTGTGTGTCGAAATAAAAAGAGGTCCATTAAGATCATGGATTATTCCTAATCATCAACATTAGTTATGTTTTGCGTGAGCGCTTCTGGAAGCACTCTTCCGCCCAAGCCCGCCGCAAGCGGGCGTGAACTGTCCACGGGCGGCACGTCCAGGGGAGCGGCAAATCGAGCGATCGATCACAAACTTAATGTAGAAATAGAAATGAACACAATTCGCCTAAGAAGAAAACCAACACAATTTTAATACGAACATAACGATGAAGTTTTACTAGACCCCAAAATCAAATACTGAGTAGAGTTTTTATTTCAGAATCCTAGACCAGACATTAACTTCTTTAAAGGATAGATTCGAGGAGTTAAAAACATTTACCGACGTATTTGGTTTTTTAAGTATTAACTTATTGAATTACTCCAATGATGATTTAATGAAACGACTCAAGTTACATTTTCCAGAAAACAAGTCTAATGATTCCTCCACAAACCGCCTTACAATATCTTTTTACTAATAGCAATCTCAACATTTCTGAACACAACAATAGCCCTAAAAATATTACTGACATTGCCGGTTTCAGTCGCATTTGGTGAAAGGTCCTTCTCAAAGTTGAAAGTTATAAAAAAACTGTTTAAGATCAACAATGCACCAGCAAAGACTAACTAATTTAGCCATAGTTTCAATTGAACATGAAATCCTACACAGCTTAGATACAAGACAATTGCTAGCAGATTTCGCAAACATACAGGCAATAAGACTCTGCAGATAAATATTTATAAGGTTTTACACTTAAGTAGAAAATTAACTAAGCAATAAAAATAAATTGCTTTTCTTTGTGAAGTATTTCTTTTCTTTTTTTACTCCCTTATAAGACAACACTAAAGAACCTTTCAGGCATGCTCGGCGTAGGTAGGGCGTAGAGAGCGGCATCATCGGTATTGCACACGGGTGTTCAATCAGGTTGCGGCGGGCCTGCTCCCGCCTTACATTGTTTACAACGCACAACCCATCCAGAGTGGCTAGGAGGTGAAAACAATTTCTTGTATAACAGATCAAAAAGCGGGTGGTTCAATGGCGCCATTTTTGAAGATTGATTCTTCAAGGTGGTAATTCCCTGCTTCAGATAGCGAGAGGGTAAAAGGGTGTCATTGGATACAATCTTGCTTCACACTTCTCTATAATGATTTTTTGAATGAAATTGTACATCAATCAAGTGATGAAAATGAACCTGCAGTTGCCACTACCAGTTTCCAGTTAAAGAACCTGATAACTGGAAACAGAAACCGATGAAGAAACTAATGATATGGTACAAAACTTACTAAAGAAAGCGTAAAAGAAGAAAGTTTCATTATTGCCGAATTTTCCTACAGTAAACGGACAAAAAAATAATGTTTAAAACGATTTGTTGCCCAAATTGGGGCTTTCAAAAAGCTGCTTACAGAATTAAACCTTTAAGACATTACGAACAGTCACCAAATATATTTGTATTTCCACCAATCGAAGATGAAGCTGTGATAAGCTTCGACCAAACTTGTGAACGTCTAGCGGTGCCAACCGCCAAAAGAGGCCTTCATATTTTTCCTGCCAATATATTGAGCTGTGACTTTTGTACCTACTCTGTATTTTGTTATTATGTAGATTTTTTATTTTTGTTTTTAGTTTTATAGTTTGTTTTTGTGTTCATATTATATCTTGCAAGTTTGCACTTACTTCTTTGCAACTGTTTTTTTAGGTAGTGGCACATTAAAAAAAATTAAGTTAACTTAGGGTAGTGTAAAACGGTCTAAATTGGGACAAACTTAAAATTCAAATAAAATTGAATGAGGGTTATTTTGGAACCAAACTTTTTCAGATATCGTTGGTGCATGTGCTCCTAATCGATATGCAACATCGGTTCAAAAAAATTACGTTTCATTTGGCTATGTGCACAAAACTTGTCTCAAAATTTTCCCATTTGACGGTACGCGTTAGAAAGAGCATATAAACGTCGAAATACCATTGTAAAAATCTATCAGATATTTTAAACTAACTCAAGTTTAGCCCGACACAGTAGGAGATTTGAAGAAAATAAAGATCGAGAATTTAATGCTTTGTTAAGTGTGAAAATCTTAACATTTCAGTAAGGCAAGTGAGTAGGCAATTGCATTTTTCCTACAGTTCAATTCAAAGGGTTTTGGAAAGAACAAACTAAAGCCATACAAAACCAAAATAGTATATTTTTCCACTAGCTGGGTATCGTAGTTAAGTGTAAACCCACAATTTTTGAGACCACTCAAATTTCAAGGACGAAAATCCGTAAATATGTGATACGGCATCTATAACGGAAGAGTTTTGGGTCCATATTTTTTTGAGGGCGAATTAAGTGGTCAAGAAATGTCAATTATTTGCATACCACTTTAGATAATTTGCCAGATGACATGCCTCTAAATGTACGAAGAAATATTATTTTCCAACAGGATGGAGCTCCACCACATAATGTCCAAGCTATTAGTAATTGACGAATGGATTGGGAAACATAGGACTACTCGATGGCAAGGCAATAGTCCAAATTTGACACCACTGGATCCTTGTTTATGGGGTTATCTGAAGAATAAAATTTATGACCTCGGTTTAAACAATAAGAAAGACATTAAAATGTATGTGAGGAATAACATAAATTACCTTAATAATACAGACTTCATACAAAAAAAGACTGAAAATCTAAAAAAAAAAAGTTTTAGGCTCTGTTTGGAAAACCAATGCGGTCACATTCAGTATTTATTGTAAATATTTATATCCATACTATCTTTAACTTGTAGGTATCGAACCGAGAAAATTTTATTATATAAACATTTTTAAATAGCAATTGTTACCGCAATAGAAAGGATAATTTACGTGTTTAAATATTTTGATAATAAGTCTTAATTTGCTAATGTTTTCCGTGATATTTTATTTTATGTTTTCTGTAAGAAATGTGACAATGTATGTAATTGATATTTGAGTAAGGGTTGAACAGAAAAAAGAAACATATATTAGAGCAGAGAAACCGGTGTTCTACCGAAACTGGCCTGACGAATTGTTGAACATTTCTATACGCGCGTTCTTGATGTAAAAATGTCACTGATTTAATAATTAACTACGGCGGAGCATACTGCAGATTAAGGGACGTCTTTGTTAGGAAACTCGAGACCTAAATGTAGGGTTTGTTACGGACGAATGCATATTTTTAAAATTAAGATTTCGTTCAGTAAAAGAATGTGAAAAATGTAATAGTTTCTTGTTTTTTTTATTACTTTTTGAAAACGGGGGTGGTTTTTCGGGAGTAGATATAGTTAATTTGAAATCGGAGGGAAAGGCAGTTGCTGCTGAAATTTTGATTGAGCCGGATTGCTTTGACTGTTTTAATTAGAAACTCTCATTGTAAACCGTCCGGTCTATAAATATTTTGTTGTGTACCTTTTAGAAAAACTAAAACGCTAATTCGTTCTATTCTTGTTGTGTAGGTTTTAATGTAAGTTTTTCCAAAAATTAATCTATAAGTAATCGCCGAGGAGCCGAGTTTTAAGCCGCGTATCTTAACTCGTTGTGTTGGTGGTAAAGTGTTTAACTAAAGGGAATATATTCAAGTGTAAGTGGGTATTTTTAATGTAATTAAAGCTCTCAGCAAACAATTTTACAAGCCTATATAAGGTATTAAAAATCACACATTGCCTTGCAAAGGTATCACATTCGCACGCGGGCTCAGTATGCGGAAATCTGCTAAAATAAAATACAATACAGGGCCCCCTCACTCATGTACTTGGGTGAATTAGCATTTTTGTTTATATTTATAACGGGTACCGGATAAAGCTTGGTTATAATTGGAAGTAGGAAATTACCGAGTGTTTACATACTCCCGGGTCCAGATGACCACTAAAAACACCTCGAATTTTATTTTTATTGTTTTTATTGTTATATAGATGAATGTGTAACCTGAGAAAGGGACGCTCTATTTTTCTAACGCACTCAAACTTATATATCGGTCACGTTGCTATGATCTATTTTTAACTTACCCTTGTAAGGTTTTGTTTAATGGTTTTTTTATCTTTGATTCAGTCAGGTTAATCCGAGGTGTAATTAGGATTGTTCGCCTACGAAAGAATTTCTCTGATATGTAATTTATTGTAACTGTACGTATGTATTTTGTGCTTTATTAGTCACTAAAAAATTGTGTATGTGTAAATTTCTCACCTAATGTTTTGTTTGTCCTTGCATTTACCTTATCACCTGTGCAATTTTACCGTTGATATATTTTATATGTACCAAACTTTGCCTTATCGTTTTATTCACCTATCTACTTAAAGACCGGCATGATTGGTTATATTGGGTCACATGTTTGGACACAATTGTGGGAGTGATTACAATGTTTTTTTTTTTTTGTGTTTATGTGTAACTAAACTGCGTATTATTTATTTTTCTCTTAACTCTTCTATTGTGTTAACATTTTGGTTTCACTTATTGTATTCGGGTCATTATGACCCGGGAGCCTATAGTTGTCGTTTTATTATTGTTAAATTGATATAACAGTAAATAATAATAAGAAATAAGATGTAGTATTTATTATTTATTACATTTTATTACGTTATTTTATTTTTATTACATATTATTATAAATGTTATGTAAAGAACAATTACAACATACCATATTAGTTTTATTATTATTTGAAGAGGGACAAAAATGATATATTTTACGCGCAGTTCTGGTTGATTGTTCTCTTACTGCGGCATTACTGCTTGAAGAAAGTGACTTTATAACCGTTTCAGCTGCAGGAATACTTCGAGGAAGACGTTTTCTTTCTTGCAATAATAGACTGATCAAGGAATTGCACAGTTATTCAAGAAATAGTCGCCGTTTTTTAAGTTTTCCAGCATTCCAGGATGGAGTTACTTCGCACCACAGAACATAAGCGTTGTAAGCTGAAACGTCCATGATCTTTTAAAAGATATTCGTTGGCCAGCTTTTAGTTTGCCGTCTGCATGTGTATGTTGTTATTAACTTGTCTAACGTGTCTACAGCACCTTTAGTTTTGTTGTAATCTAAAATCATATACGGCTTTTTATGATCATGGTTATACACTTCGTTATCCTGTTGCATGGTGCTCATGAACGGAACATTACTATATTCCGTTCCGGAATATAGGAAACTATGTATGTGCCCTTGGTAAAGTAAAATTTTGAAGAAAGAACTTCATTCCTGTTGGAGACCAATGCGGCTGGCAATTCAGGCTTATTTTTGCGAATAGTGCCAAGTATGGTTATTTTTCTTTTCAAGAGCATCTGCCCCAGATCGTACGAGGTAAAAAAATTATGTTGTGACCTTTTAGACCACAAGTAAGATCTATTATAACTCTTTTACCTTGACCTCTCTATGGAGGTCCACCTTCTTTTTTCCGGAGGTAAACTTGCATGTTATATGCATAAGCAGTTACAGAATCGCATAAAGTCCAAATCTTGGCTCCGTATTTAGCAGGTTTATTCGCGATGTACTGTCTAAAACGACAACGGCCTCTAAAAGGTAGAGGGTGTTCCACGTATGATGTCCCTATGTCTTATCACAGAATCTATAACAGGTAAAAAAAAATTTTATATAAAAGTTGTTTGGATTTATTAAAATGTTTAAATTCTTTACTTTTATATATGCAGGGTGGTGTCCCAGTAAGTCGGAATCAACTCGAAAAATTTAAATGGAACACTCTGTATTTTATTACATATTTGGATTTTCCTCAAGAAAGT
This sequence comes from Vesta saturnalis, assembly GCA_036346205.1. NCBI lineage: Eukaryota > Metazoa > Arthropoda > Insecta > Coleoptera > Lampyridae > Vesta > Vesta saturnalis. The sequence continues at coordinate 416,700 of JARFJB010000246.1, forward strand.
GAGATACTTTTATCTAAAAATTTAAAAGAATTATAGAAGTAACATACTATCAGCCTTCTTAATTGTCAAATGGTTTACTTTGCTAAACACAGCCGCCTTAATTTTTAAATAATTATATTACTAAAAACTGTCATTAACTCATTACCCTGATCCTAGGCCTACTCTAAAGCTTAAACTTGAAACGCAAATACTAAAGAGAGAATCTATATTATTTTAAATATTAATTTTAACAAACTGTATAGTAAGGATTCTACTTTTATTTTACAACTTTTTTAAACTAATCTCGTAAATTTAACAGTATAATTTAACGGTTAATATTTCTGACAATTATTATTTTTAAATAGCATATTAATGAGCAAAAATTGTGATAAAAATTACAAAACCGAAATTTACTCCAAAACTAATGAAGATTTTTAAAAAAGTGTGATTACAAAAAGTTTTTTATTTTTTAACATAGAATCTAAATATGCAATAAAATATAAGGTGTTTCATTTAAAAAATCCAAGTTTTTTTCATTCAAAACATTTTCGATTGACCCGTGTATAAAAAACACCCAGTCTTAAAATAGAAGTTTCTAATGATTTGGATCATTTATCACAACCTTTGTGATGTGAAATATATATAATTTAGCTAATTTTTCATTTTTTTTTTGTATATAGCAATAAGTGTTTTAATAGGGTAATTTTGTGATAAAAATAACATAACCTCATTTTACTCCGAAACTATACAAAATTAAAAAAATTTTTTAGATAAAAGTTTCTCACTTTCTTGAGGAAAATCCAAATATGTAATAAAACACAGTGTTCAATTTAAATTTTTCGAGTTGACATCGATTCCGACTTACTGGGACAATTAGGTTTACAATTTTGGGTGTGAAATATAAGTGCGCAAATTTTATATCAATTATTCGCGACGTAGCATACCTTGTTGGCCGACAATAAACGAAATATTTGCTGCTGATAATCTTCCCGATTGATGTGTCTTTTCATTCCATACTATATTGCCATCTATTGAAGTTACGTGATTATCCGTATCAGCTTCATCTGAAATCGTAGCTTCCACTTCATCATCCAATTTTCTATTATATATCTCGGTTTCGGACAATTGGTCTTCTTCTTCAGAAGCATTAGAATCACTATCAGAAACACACAAAAGTTTCTCAAGTTCACCATCCGTAAGCACTCTCTCACTACACATTTTCAATAATAAACTTCCATTGTTAAGTATTTCTTATTAGAGTATAGCATCAAGTTTGATATTTTCTACGAAACTAATGCACAGATGCTCAGTGCCTGCATTTATACACGGAACCACAGACAAGTCTCAACAGAAAAAAACTTGTTTACCGGTACGCAAATAACGCATGCAATATGCGCATTATTGCGCAACAATGTGGCGACATTATGTAAGTTATTTATATTTATGAAAATAAAACAAAACTAATAAAATACATTCGTCTATGATAATAATATGCTTCTTGTTCTTCTAATTTGACCCACACTAATCACCGGGTCATATAGACCCAAATACAAACAAATGCTTTAAAAAAAAATCTAACTATCTTTTTCCAATATCAATCTAGGTACACCGTTATTAGGGTAATGAAATAAAAGTCATTCAGTGACAACGAAATATTTAAATAAATTAACGAATTATGCACATTCGAAGAACGCGATCGGGTCATATTAACCCGAACGCAATAGGAGGGTTAATGTTATAATTTTGTACGCACTTTAACCTGATTTAATGGTATTTTGTTATATATTGAACCATTTCATTGTTTTTTGTGTTATTGGATTTTTAATGTGCATTTACTTATTTATGAATAAATTGGGTTTTGTTGGTGGTTCTTTCCCAAAGTAGTACATTAGCGAGTTGAACCACCATTGGGCAACGCCCGTTAATTTTAATTTGAGTAGTTTCATTGTTTACCTGTCCCACATGATGGAACAGTTAACCTCATCAAGCCTATCTAATTCAAATAGCACAGCGTACCTACCACTAAACAATTTTTTCATCTTATTTATTTGGAGTAATTAAATATCATTATAAATGTTATGTAAAGAACAATTACAACATACCATATTAGTTTTATTATTATTTGAACAGGGACAAAATGATATATTTTACGCGCAGTTCTGGTTGATTGTTCTCTTACTGCGGCATTACTGCTTGAAGAAAGTGACTTTATAACCGTTTCAGCTGCAGGAATACTTCGAGGAAGACGTTTTCTTTCTTGCAATAATAGACTGATCAAGGAATTGCACAGTTATTCAAGAAATAGTCGCCGTTTTTTAAGTTTTCCAGCATTCCAGGATGGAGTTACTTCGCACCACAGAACATAAGCGTTGTAAGCTGAAACGTCCATGATCTTTTAAAAGATATTCGTTGGCCAGCTTTTAGTTTGCCGTCTGCATGTGTATGTTGTTATTAACTTGTCTAACGTGTCTACAGCACCTTTAGTTTTGTTGTAATCTAAAATCATATACGGCTTTTTATGATCATGGTTATACACTTCGTTATCCTGTTGCATGGTGCTCATGAACGGAACATTACTATATTCCGTTCCGGAATATAGGAAACTATGTATGTGCCCTTGGTAAAGTAAAATTTTGAAGAAAGAACTTCATTCCTGTTGGAGACCAATGCTTATTTTTGCGAATAGTGCCAAGTATGGTTATTTTTCTTTTCAAGAGCATCTGCCCCAGATCGTACGAGGTAAAAAAATTATGTTGTGACCTTTTAGACCACAAGTAAGATCTATTATAACTCTTTTACCTTGACCTCTCTATGGAGGTCCACCTTCTTTTTTCCGGAGGTAAACTTGCATGTTATATGCATAAGCAGTTACAGAATCGCATAAAGTCCAAATCTTGGCTCCGTATTTAGCAGGTTTATTCGCGATGTACTGTCTAAAACGACAACGGCCTCTAAAAGGTAGAGGGTGTTCCACGTATGATGTCCCTATGTCTTATCACAGAATCTATAACAGGTAAAAAAAAATTTTATATAAAAGTTGTTTGGATTTATTAAAATGTTTAAATTCTTTACTTTTTATATATGCAGGGTGGGTGTCCCAGTAAGTCGGAATCAACTCGAAAAATTTAAATGGAACACTCTGTATTTTATTACATATTTGGATTTTCCTCAAGAAAGTGAGATACTTTTATCTAAAAATTTAAAAGAATTATAGAAGTAACATACTATCAGCCTTCTTAATTGTCAAATGGTTTACTTTGCTAAACACAGCCGCCTTAATTTTTAAATAATTATATTACTAAAAACTGTCATTAACTCATTACCCTGATCCTAGGCCTACTCTAAAGCTTAAACTTGAAACGCAAATACTAAAGAGAGAGAATACCTATATTATTTTAAATATTAATTTTTAACAAACTGGGTATAGTAAGGATTCTACTTTTATTTTACAACTTTTTTAAACTAATCTCGTAAATTTAACAGTATAATTTAACGGTTAATATTTCTGACAATTATTATTTTTAAATAGCATATTAATGAGCAAAAATTGTGATAAAAATTACAAAACCGAAATTTACTCCAAAACTAATGAAGATTTTTAAAAAAGTGTGATTACAAAAAGTTTTTTATTTTTTAACATAGAATCTAAATATGCAATAAAATATAAGGTGTTTCATTTAAAAAATCCAAGTTTTTTTCATTCAAAACATTTTCGATTGACCCGTGTATAAAAAACACCCAGTCTTAAAATAGAAGTTTCTAATGATTTGGATCATTTATCACAACCTTTGTGGAACATAATATAATTTAGCTAATTTTTTTTTTTTGTATATAGCAATAAGTGTTTTAATAGGGTAATTTTGTGATAAAAATAACATAACCTCATTTTACTCCGAAACTATACAAAATTAAAAAAATTTTTTAGATAAAAGTTTCTCACTTTCTTGAGGAAAATCCAAATATGTAATAAAACACAGTGTTCAATTTAAATTTTTCGAGTTGACATTTTGAAAATTCCGACTTACTGGGACAAAATATATGTGTATACCAAATTAATTGGTGGAAATTATAACTTTTTACGAAATTTAATTAATCAAATTATTGCGACGTAGCATACCTTGTTGGCCGACAATAAACGAAATATTCTGCTGATAATCTTGATTGATGTGTCTTTTCATTCCATACTATATTGCCATCTATTGAAGTTACGTGATTATCCGTATCAGCTTCATCTGAAATCGTAGCTTCCACTTCATCATCCAATTTTCTATTATATATCTCGGTTTCGGACAATTGGTCTTCTTCTTCAGAAGCATTAGAATCACTATCAGAAACACACAAAAGTTTCTCAAGTTCACCATCCGTAAGCACTTCTACTCACATTTTCAATAATAAACTTATTGTTAAGTATTTCTTATTAGAGTATAGCATCAAGTTTGATATTTCTCGAAACTAATGCAGATGCTCAGTGCCTGCATTTATACACGGACCACAGACAAGTCTCAACAGAAAAAACTTGTTTACCGGTACGCAAATAACGCATGCAATATGCGCATTATTGCGCAACAATGTCGACATTATGTAAGTTATTATATTTATGAAAATAAAACAAAACTAATAAAATACATTCGTCTATGATAATAATATGCTTCTTGTTCTTCTAATTTGACCCACTAATCACCGGGTCATATAGACCCAAATACAAACAAATGCTTTAAAAAAATCTAACTATCTTTTCCAATATCAATCTAGGTACACCGTTATTAGGGTAATGAAATAAAAGTCATTCAGTGACAACGAAATATTTAAATAAATTAACGAATTATGCCATTCGAAGAACGCGATCAGGTCATATTCCGAACGCAATAGGAGGTTAATGTTATAATTTTGTACGCACTTTAACCTGATTTAATGGTATTTTGTTATATATTGAACCATTTCATTGTTTTGTGTTATTGATTTTTAATGCATTTACTTATTTATGAATAAATTTTTTGTTGGTGGTTCTTCCCAAAGTAGTACATTAGCGAGTTGAACCACCATTGGGCAACGCCGTTAATTTTAATTTGAGTAAAGTCTTCATTGTTTACCTGTCCCACATGATGGAACATTAACCTCATCAAGCCTATCTAAATTAAATGAAGCAAATACCTACAAGACGAGAACAATTTTTTCATCTTATTTGAAAGGGTTTAGGAGTAATTAAATATCAGACTTTAAATAGATATAAATTTAATGTTTTAATTTATGGTTAAAGTCAATGAGCAAGCAATATTATTTAATAGATATTAATATTAAATTGTCAGTAAAGTTCAAACGATAAATCAACTATGAGATTTTTAATTGATTCTTAGATTTGCATTATTGACATGAATCAAATATCAATAATATATTTTCATAAGAAGGTACCACGTTTTTTCACAAACTTTAATCGATGATCGTGTATAATAAATATCAGTTTTAAATAGAAGTTTCTAATGTTTAATATTTAAAAGTTGTGCAATTTTGTTCAATAAATAATATTGTTTGTATATCTAGCTATATAGTGTTTTAATTCAGTTAGTTATCTTTTGAGAAAACTGACAACGTAACTATCCGATCGATTGACGTCAAACAATCGATACTTACGGTTTTGTCAAAATCCTTGTTTACATTAATAATTAGTGATGCGTTTAATAGAAACAATAATAGGGATATGCCGTATTTTTCTACTAAAGCTTTTTGAAAATATTTCAACTATAAATTTACAAAAAAACTAACACTTAGTCGTCAATACCCCGAAAACTAGTAAGAATTTTGGCATATACTTGTAATAACCTTTTTTACTAGAAATTTAATGTAGAATCGAAAAATGGTATAGGAGGATTCATTAAAAAAGTGTTACTTAAATCGCGTTTTTTGAAAACTCCCTGTATATCAGTTAAAGGAACTGCCGCTGTATACTGCGAAAATTTTACTAATAATCTGCCATTTACTTTTTTTCTGTCTTATTTAAATAAGAAAATTATGATTATAATGAATCACCCGGTACACGTTGCACACAAAATAATGTAGTGAAATGTCTAAATGACAATGACGAACAGTATGATAACACTTTATGTGATGGATAAGGTTAAGTATAAGGATTATAAAGTTTTGATCTCATTGTTTAAATTGCTGGTGTCAGGATTGAAATTATAGAATTATTAGTTGGAAATCATTTCTAATAACAATATGTACCCCTAAGCATGCCGGAATGAATGGACCGTTTAAGGTTTATTATACCTTTCTTAAGAGTATAAGGTCCGTTAGTCATAATGTTAGTGTATATAACAGGTGCCATTCAAAGTACAGGTAGCAAGGTAATAGTAAAACTTGGACGTGACACTTATGAATAGGGTAGAGATTGCAGTACCTTCAATTTATAATGCAAAGGTGTCATTCCTTTGTCCTTTGCGGCTGACGTTCTTACAGGCTTGTTGCACGTAACATAACTATTTTTGTCTCGGAAACTGATGTCTTTATCTTTGATGTTTAAATCAATTCCTGGTAAAAATTCTATTAATGCAGTATAACCACTGTGAACAGGATATTGAAACCTCAACATCAACCTACTTAATTATTAATGCGCAATTAATTTTTCTCACGTCTCACGTCTGTAGTGCGGAAAATACTTTCACTGGTCTTTACTTTAAGAAGTAGTCATTTCTTGTAAAAATAATTCTTAACACATCATTAATTTTCGGTATAAAGACTACTCTTCAAGCAATATAAAAGCATATCTTTACATTTGTAGCGTTGTCATGTTCCCAAACACTCGGGATGATTGGCTCTTCTTACAATTTTAAAATTATTTCACAAAATTATGAATGTATCTAATACTCTTAGTTATGAAAACTCTAAATATCTTTGAATGCTGTCGGTTTAGTACAGCATCTTATATAACTTAATAAAAAATAACAAATGCGAAATTCAAAGATCATCTTAAAATCATTGAAGCTTGTTTCCTTTTTACCTTCCAACCCACATATACGTATGCAGGCATAGAAGGTTGTGCAATCGACTTTTTTTCACTATCACTAAATCGACTTATTAGTTCGTTTTACAACTTTTGATCAAGTTTCGCCAAGAACGGCCATCATGTCTGTGTGGATGTATGTTAGTATCCACGATAACTCCAGAACGAAAATACCTACATAATTAAAATTTTGTATTTAAGCTTGTTTTCATTTGGCTTGGAGCTGATTAGATTTTGGGAGAAATCCAGCTGTGAAGGGGAGGAGGGGGGGAGGTTTATTAGCGTCAGTTAGTTTTTATCAAATATTTCTGAAACAATTCCTAATGTAGAATTTAAGTGTTAATTAAAATTTTATCAGAATAAGGATTAATTTTATAAGAAAAAGTGTAGGCGTATTTTTTAAAGAAGATTTAATTTTACATAAATTTTCTTTATAAAGTTTTTTAATTTATAGTAGCGGGCGGCATTGGACTTTTTTTACGTTAACTTGTATTTATGAATATTAATCTCTATCTGACATGAAGTTTTAAACGTCATTCTGACATAGATTATTGTTTTTGTTTTTACAATGTTGCCTGTTTTCGTTATGCACGTATAAAAAAGATGTTGCATAGTTATCCTAAAATATCTGGTGTGGAACACCACACGAACTTCCTACCTACAAAATGGAAATTAAAAGAAATGAAATAATTTTAAAAACATTTTTTTATACGTTCATAACGAAAACAGGCAACGTTGTAAAAACAAAAACAATAGTCTATGTCCGAGTCTATGTCAGAATGCCGTTTAAAACTTCATGTCAGATAGAGATTAACAGACATAAATACATACATACATTAAAAAACTTTATAAAAAAAATTTATGTGAAATTAAATTTTCTTTAAAAAATACGTCTACACCTTTTCTTTTAAAATTAATCTTTATTCAGATACTGAAAACATTTTAACCAACACTTAAATTCTACCTTAGGATTTGTTGCTGGTAAATTACGCGTCATATCAAAAAATTGCATAGAACATAATTAATCGATATGTTTAAGGTCTATATTTTGGTATTTTTATGTCTTTGAAATATGCAGCTGTTTTAGAAATATTTGATAAAAACAAAATACGGCCCTTAATAAACCCCCTTCTCTGCCACTGGATTTCTCCCAAAATCTAATCGGCAAGCCAAATGAAAAGCTTAAATACAACATGTTAAATATGGAGGTATTTTCCTTCTGGAATTATCGTGGATACTAATATACATCCAGACATGACGGCCGATCTTGACGAAACTTGCCCAAAAGTTGTAAAATGAGCTAATAAGTCGATTTCGCGATAGTGAAAAAAAAGTCAATTGCATAACGTTCTATACCTACATATTTATATGTAGGTTGGAGGGTAAAAAATTGAAATCAAAATTATTATTTTTAATTTAAGTTAGCATCTAGATGTCTATTAACCTCTGTCTGTCATGAAGTTTTAAACGTCTCTTTGACATAGATTATTGTTTTTTCGTTTACAAAGTCGCCTGTTTTCATAATGAACTTCTTATAAAAGAGGTTGCATAATTATCCTAAAAGAAATTATTTCATTTGTTTTAATTTCCATTTTGTAAAGTGGAAGATCGTATGGTGTTCCACACCAGATATTTTATGCAAATTATTGATAATTAAAAATGGGTATTAAGGTGGTGTCGTTTTTACATCTATTCATGTTGTAACTTTTTGTCGAGATCTCGCGTTCTTTCGTTTGCAGCTCTCGAAAATCTGTTTAGAAATAATGTGATATACACAAGAAAACGCAATCAAGCACTTTTTAGATTACGTAATCCTCCGCACGCTCCCATTAATCAAGTTTTGCACATTTTTCACTATGTATCAACCGTGCCAAACTCGAGGTTAACGAAAACAACCCAGAAACTAACAAACAAGTTACACCTCACCTTCATGTACCCCAGCATGCTAAAGAAAGTCAAGAAATTACCAAACAAAGTAAAACATTCATAAACTAGTGACAAATAAGCAAAGGCAAACAAGTAAACATCCAAACATGTAAACCGTTAAATATAACAAAGAAACTAGCAACCTAAACACAAAACATGCAATACCATAAACCTACAAACCACGAGACATATTACCCAACATCTAAACATACACTAACACAACTGCTAAAAAAGGAAACCAACACTCCCAAATATACCAAATAAGCAAGGATGCACACTAAAGAAACTAAAACATGCAAAAATAAAGTAGGAACCAACAAACGAGCAAATAAGTATACATCCATGCACAAAACTTGTATACTTGCAAACATACAATCACAAACAAAGAAAAAAATTAGCCAGCGAAGACATGCTCCAACAAACATGCACAAACTAACAAAGAAACTAGTAAACACCAAAACCAGCAAACATACATTCACGCAAAAACGAAACTATCCAGTAGGCGGCCCAAATACGTAAAACCTCAAACAAAGAAACAAGTTACGAAGCAAATGCACAAGCATACAGCTACAAACTTCCAAACACGCCATGCACGAAACAACTCACAAATATGCACGAAATATACAAGTAAAAAAAAAAAAATTAGGCAGCAAACACATGATCAAAAAAATAGGTACACGTTAACAAAGAAACGAGCAAACCCGTAAATACTGAAATACGAAAGAGAAATAAACCCACAAACATACATACAAGTAAGCAACTAGCCATTCAGTAGACCGCCCTAATAAGTAAACCTTAAAACAAACAAGCTCTCGCAAACAAAGAAACAAATTGCTCAACAAATGCAGAAACATACACCTACAAACCCCTCAACACTCCAAACCTGCGCGAAACAATCAAGAAAAGATACCAAAGTAAAACTAAGACATTAAAAAAACTGGTATCAAACAAGCACGTGCACACAAAGACACGACCAAACAATTAAACACTTAAAAATGCGTAAGATCCCCCCAAATACAGCACCAAAAACAAAGAAACTAGCAAACAACTAAATACCCAAACACGTAATCCCGAAATCAACGAAACTAACAAATAATTTACTCAACAAATACTCAAACGTACAAACGTGCAAACAAACAAAAAGTAGCAGACAGGTAAACACCCAAACTAACACATAAACCCCCAAATACGCAAAAAAAAATAAACTCCCAAAGCCGAAACATACCAAAGAAACTAAAACAAGCATAAAGACTAGCAGCCAACAAACGTATGCGACATGTAAACAAAAAAGGGCTACGCCAGCAAAACAAATAAACACCATACACGTAAACTCAGAAATATGCAAACACTCAATGCAATGAAACTAGCAATGTACCACACAAGCACAAAAACCTGTAAACCCCCCAAACATACAAACACGCAAACAAATCAATTAACAATCACGTAAGTTGCAAAACACAAGATATGTAAGCCTGCAAACACACACTTGCTCAAAGTCCAAATATACAGGCACGTAAAACCGAACAGAAAGAAACTAGTCAAACCCTCTCCCTCGTTTTCAGACGCTGTACCGTATTCATCTTCTTGAACTTATCTTTAACCGATTTTGAGGTAGTAGTACGTTTTCTATTTTATCTGGAGACGTTTTCTATTGTTACTAATTTAGTGAACCACTAATATTAGCACATATATAAATTACAGGGTATTTGAAATGACCCTGTATTATTGATATTTTATGGCTGGAAATAGTATTCTAATAAGGGGGCCCTAATTCTATCTCATAAGGCAGGTATAGGAACATGTGTTAGTGTCTGCGCCCCTTGTCGTGGCTCTCTTAACGATAAATAGTATTCTAATAAGGGGCCCTAATGCTAACTTATAAGACAAGTATAGGAACATGTGTTAGAGTCTGCGCCCTCCTGTCGTGACCCCCTTGATGCGAAATTTGAATTTGTGTCGCTATCTACTTGTGTATGGACTAATGAATATTTTCTGTAATAAAGGTGGCGCCATCTAGTGGTATATTTTTAAACTAGCAATTGTTATCCGTAATAGAGGTGGCGCCGCCTAGTGGTATATTTCTAGGACTAATTAGGGTTTGTTTGTGGCACCATCTAGTGGTGTAAGGACTAATTAATGTTTTCTGTAATAGACGTTGAACCTGTTCGTCTCCCCCCCTCTCTCCTCCCTCCCCCTCCCTCGCTCACCCCCCCCCCTCCCCTCCTCTTTCTCAAACAAACAAATCAATTAATCAAATCAAACCAGCTAAATAAATACTGATTGTGGATTAACTTACAGTTTGCTAAAACCAACCACAATTCAAAAATACCAAATTAATTTAACGTAATCATGCAAAACCAGCTCTTCAGTAAAAAAAATAAGAAACCAGCTCTCAATAAAAAAAATAACAGTTAGATTTAACTTACAGTGTGCAAAAAAAAACCGGTCTCACACTTATTGTAATTTCCCATCTAACCGTCGTTTTGCATTAACTGTCGCATTGTTAGTGTAGGTTCTAACGTCCCTTAGGAAATCAAGATTATCAATAAAAAATGGAAGGAAAACTTTTTTGAAAATATATTATAAAAAACAATGCATCATTTATTTAATCACATGTTGTATCGGTCTTCTTCTTCACCGCTATCATCATCACGGTTTTGAGATGCGTCCTTCTCCTCTACCTCATCGCTCTTCTTCTGTGAATAATCACCATCATCATGGATTTTAGATAATTCAGCTCATCAACTTCATCGTTTTCATCATCATCTTGAACGGTTATGTTGTAATAGTTTATTAGCAAGTCAGTAAAATCTCTAATATCCGTTAATGTTGGCTCATAAACAGGAGAATACATTATAATAATGCTCACTCGATGGTGGTTACACTTTAAAGAGCGAAACGCGAGAAACGAGAATGTTGCCGGCTTTGGGTCTTGTGCGCGGGCGCACTCGTCAATGTTCGGATAGGATCGGTTATCTTCGAGGAAGTTTGGAGTGGGGGTCGCCGAAACAGCCTTCTTCTTAATACAGCCAAAAGGGTCCTAATTAGGGTGAAAATTCCATTAGGGGTTTCAAAATGGCCCCCGAAAGAAGCCGTCAAAAAGGGGCGGGTAAAAGTGGGGTTGGCCTATGACACACACAAAAAATTGCGTCCAGGGTGACCCAGGGGGCGGGGCTTGTGACGTCAAAAAAATACAAAATGGTGGTCAATGTACTTCGGTTCTTTAGTAATTATATAAATTGTATAATATTCCTAATTTTTTCTCCATTTTCCCATGTCATACTCTTAAGTAAGTATAAGCATAATGAACAATATTTAATATTTTATATTCTAAATACGATTTTTTTATTTATTTAAGGCCAAACGTTTTCATTAATGCTGTTTTTGTTAAAGTGTAATATCTGCGTGCTATTACGGAAAAAGAAATTAGTCTAGACTATGCAGATGAAAACAAATTAGCTTACATTCAGTGGAACCGTAATTGGAGGCGTTTCGTTTTTATGTATTAACGATGTCTTTGTAACTTTCCTGTGTACACATACAGTACACTAATTAGAACGATGTCACATAATAACAGGTACAACAACTAGCTACAATATTTCATTAGCGCCTATGCCTACTTTGTAATTAGTTTAATCAGTATTAGTAGGAATGTTCTTTGTTGTTAGTTAAGCATTCAAAATTAAGTCCTTTGTCTTTAAAGTTTAAATTGTACCGTGGTATAACTTTCGTATATATATATTCTTCTCCGATATTATATAAATTCGTTTTACTTAATCTTTGAATCTCGTAATTTCCTTATTTCGCATTGGCTCAGCTATATCCCAGTTAGGATTAATTGAGTTAAACCGAAGATAAATTACTTTTACCAATAAAAAAATAATGCAATAAAACTGCAAGGATGTGTATGCGTTAAATAAAATTTCCAATATCCCGTAATAAATTACTAGTTAAACTTGGTCGGTCGTAAATCTAGCACGGTTTTAGCAATTAACGATATTAGTACGGATTTTAGGGGATAACGAAAGGATGTGGACGATGTTCTGCGAAATAGCTGCCCACTGATAATTTTGTATGAAAGTTGTTGTTACTATTGGGTAATTATTGCAGAATGCTCATGGTAGGATCCTTAACCTGGAGATTAAGGTATTATTTAATAATTTATTCACTGTAGTTTCAGTTTGAACGTAAAACCCTCAGGTATTTAGCTGCATGCATAATTTATGTGATGTATATGAGCTAGATATATATACACATCTACATTCACATATTGAATTCAAGCACTTTGACGATTCTTAATTACAATTCACTCCAAATGTAATATATTCGTAATTACAAGGGAATTCACAGGAATCGTGTATTTTATTTTAAAAATTTTAACTTTTCTTTATGTCAACGAAATTCGCATGGAAAAATTTTACATTATGAAAGGGCACTCCGGATGTTTTACCCCAATTGACATTAATTAAGAGTAATTATCATTCTGTAAAAAAAAGAGAGTGCACGCTTGTAGAATTACTTAATTAATAAATTCCAGCTTATGTTTAAAACGACCGTTGTCGTCTTTTAAAAATTGCACACTATGCTCTATTAAGATTTTCCTGTGCTCTTTACCTTTTTGACATTTAAAGCAATAAAATTATATTTATATTGCTGATGTGGTTATCAAAATGCTTGAAATTTTTCACGGTGGCAATTCGTCGAATATATGAATAAGATGCTTTGGTATTTCCAGTTACTTTTGTGGGGTCGATTATTCGTAAAATGTCACATAATATACATTTTTTTATCAAAACCAGTGGTATCACTTAGCAGTCTTTCAATTTGAGAAATTTGTCGCCTAGTTTTAATTTGTTGCCATTTAAGATGTTAACCCGATAATATTTAATGATTTTGATTCAATGTGCAATTGATGAGCCTAGCAGCAGAGCGTGCAACGCAATTAAAACAAATTGCCCGGCTTTGCTGTTTCTTAAAATGTTTCTAATACTTTTATCAACTTTTTAGTAACACCCTTTGCTTATCTGATGGTTTTTTTTTTTCTAAAAATATGTCTCTCAAATCGTCCCTTTGGAAGTGAATGGTCTTAAGCTACAAATATTTAAAATTAGACTTATAACCTTTGACAGAGTTTAAAAAGTCTAAACTTTATATTGGTGAAGAGTTCTATGCTATTAATTCAAGCAACAATAAAAAAATAAAATTGTGTGAAAAGCCCCACGCCGCAAAGTATATTTGTGAATGGTTCTAAGTGCCTTAGTTCCATTCACCACTGGATTAGAAGGGTAGTGCTGGAACAATTATTGGACCTTGTTTATCAGAAGGGGACCAACTACCAAAGTATAAAAATAGCAGGAAATTGATTCAAAGTTAAAACATTGTAGATGCTGCCTTATTGAACATTTTAGTGATATTTTTTATTTTATGGATTAATGAGCATCATATTTAACTAATCTTTAAATAACAATAATGTAGAAGAAAAAAAATCTTTTTTTTTTACAATTTTGGCATTTGGTTCCTTTCTGAATAATGTTTAAACAGGCAAGATTAAAAATTATTATTCATTTTATTAAATACATAAATAAAAAGTTTACCTCGAGTAGGATTTGACCCTACGACCTGTACTTTGCTAGAGTACCTCGCTAACCAACTGCGCCATCAAGGTTCAAGCCCCAATCGATGTAAATTTTGTCTTTATGTATGTAGAACTGATGTAAATTCTAAATATAATGAGATTACAGTCAAATTACTTATATTAATGGAACGTGAGCCTGCAATATCGCAAGGATTCACACATACCAAAGCAACTTGACTAATATTAAATTAAATATTATAGGCAAGACTAGTTTTTTCAGAAAGAAACTATCAAACATAAAAAATTAAATTAAACAAGTTTTTAGTTTATTTTTCGTACTACAGAAAATTAGACAAAATAATATTTCAAAACAAACAACATTTTTGTTAAATATGTTAATAAATGTATTTATGCTTCTTCATTATCTGGCTGAAAATCGAGGTTTTCGCCAAAGCCATCTAAATCGTCGTCTATTAACCTGGCACCCCCACCATGTCAAAAATTTTTGGGCTTCGTATAGAAATTACAGGCTTTTTATGGGCTTTCAAATTTTGTCAATTAAATTTTTTGGGCACTTTTCATTCCCGAGGAAACCGATATTTAAGTGTGGGGGTGCTGATTTGCCGTTAAGCTAGCGCCAACTTTTTTCCTGGGATACTTAAAAATTTTTCGTTTGTCTCAGATTTCTGGGCTTTTTATGGGCTTTTCGAATATGCAACTCCCGATGTACTTGGGATCAACCCTAACAAAGATATCAACCCTTAAAACTTAAAAGAACATAAAAATATGTTTTAAAATAAATATTCTTACAGGCTTTTTATGTGCTTTCAAATTTTGTCAATTAAATTTTTTGGGCTCTTTTCATTCCCGAGGAAATCGATATTTAAGGGTGGGGGGGTGCTGATTTGCCGTTAAGCTAGCGCCAACTTTTTTCCTGGGATACTTAAAAATTTCCCGTTTGTCTCAGATTTATGGGCTTTTCGAATATGCAACTCCCGATTTACTTGGATCAACCCTAACAAAGATATCAACCCTTAAAAATTAAAAGAACAAAAATATTTTTTAAAATAAATATTCTTATCAGATAATTACGGGCTATTTATGGGCTCTTCGAGAATGCAACTCTTGATTGCCCCGGATTAACTTCAATAACAGTATCAACCCTTAAAGAAAGAAAAGATTGAAATATTTTAAAAAATAAAAATTCTTTTCATATCGCATCAATGATTATTCAAACTGCAGAAAAAGGTCGTAAAAGTGTCAAATATTTTGATAAAATGATGTATTATTGCTATCCTGCTGAGCTTTGCGGAAGCATCGGTCCCTAATCTTGCTAATAAAATATTGGCGCCTGCAAGACGCATCATACGTACGCATAATGCGTGGGCGTGTGAATTCGCAAAGTAATCAGTAATATAGTACCTTTATATTTTGTTTAGACTAGTCGACTACTTTTATTTATTGTTTTAACTTTAAACTAATCTGTATTTTGTAAAATATTATACTACACTTTAATAACTTTTAGTTTGTAGCTGACTATCGTTGAGTAGATAATCCGTGTCGCAATAAGTTTTGCGAGTGTATACAAATTTGAAATTTGTAGTTATATTTTAGCAGCCTACTGCCGCCTATATCCTATATCCTTTTCATATAAATATGGGCTGTTTATTGGCTCTTCGAATATGTAACTCCCGATTTTCCTGGATCAATCCTTACAAAGGTATCAACCCTTAAAGATAAAAAAAAATTTATATTTAAAAAAAAAATCCTGTCAGATACTCATGGGTTATTTATGAACTCTTCAAATATGTAACTCCTGATTATCCCAGTTTAAGCCTAATAAAAATATCAACACTTAAAGGTTGATAAAAATAAAAATATGTTCAAAAATAAAAGTTCGTGTGGGTATTTGTGGGTTATTTGCGGGCTCTCCGTATATATTATCGCCGATGTGTCTGGATCAAACCTATCCAAGATACCACCACTTAAAAACAATGTTTTGATAGCAACTCAGAACTGGTAGACTATAGAAAGATTGAGTTCATAAATAAATAATAAATTTATTAGTTTATGTGATCGTTGGGTGTTGCTTCCTCAGGTATTGATATATAATGGATTTGGGAGTAGATTTTTTCGTCCAGGACTGCAGCGCAAAAGTCACGGGCCACAGACACACGGGTTAGATCTATAAAGAAATAAAGATTTTATCATATTTTTTATAATAATACGTTGTACTTTCGTTTACTTGGTTGAAACTTCATTCAGTGGTAGTTTTTTTTAACCTGGAGGGCAGCCCAAACAAAACTCATGAGTAACAGAAGTGTTAAGCCCATAAATGAATATTAATTTTAAGACAGTTTACATGACTGTGAGACGTTGATCATCCCAGATGTCGCTTATAACCAATATTCGGGTAATTGTTTTGACGGGGGAGGGCAGCCCAAAAATCATGAACGGCAGAAATGTTGAGCCCATAAATAAATAATAATTTTCTGATAACATTTGCGATTTTAAAGCGCTGCTATGCTTCGCTACTTGAAATACTTGTATCAGTTTTTATTTTTATAATAGTAACTAATTAATACGTACACACGGTAATCACTTTTATAGGACACACTCAAACGGATATAGGCGGCAGTAGGCTGCTAAAATATAACTACAAATTTCAAATTTGTATACACTCGCAAAACTTATTGCGACACGGATTATCTACTCAACGATAGTCAGCTACAAACTAAAAGTTATTAAAGTGTAGTATAATATTTTACAAAATACAGATTAGTTTAAAGTTAAAACAATAAATAAAAGTAGTCGACTAGTCTAAACAAAATATAAAGGTACTATATTACTGATTACTTTGCGAATTCACACGCCCACGCATTATGCGTACGTATGATGCGTCTTGCAGGCGCCAATATTTTATTAGCAAGATTAGGGACCGATGCTTCCGCAAAGCTCAGCAGGATAGCAATAATACATCATTTTATCAAAATATTTGACACTTTTACGACCTTTTTCTGCAGTTTGAATAATCATTGATGCGATATGAAAAGAATTTTTATTTTTTAAAATATTTCAATCTTTTCTTTCTTTAAGGGTTGATACTGTTATTGAAGTTAATCCGGGGCAATCAAGAGTTGCATTCTCGAAGAGCCCATAAATAGCCCGTAATTATCTGACAAGAACATTTATTTTGAAAAATATTTTTGTTCTTTTAATCTTTAAGGGTTGATATCTTTGTTAGGGTTGATTCAAGTAAATGGGGAGTTGCATATTCGAAAATCCCATAAAAAGCCCATTAATCTGAGACAAACGGGAAATTGTTAAGTATCCCAGGAAAAAAGTTGGCGCTAGCTTAACGGCAAATCAGCACCCTCACACTTAAATATCTTTTTCCTCGGGAATGAAAAGAGCCCAAAAAATTTAATTGGTAAACTTTGAAAGCCCATAAAAAGCCTGTAATTTCTATACGAAGCCCAAAAATTTTTGACATGGTGGGGGTGCCAGGTTAATAGACCTGTCAAAATCCATGCCTTTGACATTCTTGTAGAAATTTTTGGCATCCAGTGGAATAAATGGCATTAAAGACTTAATGTCCTGCAGCTTTTTGTTTGAAATTTCTGTACCGTTGGGCCAAAGAATACTTAAATTGTTCTTAAAAGCAAGTGGAGCCTGTCTTTTTGGATTTTTCTGAAGCAATACTTTATGGAACTCGCCACTTTCATTATGAGTATATTTTAAGAAAATTGAGAATGGTTTGTCTTTTTCTAATTTTAGTACTCTGGTTTTTAACCAGCTAATCTTGTTTTTGTTTATGTCCATTTTTCGGTTAGTAATTTCTTTTTCTAAATTTTCTACAGAGAAAAAATGTTCTGTGCTCATTTCTGTTATAATCAGTGGATTTTTTCGCCTGCAGTATTTCATTATATTGAGGTAATTGCCTTTTCTATGTCCGAAAAATCAGAATCATTTGACAGATAGCTGTGGCCAGATATCAAGTACTTGCAATAGATAGTTTTTAATGTAGGGTGGCAGCTAAGTATGTGCATTAAATCGATTTTAACGTTCCTATTTTGGCCACCACAGCTATCTGACCACATTATTAGAGTTTCTGTATTCTGTTCCAAACAAAGTTGTATAGATCTTTTTAGACATGACCCCGCTTCGTGCTCCTCTTCTGGCCTCTCCTTTCCATATAAAACAGTACCCTTTATTGCCAAAGTGTATACCCTCATTATAGAGCCAGAGTTGGCGCTTGTAGAAAACAAGATTTGTAGGAATATTCGGCAAAGGCAAGGTTTTTTCCATATCGTATGTCAAAGTTTGAAGTTTTTCATTCCGTTTGGATACCTGAAAATCATTTTTCATTTCTTTTCTTGCTATTTCAGCTGCTTCTAGGTGTAAATTGTGTGCTAATTTTAGTTCCTCCCTGTCCTGTTCCAATACAGCATTTTGTATTTTGATATTGTATGAATCACATAAACTAAAAAAATATTTACAGACTGGAAAAGTGTCCAAACAGTAACTCCGTGTGAAAGCTCTTTTGTCAGAAATCTTATTTCGTTTACGTTTTATAGGGGTTTCCTGAACTTTTGAAGCAATAAAAGCTGTTTGTGCATCATAGTTAGCTAACTTGTAAAAGTTTTCAAAAATGTGCTTCCTTTTAGCTTCGCTAATTAAGTTGGCACAATTACGAGTACAGTTACGTCGATAATCACTTAAGAATTATTTTTCCGCGACAAGTTTTCCTTTTTCCTTATAATAGGGTCGGTTGGCGTATTGTAACTTCTTCCTTGTTTTGAACGTTTGTCCCTTAAATTTTCTTTTTCTTCCTTTTTTAGATCTTCCAATGTATTCGGTGATCTCATTTTCAACTACATTGCCTTCGTTTTCAATTAAATTATTTTCATTGTCACTGTTAGATAGGCTGTTGGTATTTTTAGAAGCAATATCTTCACAGCTGC
Source organism: Vesta saturnalis (assembly GCA_036346205.1). Lineage (NCBI taxonomy): Eukaryota > Metazoa > Arthropoda > Insecta > Coleoptera > Lampyridae > Vesta > Vesta saturnalis. The sequence continues at coordinate 436,141 of JARFJB010000246.1, forward strand.
TATTCTCAGAAGACGGACTATCATCCGAATCATCCTGTGTATGATGATCTTCAAGAGAACTAAGGTTATTTACTTCGATTTCACGCGAAGAATTAGATATTATTTCAGATGAGTGTAATACGTTGACCGGATAATCATTATTTTCGATACCAAAATAAATTTGCATGTTTTCTATATCAAAATGATTGTCACTTTTTTCTGATTCACCACAGTTCTTATTAATAGTATTTTCGGAAGGTATATTTTCGAGTGGTACATTTGTCAAATTGGTAAGCGGTTGCTCCTACAAAAACCAAAATAAGGCCGTCAGTTGGCATTTGAATATTAATTTATGGTTTTAACTATTATTTACATATTATGTTTGCAGCGACTAGTTGGATATGGAAACGACCGATAAATTTAATATTTAAAACAACACGTAAAAAAATGCAATGGCGACTTCCGAAACAAATTTCTTAATACCAAAAGTAAATTCAACTTACCAATATATTATCCTTAAGGTCCTTTAGTGCCATTTCTAGAATCTGTCTCCCTCAATTCATGTTGATTTCAATAAATAAGCACGAGCACGTTTTACACAATCTTGTGTATCATCAAAACTTAACCTCAAATAGTTGTTTAACAAACCAGAGCATGAACGGAGCCAAGCGCCATAGTTCAACACAATGCATTTAGCTGAAAGGAACTAGGCGCCTGGTTCCCTTCAGTTTAACAATAAATGCTGTATTCCCGGTATGGCGGTTAGTTCATCTGTATATTTTCAACGTAAATAAAGAGGTGGTGGCGTGTAGATCTTTCATGAATAACATTCTGTTGAACTACCTACGTCGCTTGGCACCATTATCTGTATTTTTATAAAAATGTTGGTTGGTCCCCTTCTGATAATCACGGTCCAATTATAGAGTTGTTAAGAGTTCTAAATCACATAAACGATTAATGTTAAAAAATTATTATTAATTGTATTAAATACATAAATAAAAAGTTTACCTCGAGTAGGATTCGAACCTACGACCTGTACTTTGCTAGAGTACCGCGCTAACCAACTGCGCCACCAAGGTTCAAGCCCCAATCGATGTAAATTTTGTCTTTAGTGTGTAGAATTTACATCAGTTCTACATACATAAAGACAAAATTTACATCGATTGAACCTGGTCGCAGGTTAGTCAATACAGTCGTATTCAATCTACGAGGTAAACTTTTTATTTATGTATTTAATAAAATTAATAATAATTTTTAATAACATATTTACTTATTCGTTCATTCGTTCATAACAAAAACTTATAATAGATTAATGTTTAATTTGTGGCAGCACTGCTGATTATCAGTTTTATTTTATTTGCGTGTTTGAGGTGTTGTGAATCTAGAGAATTTGTACTCTTTACTAATTTGAAAACATTAGGTAACTGTTATATCGGTGTTTGAATGTAAAATGTCTAGAGGCAAACGAATGTTACTAGAAGCTTTGAAAAAGCTTCGTGAAGAAGAAAGTGTTGGCGGGAAGATCGATGCGAACCCAAATAATGAGGTTAAAGAATATGCTAAGTTAACACCCGTTGCTATAAGAAAGCTTATTTTATTCTAACATTTATATTAAGAATGATTAATAGTATGTATTGTCTAAACGTGCAATTTTTATATCTATGCAAGTTGGAAAACAGTTTCGGTAAACTAAATATTTACCATTCCATCAGATTCATTATTTATTAGGTTTATCAAATCCAGTAAACTGAAAAGATATAAATATGGAGAAATACATTTAAATAACATCAATAACACATAATTCAACAAGGAGAATAAATGTTCCAGTACTCATCTTACAATTTTAATGATTGCTTTATTTGTAATATCATTTTTAAAAATGCAAAATCTTTGCTGCTCATAAATTTTGAAGCTGTTGCAACTATGCTAGAGTAATTTTTCGAACTTAAATCAGGATTAATTATTCTTCTTACTTAGGTAACGAATTTTCTTTAATAAGGAACGCCGTGGTATAACAGTAGTGTGCTAAGACGACGTTTTATAATCTTTAACACCTCAAGAACTAAGCCCAGAAGGACATTTTGTCATTGGTAGTTTTAGCCTTAGATTTCATTGAAGAATCACCCTACGGACTTATTATGCGCCATTAATAATATACCCTGTACATTAACGGTCGTAGTTCAATACAGAAAGCAATAACTAAAACATAAGTATTGCTACAAATCATAATAATAATAATTTTTCGATTTCAGACAACGTATTTTTTTATGGTCAGTCATCGACGTCAACTGCAGGTGAAACTGACATAAAACCAAACACTGAAAGCAGCGATGATGCATTATTTGACGATTGTAGTGACGATGATAAAACCTACTATCCAGAACAGGCGGACGAAGAAACTACAGATTCCGAAGAAAATTTGGTATCAATGGAAACTAACAATGGACAGTTAGTAAGAAGAAGTAAGGGAAATTTTACACATAGAAGGAGAAAAAATCAATAATACTGTGACAAGAAATAGGAAACGAGATCCAACAAAATGGAAACGCAACGTTCAACGGAGATTAAGAATGGAAGGTAATTTCTACATGACTCAAAAAGAAGTAGCCAAAAAAGCTAAAAGTGTGAAAGATAATGTAATATGCACGCATTACAAAAGATCACAGAGAAAATGTTTTAAAAGATTTTCTTAAAACTAGAGACTGACGAATTGAGATGGAATTATCTTGCCAAACATGTAAAAAAAATTCCAGGTAAAAGAAGTTATGCCCTTTCTGAAAGTCGCAGAAAATTTACTAATGTTTACACATTAACAACAGACCATGTTTCCCATCAAGTCTGTCAATACTTCTTTCTTTCAAATTTGAGTATATCAAGTAAAAAAGTCAAAACCGCTCTCAGAAAGATTACAAGCACTGGTACAATTGAGCCAGATAAAAGGGACAAGAAAACTCCGCCACAAAAGAACATTATAAAGTCTCACATAAAGCCCTTACATGTAGTATCATCATACTACTATCGGAGTTCTACCAAGAGGAACTATCTTGCTTCTGGTTTGTCTGAAGATAGGCTATACAGTGATTATAAGGAGTACTGCGCAGAGCGTGGCTTAATTCCCGAGAAAGCCAGTTTTTTATGAAAAGGTTTTCACTACAGAATTTAATTTTGGTTTTCATAGGCCAAAGAAAGACTAATGCGATTTCTGTACTCTTTATAAGAACAAATCTCAGGCCGAAAGAGAACCATTACAAACAGAAATGGATTTACATTTCTCTAGGAAATGGGAAGCAGGGGAACACAAAGAAACCGATAAGACCAGATTTTAGTTACACCGTCACTGAATGGAGGAAAACTATATTATGCACAAAAACTTAAAACATTTAATTTCACCGCATATAATTTGGGCAATTCTGAAGCTGTAAATTTTATGTGGCATGAAGGGGTTGGATCGAAAGGATCTTCCGAAATCGCTACGTGTCTTTGGAAAACGCTCCTTAACCTTCATCCAGAAATACAAGAAGCGACTTTTTATGCTGATACAGCATTTGGTCAAAACCGCAACTGTATAAACGCAGCTATGTTTCTTCGAGCTGTAACGCTGTTGCCCATTAAAGTAATCAACCAAAAATATTTAGAGTCAGGACACACCGAAATGGAATGCAATAGCGTCCATTCCGCTTTAGAATATAAAGGCAACAAGATAGATATTTTTACCCCCGGTGGATGGTATACTGTTGTTCGAACAGCTAAACCCCAAAGGCCATTTTACAAGGTAGATGAAATGGACTATTCTGAATTCTTAGATTTTAAAAGCTTTTCGGCCGAAGTTATCACCAATAAGAAGCAATGTGACGATGGTGGCAACCTAAACTGGCTTAAAGTAAAATGGTTGCGGTATAGGAAAGAGAACCCAACTTGCATATTTTTCAAAGAAAAATTAAGTGATCCAGAATTCCGAAGCATTACAGTAAAAAGAGTAGCTAAAAGATGGCAAACGACTTCCATTACAAAAGAAATTGCTAAACTGTACACAGAATCTCTGCCAATCGAAGAAAGGAAACTGGGTGGCTTACTTCGTCTTTGTCACAACAATACCATTTCGTATCATTCATTTTATGAATCTTTAAAAAAACGAACTGAAGCTATGGAGATTTCGTCAGAAGAGTAGTAAGGTGCGTTTTCATGTGACATTAAATGTCATGACAATTGAAGTCATGACGACGCGACACTTTTTAAAGGCAGTTTTCACGTAAATTAATGTCGTGGCATTTGTTCTGCGTAAAAATGGCGTCAACTGAAGTGATTTTGGCTGCTACTCGTGTTCTTAGTGCAATAAAGTATGAGGTTAACAAAAATAATAGAAAATGGAAGAAAAAGTTTGAATTAGGCGTTGGATCCAACGCAGGCATATTTTAGGAGCGTCTAATACCCTTTTAAAGGAATTAAGTGTAGAAGACCCCACGAGCTTCCTAAATGTTATGAGAATAAATGAAGAAATGTTTTTTACTCTTCTGGGAAAAGTTAAAAACAGCATACAGAAGAAGAATACAGACATGCGTGAGGCATTATCAGCACAATTGAAGTTTGAAGTTACCCTTCGTTATCTAGCTACTAGAGACTCCTTGGCTTCTTTGCAATATCTATATAGGGTGCCCAAGTGTTCTATAAGCCATTTCTTACCAGACGTATTGGATGCTATATATAACTTATTAAAGGACTACATACAGGTACCTACATTAAATTATAATTTAGGGTGATATACTAAAACACTGTAATTATGCAACTGTTTAATGAACAATACATAGAATTAATTATTCCACACTATTAGCCACGTGACCAATTACAAAAATATGTAAGCAGCTGTCCATTATCATCTTGTACTTGTATTTAAGTTGGGTTTTCAGGCTTTGAATTACCTCGATCAGCATAATTCATTGATATACATGTAGAAGTTCTTTGAGAAGTGCTGTGCATGCTGATTACTGATGCACATCGAGAGTTGTGGTCGGAATTATCGGAGGAAGTTCCTTCAATGTAATTCAGACGTTTTTGTGTTATTAAATTTTGTATGTCCGCCTGCAGTTGCAATGCAAGAGGTAACGGAAGTGTTTGCAATTGCATAGCTACTGAATTTCCAAATGCCAAAAACTCATTAATTGCATGTCCTTTTGAAATTGTTTCGAGGGCTATCACAGCTTTGTCAATGGATTACTCTTGGTTCTTGCGGAACTTGGCTGTAAGGACGTTCCTGTGAACTGATGAATTATTACTGTCGAGTAGGGGCATTTCTGAATCTTCTGAAACAACATTGCTTCTGTAGCTTCTTCTTCCTCTTCTAGATTCTGTAACACACAAAAATTTCTTATTGTTTTAGGTTCCTAGAACTGAATCTGAATGGACAAGTATAAAGCAAGGATTTTGGACAAAATGGAATTTTCCCAACTGCGTAGGAGCGTTAGATGGGAAACACTTTATAATTCAGTGTCCACCAAATACAGCGTCGTTGTATTATAATTACAAAGAAACATCAAGTATAGTACTTTTAGCTTTAGTGGACCACAATTACTGCTTCACGATGACAGACGTAGGAAGCTATAGAAGTCAATCAGATGCAGCAATTTTTAATCATTCAAACTTAATGTGCCGTCTGAATGTGTTATCCTCCGAGTTGATGCATTTCTATTGAAATCTTATCTTATGACACAGTATCCCAGGCATTTCCAAAAAAATTATAATTACAGACACTGTCGTGCTAGACGCATCGTTGAGAATGCGTTTGGCATGCTTGCTAATCGATTTCAGGTATTTAGACAAGCAATATGTGTAACAGAATCTACAGCAGTGAGAATTGTACAAGCTGCTTGTGCACTACATAACTGGATTCGAAAAACCGCACCAGGAAATGATAACATATCTGTCGATGTCGAAGATATTGAAAATGGAAATTGGCATAATGAACCTCTTCCTAACGGACTAAAATCGTCGAGGGTAACAACAAGCCGTCATTATAGCAACAAAGCGAAAGAAAAGAGAAACAATTTTGCAACTTATTTTGTTGGTGAAGGAGCTGTTAACTGGCAAGATAAAGTGGCTATGGTTTATGTATGTAAGGGGAAAAAATAAATACCTACAAATAAATTAAAACTTGGAAAATTTCATTTTTACTTACCAGGTTTGACTATGAAAAAGTTTCTGTCGTGGGTCGTAGGAATTTATCAGCTAAGAAAGCTTGGGAATATACTCATCCTGTGTTCCAGCACCACTTTTTTAGAACTTTTAATTTTTCTTACTTCTGTGTTGTATATCCCACGAGTGCTTCTAATTTTTTTCCGAAGTGTTTTTACATCAGCAAGTCCACTTACTTGCAATAAAACTTTCTCGGCGTTGCTTCTTGCAGTTCTATCCTTGAAATTAGGATTAACTTTATACCACAAGCAAGGGTGTTTCTCGTATTCACATAAAAAATCTGCAATATTGAAACTTCCTGTTTCTTCCATGTTTTGAATATAACCGTTGATTGAAGTATGTAGAAATAAATAAAACCAATGTAACCTCACTTGAAAACACGTGCCTGTAGTGGCTGTCGTGACAGTGTGACATCGGATAGATGTCGCGACAGTAGTCACAAAAATCAAAACCGATTTGATCTCGCGACGTTGATGTCACGACAGCAATCAGGTGTCATGACAATGTTACCTTTAAGTTTTCACGTAGAGAAATGTCATGACAGTCACTGTCATGATATTAAAAGTCATGACTTAATGTCATATGAACACGCACCTTAATAAATAACGCGTAGTGTACAGAAAAATAGAGAGTATAATACAAATAAAGTAGTTCGTAGACATAGTTGACAAAATATAATTCAATAATAATGTTAACAGTATCAGTTTGATCCATTACTGCAATATTTTGTTAATATAATCTATTTAGGTCTTTTCATCATTCCAAAAATTTTATTAATTCTTCATAAATAAACGTAGTGAAAGGTTCTAAGACACTTATAAATTAAAAATGGCTTAGATAAATAATAAATTCTTTATAATATAATGTATAATGTTTTATTTTGAATGTATAGCGACGAAATTTAATTTAATCTAATTCTTTATTAAATCTAGTTCGACTAAACCAAAGAATATCCTAACCTGAACTTTTAAAGCATTTGGACCGATTGGGCTTATTTGCAACATTTCTAAAATTACTGTTTTTAAAGGTCTGTAGTGCATTTAATCTTATATCTTTCTACTTAAAATCTATGTGAAGGAAAGCCGCCCTTGAAAACTTTTACTGTTTTCTAATTTGTAGAACGAAATTGTGCAAATGTAACGAACAGAATTCTAGTGAAAGTGGAAATAAGATGATATGATGTTAGTTAAGATAAGAATGAGTAAAGCTAGACCTTACTAAGCAGATTAACAGATTAACACATTTTTTTTAGGACAACTCTACGAATTGGGATTAAAGGTATACTGGAGAATTACTAATTAAAAATAATTGATATCTTGTAACTTTTTTCTGCTATAATTTATTTTGAGTAAGAAATTGTTTAGCTTAATTTTTGTTGTTTATAGTTAATTTGACAAAAATTAATAAATATCAAACCTGAAAAGTTTGAGTAATTAAAGACTAAAAGAAAATAAAAATATCTTAAAGTTAATTTTACCAAATCAACTGATTTGTCAATTTGTTTCATGATTTTTTTAGTTTTGATTGAGTTTTAGAATCCATTGTGACTATTGCAACAGAATATTTTAAGTCAATGACTAATCGTCCATACGTTAACCTTTTTCTTATTGATTTCTTGTTAAAGAGCCCACAAAATGTTTGTACTTACGGCAAATCGGGCATTTGTTGGCCACCCGATAGTGATTGACCACTACAAATTTAATCTCATGTATTAAGAATATTCTTCAATTTTTAGCATTTTACAAGCTATAGGAACAACATGGCAACCTTTGTGATAAATTTATTATAACTCTGGTTTATTCAGTCGTTATTCACATGCGTTAAATGACAGCGACATTTTAGTATGCAGAGTGGACGCTATATTATTTAGGTAAATCTTATAAAATGTATGACACCGCTTAGATGTACACAAGAGTTCTTGTGAACCGCAAGGACGTGCGAACGTTCACTCCGTTATCCGAAAGTGTGAGTTCGCTTATCAACGCTTAGTGCCTGCGATGGCCAGCAATCACTTATTTATTACTGGTAATAAACCTTACTCATAATTAGCAGTTACTTCTTTAACTATTAATTATCACCCCCTGCGGGGTGAACTACATGTGTTATCATGTCCGTTCAAACAGGAAACGCTTAGCACCTTTCTCCACCTATATCAATTTACAAAAAAAAATATCAATGGAATCCTGAATCGCCCGAAACTTCCCCCATAATCAACATCCCTCTTAAACCTCCTCCAGCCTCTCATTGAACAAATCAAGCAAATCATATTAACAAATCTTCTTCCTTTTCTTAATGGACAACAGAACTAAAACTCTCGTTCAACTAAAACTACTTACCTGGAATGATAATGTCATCGTAAAACAACTAACTTTATTTAAGTCTCTCCTTGTGAGACACTCCATTGACATAGCTTGTGTCTCCGAAACTCATTCATAGATAGGAAGGCTAGATTTGCATCTGGAGGTGTAGCTATCATCATAAAACGGAATATAATTCATCATGAATCTCAAACAGTTAATACCACTAACCTAGAGAGCAAAACAAATAACTTCTCGATAAAGATATCTCCACTATATTCATTATCAATGAACCCACACTTCTTATAGGAGATATGAACTCTAAAAATACGATATGGGGATGTAGAACAACAAATCCAGGTGGAAACAAACTTTTTGATCTGGCATTTACTCACGCTTTCTAAATAGAATCCCCCGACGAACCTACATACTACCCATAATAAAATACTTATCTTTTTTGGGGTTTTTTAATGGTGTACTTTAAATTATACAATCTAAACGTTTCGTTAACACTTACAGTTATCTTCGTCAGTAGTAATGTTTGTTAAAAATTGTTAAACATTTGAGGCAGTTTAACAATATTTAATTTTTATGACCTAGTTATTCTTTACTAAAAAATTTTATAGTTGGCTTTATACTTTTTTTCAAACTGTTATATTAATAGCAGGCTTATGTTTATGTTTTAATTTTTCAAATTCGACAAAATTGTTTACAACATCTTTAACAATTTTTAACAAACATTACTACTGACGAAGATAACTGTAAGTGTTATCGAAACGTTTAGATTGTATAATTTAAAGTACACCATTAAAAAAACCCAAAAAAGATAAGTATTTTATTATGAGTGTTAATGGCGAAAGTTTACATTTTTATACATACTACCCGTATAGAAGCGATCACGAATTAGGATTACTGGACATAGTCGCGCATAAGAAGTTTATCAAATCATTCTTTCAACAAGTGCTTACTGAACTGGATTCAGACCACTTACCCGTTATAATCTCGTTTATACTATCGCCATCAAAACACATACCAGTGCCGAGATTAATAAATGGACCAGTAAACTGGGACAACTTTCGTGCTACACTCGACCAACAGCTTAAATATCCCAACGATCTTTTAATCCCAAACTAAATCGATCAAGTGATCATACACATGACCACAATCATTTCTGACAGTCCAACCAAGGCCATCACAACTGCGTATAAACGCAAAGTAAATATCCACAATTTTTTACCCAAACATATAGTAAACCTAATTAAACAAAAAAGCACATCGCGAAGAGAGTGGCAGAGAACAAGGAATCCCACAACCAAAAACATTGTGAACAATGTGTCGCATCGTACTAAAAAGAAACTTGACGTCTACCGAATTGAGATATACCAAAAACACATTAGCAACCTCCAACCAAGCAATCCTGGTTTCTGGAAGCCAACCAAGCATATTCTGCGTCAACCAAATGAGATACCCTAAATCTCTTCAGGAACTCAAACATATTACTCAGGTGATGAAAAATGCGAATCCTCTGCTGACTGTTTAATTCTGCAAATCACGTAGACCCACTTTTCAAAAACATTGTAATAAATTGTGTAAAAACCCACAAGCCAATTGCTGAAGCCAATTTCAAACCAACATCGCCCAAAGAACTTGCAACTGTAATCAAAACTCTCAAGCACTTTTAATGTCTGTCTAAGAACTGGGTATCTTCTGAACGTTTGGAAGCATGCAATTATTCTCATGTTTCCCAAAGCAGACAAAGATAAGAAAGAGATCACCAGCTATCGACCCATCAGTTTGCTAACAACAATCTCGAAGCTCTTTGAGAAGGTCATTTTTTTCCGGCTTAACGATGAAATAACTAAAATGAATATTCTTCCCATCTTTCAGTTTGGGTTCAAAGAAGGCTACTCCACTTGCCATCAACTTCATCGTATGACCGAGACAATCGGACCAGGATTTGAAAGCAAATAATACGTTACCACCTTGTTCCTAGATTTAGCGCAAGCTTTTGACCGTGTATAGACAGAAGGCCTAAAATATAAAATAACACATCTTCAATTATCTGTATATGTTCCTTATTGTTTTCGTTCCTCGAAAATCGCACTTTCGCCGTCAAAATACACACATGCTTATCGACTACCAGAAACAATACACGCAGGAGTCCCTCAAGGGAGCATACTGGGTCCCATCCTCTTTAATATCTACATGTATGACATTCACGTTCCCAACACAATCCTTACAATATTCGCACACGACACGGTTGTGATAACTAAAAATATAAAGATTTAGAACCAGCTATAGGTGAATTTCAAGTTGCTACCAATATCCTAAGCAGATGGTTCAAACAGTGGAACCTATCAATTAATTATTCTAAGTATGCCACGAAAATATTTTCTCTTCAAGGAATCAAAAATCCATCGCTTTACACTATTAATGACCACCCCATCCAGTGGAACGCTAACGACAAGCCTGTAAAAATCTTGGTGTCTACCTCGATACTCGGCTAAATATCATATACTGAAAAAACTGAATGAGGGTCATACGCGACTCATCCAATCTTGTCCAATCATCAACAGGACCTCTTCCATGAGAATTGACTGTATGACTTTACTGTATAAATCATTAATACGTCCTTTAGTTCTTTACGGGTGTGTGATATGGGCTAACACCTCAAAAACCAATTTCAACCGAATACAGACCCTACAAAACAAAATTGTCCAAATAACAGTCAACACTCCCTGGTTTATCACAAATCAGCAGCTCCATTATGAAGTTGACCAAAACCTTTCATAACAACCTTATCAACTGCAGTGGTGCCACCTCTTACAAACTAGAGCGAAGAAATATTCACACACGCCTAACGAATACAGGCCCTACAAAACAAAATTCTCTAAATAACAGTCAACGCTCCCTGGTTTATCACAAATCAGCAGCTCCATTATGAACTAGGCCTACCTACAATTGAGGAACACAACCCAAGGTTGACCAAAACGTTTCATAACAACCTTATCAACTGCAGTGGTGCCACCTCTTACAAACTAAGGCGAAGAAATATTCACACACGCCTAAAACGCAAGCTACCCTAACACATGCACGAAACTTATAGTGGTGAGGTACAAGTGCTTAACAACGTTTTAATAAATTTAGTGATCAATGTAATAAGTAAAAGTGACTGTTAACCCTAGTTTTCATTTCAAGTGGTTGCTAATTACCATTCCTATTATTTCATTCTGTTAAGTATCAGTTGTTAAACATACCTTGTATAACAGTGTATACTGTTGACCAGGTACAAATTCTATTAAAAAATAAAGAAGTAAACAAATTTTTTATCGCAAAAAACATAATTTGATGATTTTAGTGGTTAATGTTGTTAGTTAACATGTTAATTTGGCCTTCTATTTAAACAGAATGATCATCACGGCTAATGACTACGCCTGTTTGTTTTTTATGAATATCTAAAATTCCTCAACATCGTCGGCCAGTCTTCCATAAAAAAAATACTTTTCTGGGCCAAAAACATCAGAAAGAAAGGGAAAGAAGAATAGTGAAAGAATATCGTTTGTATTGACATCCAGTGAAGAAAAAAGATGTGCAAGATAAAATGAAAAAGACAAAGAAAGATAAATTGCTTACCATGGATAACAGTCGCAAAGAACAAACCAGTTTAAAAAAAATACTCCATGGTATTTGCTGTCTAATATCCTTAACAAATTACGCATACCTAACCGACCGAGTAAATAAACTAAATGCTTTGCAGTATGTGTAACCTTCGTGATTCACAATGCCACGGCTTTTGTTTTTAATCGTCTGACACGGAAATTAATATTCTGTGTTACCTCAACGTCAACAAACTGAGCACCTACCCACATTAAAATAATGAAATTATTTTGATTTATAATAGTTTGTACCCATTCGTACCACATTTTTTATCTTTTGTACCTCAAAGTGTTCAAATTTAACGCAGGGTTAAAATGTGTTAGCACCCTACTTGAATATTTTTTATCGTTCATGACGGTATTCGAGAGAGGATCGTTTGTACCTAATTGTACCATTTTTCCTTTTTTTTTGTACTCCAAGGGGTTGGTTTGTTCGTTAAAAAATATTTTGAAAATCAAGAACCAGATACTGTTTCGTTTTGTTTTGTACCGGTTTGTACCACTTTTTTTCCTTCGTATTTCAAGGGGTTAAATAATTATCCAGGGGTTAAAAACGCCAGCACCCCACTTTAATATTTTTTGTCGTTCTTGACGGAATTCGAGTGAGCATCATTCTACTCCATTGTACCATTTTTCCTTTCTTTGTACATCATTTTAATAATTTTAGTCGCTTTTGACGACATACGAAACAGTATCGTTTGTACTCGTTTGTACTACCACTTTTTTTTTGCTTTCATATCCAATATAATTGGATATAAACATTATTCACAAGAATAATGTTTTTATCAGATTAAAATCTTTCTCGGATTTTTAATATACAGGGTATCCCAGGAGTTCGTACCAAAAACTTGGGAGATGATAGAGGGACTGAAAATAATTATAGTGCTTCATATCAAATGTTTCCCTTAAGCCATTGGTTAACGAACTATAGGGCTCTAAAGTTGTGAACTAAAATTGGTTTTTATTTATAATTATTAAACGACTTATTGGAAATTATTACAATTTTAACCGTTTATAAACACAATAAATGTACACTTGGTAGCGTCATAATTGGTGGCGTCATAGACAAGTCTGCACTACACTTGTGAACTCAGGTACGAACTAAGTTCAATGGTTGATACGGCATTTTTTTTTAAACCTAACTTTTTTCACTTACAAATGCCACAACAATTTCTAAAGAAAAAACATCCTCTTGTGACATCTCGATAAAATTAACGGTTTAAGAGGTACGGACAATTTTATATCGCACTGCACACCCATCGGCGCATTGACATTTTTTAAAATGTACATTTATAAAAATAAACTTTACAATTTTTTTTTACTAGTTACAGCGGTGATTTTAAAAACACTTTAATGAAAACGAATACATCTTAATTTAACAAAAATCAAAATATCAGAATAACAACAAAAACCTTAAAAGTGAATAACTACATTCCATAATAACAGATTAAAGTAACGAGTAACCAAAAAATTAACGATAATAAAAAAGTCAAACCGGTATAATAAAAATTACAACCAATGCTCAATATGGGTTCCCCTTAATTCTACACATTTCCTAAGTCTTGTAGGATTAGCTCTTTGTACTTGAAATAACATTCCTAAATAATTTCGGATGTTTTCGCAGTGAAAACGTATCCTTATCAATTAATTCATTTCTTGTATTTACACGTGTACTGTAAACTAAACTTGTAGGATAGCTCCAAAAATGATAATCTATATTATATACCTGGCGAACGAGCTGGCCATTGAAATGGTCCAACCCTTCCTATCCACCTATCTGGGAAAAATATTGTTTAGGTGGACACGTACCTCACGATAGAAGTGAGGGGTGCCCCATCGTGCATAAACCGCATACATTGGCGCTTTTGTAAATGTACAACCTCTAATAAAATTGGTAGAATATCCTGCAAAAATTGTAAATAAGACTGTCCGTTTAAACCATCATTGAGGATTACTGCACAGTTAAGTGGTTGCCTATAATACCTGCCCAGACGTTGACTATAAACCTTTGTTCGTATTTAGTCTCAATTATACCGTGGGGATTTTCATCATCCAACAGATGTAGGTTATGGGAATTAATTATACCTTCCCTGGTAAAACCTGCTTCTTCTGTAAATAGTAAATTTTCAATGAAATGTTGGTCTTCCTCTTGTTTACCCAATAACCAATAATTGTGCCGAAAGATCCTCACCCTGGTTGTAGGTTCATTATTAATAGCATCTAGTATGTTTTCTTCAATTATTGGAGTACGCACGTTTCTTATACTTCCTTCGTCACCTTTCTTCGGTAAAAATGAATCTAAAACATAATTATCCATTATAAAAACCAGTTTTTACAATTACTACATTAAGCTAAACGTACCTTCTTCTCTTAAACCCCGATCTATGCGTTCAAACGTTAAAAGCGGATTATTTGTACGTTGATTTGCTGTAAATTTAAAACTTTATTTTTATAAACGTGGACTGTACCGATTTATTAATAATTTACTAATAATACAGGATGCTTACTGTAATGGTATTTAAAAAAAATGGTGAATGCGTCAATGGATGTGTAGTGCGATATAAAATTGCCCGTATCTCTTAAACCGTGAATTTGATCGAGATGTCACAAGAGGATATTTAGAAATGTTTAAGACACTTTTGTTTCATTTATAAGTGAGAAAAGGTATATTAAAAAAAAATTCCGCATCAACCATCGAACTTAGTCCGTACCTGAGTTAACAAGTGTAGTGAAGACTTGTTTATGAGGCCACCAAGTGTACATTTATGGTGTTTATAAACGGTTAATATTTTATTAATTACCAATAAGTCTTTTAATAATTATAAATAAAAAACAATTTTTAATTCCCAACTTTAGAGCCCTCTAGTTCGTTATGGCAAAAATTTTATATGAAGCACTATAATTATTTTTAGTCCCTCAATCAACTCCCAAGTTGTTGGTACGAACTTCTGGAACACCCTGTATATTAAAAATCTGAGAACAAGTTTAATCCTGTAAAAACATTATTCATAAATTGGATATGAAAACAAAAGTGGTAGTACAAACGATTCTGTTTCGAATGTCGTCAAAAGCGACTAAAATTATTAAAATGATGTACAAAGACAAAGGAAAAATGGTAGAATGTAGGACAATCAATGCTCACTCGAATTCCGTCGAGAACAATAAAAAATATTAAAGTGGGGTTCTGGAATTTTTAACCCCTGGTTAGATTTGTACCCCTTGAAACACGAAGAAAAAAAAAGTGGTACAAACCAGTACAAACCAAAACGAAACAGTATCCGCTTCCTAAATTTGAAAATCTCTTTAAACAATTGCTCCTTTAAAAAGATTTGGAAATTCGGTACAAACCAACACCTTGAAGTACAAACAAAAGCAAAAATAGTACAATTAGGTACAAACAATTCTCTCTCGAATACCGTCATAAACGGTAGAAAATATTCAAGTGGGGTGCTGACATTTTTAACCCCGGGTTAAATTTGAACACCTTGAGGTACAAAAGGTAAAAAATGTGGTACAAACGGATACAAACTATTATAAATCAGATGCAATGAAAATAATTTCATTATTTTAATGTGGGGTGCCATTATTATTATAATGTAGGTGTATTTCTGGTGCTGTCGTTACAGCTCCTATTTAGTCTATCTAGAGATTTATCGTCGATGCAGTCATATCTGCGACACAGTCTCTCTTTTCCACAATTACAGCTTCAGTAATGCTCGCTCATTAAGCATTTTGTATATTGAAGTAATTGTATGTAATAATTAGACCTCTTTCGAACTTTTAGATATGTAGTTCACAAGTGCAGTTTACCTGCAAAGAATAACTTTGATTCTAGCGTATAACTGAAATGAATTCAACACTGCGACCCACGTATCGGGAGTAAAGTACGGTTAAAAAAAATTATGCTTTTACGGTTTAACATTAAAATGATTTACTTACGCATTAACAAAGTGGTCACTTTCCGTATAAAGTACTCATACCATTTATCGAGATTCTGTTTAGCAGAGAGACCCACTACTGAAAGTATGTTAAAAAAATTCGCCACTTTCCGTTTGTCATAAAAATGAATCGGTTGTTTTGTCTATTTAAGCTAATCATCCTGCTCCCGAATTAAGTGCTCTTCCAGTCCATAAAATATTCCGGCACACATGAGGATCCAGTGGCCTCCTTTTCAAAATCCACCGACAAAATATCCTCCTTTGCTGATAATCTGTCGATCGCAAATGTTGAACCTTTCGGCAGCGGTAAGGTCTACATTTATTCGGACATAAAATTGTTCTATCCCATCCGAGGTTTTCAACATTTCAACTTCTCTTTTAATCTCTCTTGATTAACAAAGTTCTTATAACCAGTGAATGCCAAAATCAATATTATTTCCTGGATTGTAAAAACGTTTTGACTAAATTAAAATATAACAGTTGCTTTCCCCTTTTTTGTGGCTTATCGAAAGAACCATACTCTTTTAAATTTCTTGTTAATCGCAAAAAAATTTTGCGTTTGGAACTCTTCTTTCTGGGTACAAACAATGGTAATTTTCAAGAGCTTTCTTAGCAATACGAAATGCTTTTGCATAAACAAACACCATATATCTAATTTTTCATCATTAGAAAAACTCATTTTATTTGATTTTAAATTGAATTGGCAGAAATACGAATTCGCATAACTTTCATTTAATAAATCTGACTAATATGACAAATAAATAAGTTACGCTCTTCAACTGTTTTCTAAGCGTCTTGCAAATATTGAAATATAGCGTTTTTGGAACTAATGGGGATCATTTTGAGCACTTAATATTGTGCACTATTATTTTTGTTATTAATTTTAAGAACGTTTTAAGGATGTTTCACTGGCTTGTTTATGATCTATTATGTTAACTATGTGTTGTATTTAGCTATTGTTAATATGAATTGTAATTCGCTTTCAAATGTCAAATTCCCTTCTTTTCCCTTCTAGACATAGAAAATCGTAGGTTTAAGATGTTTCTACAAAACTAACTTATGATGCAAGAAAATTAAAATTAAATTGCCTTTACCATAGAGATTTAAAAAACCAAGTCCGCATTAGAAAAAAACTTGGCATTGATATTTCAAACTCCAAACGTAATTCAGAGTTTGCAATACGCTTGTTGGGTAGATATTGAAATACCAACAAATTTATGTATATTTTTTTTATCAGATTGATAGTTTTCGAACTAGCATCTATTAAAAAATTTTGCACGTTTTCACATTTTCCCTAATATCTCCAAAACTACATAAAATTTGGCAACTCTGTAAAAAGCATATTAAAATGCTTCAAACATGACAACTTTTTTCTAATTTAACCGACAACGCAAGTCTTACCGTTACAAAGATTGCAATAGTGACCCATGGTATTTGGATCACCATGTATATATATATATATATATATATATATATACAAAATAGTGTTTATCAAGAATAATGAAAGTATCTACTAAGTAAATTGTTAAACAGGCAGACACACAGGCAGCCCTAAGCTTGAGAAAAGTTTATTTTCGGTGACCATAATGTTAATAGGGACGCAAGTGTCTCATCTAAGATTTGTGAAATGAGAGACAGGGGCGCAAATGGACCAGGGGCGCAGGTGTCTAGGACCGCATCTGTCCATGATTCGGTCCATGTGATTTCTGCAACCGATTTAACTTTTATTGGAAAATATTTTTTTCTGAAGACACCGCATTTAATCGTGTTTCGGTAATGACGATTAATTGATCTATGGTATTATTTTTCCCACCACCTTCTCTTATGTTATTATCCATCTAATGGCATCATCTCTGCCACAACTATCAATAATTTTATTTTTGAAATTGCTTTCCCATTAATAACACATTACGCCAAACACTTAACTTTTTAAAGATAAGAAGAAATCAAAAAATCATAAAAAATGACATCAATTTGGTTGAAAAATGAACAGTTCCATAATTATACATAACTTCTGGTATTCATCCCATATTTGAAGAAATTAATCGTTAATCATGATTAAAAAGAAAATAAACTCTAATTATGGGGGAGGGCTAGACACTCCCGAGAAACAGATGCTTCATTCATATCCATGTATTAATCTTTATAAACTACACAAGGTTTAAGGTGTATACTAGTGAAAATTGTGTACCAAACGTAATTTGCTCTGGACCCATATTTAAAAGTAAAACAGCATTCCATAAGTTTCTATAATTAATTTCAATCGCGCGTTATTTAAACAAATTCAAGAAATCTAGCCGTTGGGCTTCGGCACAACACTTTCTCGTATAAGGAAACTAACTGTTGTCTGCAGCAATTCCGAACTCTGTATAACTTGCAATATAATAAGATATACTTACGTACAAAATTATTTTTTTCTTATTCACCCTGTATTTTGTAAATCACTGTTAATTTTTATGTATTTGGATAGCATGAGAAATTAGCTCATTATATTTTCATTATATGTGACTATAAAATACATAAATTAAAAAAAAATACCAGAGCCGTTTTTGAGAAAATCAATTTTGAAAAAAATGCAATTTTAACCCCGTAATTAAGGGCAACATTTTATTTTTTTCACAAATATTTACAAACTGTTCGAAAGCATGTACTTTTATTTACAAATTGCAAGTAGCTTTTTTATTAAAATCGCCATATTGGCCGCCATTTTAAATTTAAAATTAAAAAAAAAATGTGTTCGGTCGGGGTTTAGGGTTACTAATTTTTCACCAAAGATAGACGTTCTGGCTCTGGTTTTGGAAATGCACCTCCAAAAAAACCACCCTCATTTCGCTCCCCATTAATTGATTTTTATGAAAAGCCAGTTTTATACATAACTTTCAGATATAGGGGCCCATGTCAAATCTCATTAAAATCGATCAAATAGTCTCTGAGCCACACACAGACAGACACACGAAAATTTTTTTTCGCGAAATCGATGTTTTGCGACTCCGGTAACACGAAAACGTTGAAGTCCGCGAAAAAAAATTTCGATTTTTTTTTTCGATTGCAATACGAGAAAGTAAATATAATAAATTTACACAATATAGAAGTTTTTTTTATAAAATTTTCCATAAAATATTTTATTTCAGTTTTTTTTCCAGAATGATATTCGCAAACAATTATTAAACGTGGTCGCTAAGTAAGCGTAAGTAGAACCGAACCAGGTACCTCGAATGTTTTATTCTCACTGATCACAGATCACGTACAAGGTTAGCAACAGGACAATGGCATTTCTCACAAAGATAATATTTTCCATTTATCAAGAATGAAGAATTAAAAATAAGTATAAAAATATGTATATTTTTATATTGAGCAAGTGGTATTTCCAAACATTTTTGGAGTAGTGGCTCAACTGAAGTCACTATTTTTAATTCTTATAATTCTCACACTTGATATTTCAATAAAAAAAATCTGTTGTGGTCAGCACATAACAATCATATCCTTGTCTTGTGGTATATTAGCAAATAGGGTAAGAGTTAATCAGTGGCTATATGAATATTTTTAACTTGTTCATATTTCCTTTTATATTAAATGTACAAAACTGGCAATCAATGCATAAATTATAAACATATACACGTGCGCAAATAAGTAATTAATATTATATTAATCTTACTCCATATATAGGAATTTTCACGTTTTACTGTCCACATCATCAATTTGTGTGAGTAGTTCCAACGTCTTCGATTATTTCTATCCCTTTTTGGATCATATCAACGTGTGAAACAGTGACATGGATAATTTGTTGCAATAAATAAGTAAATAAATGTATGCGTGCTTCAGCTATTTCGTCGAAATCCCCATAATACTCCATTTGTTACTTCTATTTAAATTTATGTTAATTAAAAATGACATTTCTTTTTCATTTGTCTAATATGAAAATCAAGGCTGTTGCAAGAATTAATTTTAAATATCGTTCTGTATGTCGTGAATTGTCGGAAACACTCGTATGGGGTGTGCAACTGAAGAGAATTTATGGAACTTATTCAGATGTAAACATGCACGCAAAGTTGACGTACGAATGTGAAAGTCACAATAAAACAAATTACATAAATAAACTATTTCAAGTCTACATTATTACAACTATAATAATACAAAATACATTTGGTTCTACGAGCCTGATGGAAATTAGAAACAATTAGGAAAAACGAAGAGTAAGATACGAATAACGAAGCAACGGCAGCATTATCGGAGTAAGCAGGTGGAGCGAGACGGCAAGGTACAACGACGAACTAGGTGAGCCAATTCCAGTATCACATTTACAATCTTTTTCTACTTGATTGGAATGGAAATTCTAAAACAAATACATATTTAAAATTCAAACAATGACATTGTATCTACCTAACACGATAAGAACGATGGTTAGTTATACATTGTATAAATACTTTATAGTAAAACCATGGTATTTTAGGGGAATTCATATTTTCCAGTAGATGGCACTAAAACGAAAAATGCAAACTAAACAAACCACGGTAGGCGATTCCAACCTTAAAATTCTAAATATAGATGTCTCTGTACTAGAACGTTATCCTTATCTTTTAAACCTTGCTACTATTCATTCAGTCGTGTACACAAATTTGAGTGTTATCTAATACACATTGCACTGTCTGCAGAAATAAAATAATAATTTTTATTTTAAGGCAATTATTTTTAATACATATAAAATACCATCGAAAATCTGTCTAACGTTCCATGGAACCCTATAATTATAGTCTGATATTCCTCGTTGCACAATTTGCCTCTTTCAATTTACATGACATGTTATTCTACCTGTGAACCGGTTTTTCTTGTTTATGTTGCTTGCAAATTGTTGATAGTCAAACATTTTTGTACTCGTCCACTTGATTCGAATGCGTAGACTCTTTGTATTTAAAATGCCAATATAGCAAACATATATCAGCAAGTATAAATGCCGAGGAAAAACGGCCGTCGCCAACGCTTACGCTTCCTACAATTACTTAAATGGCTTGTGTGCCGTTTTGCGGTGTATGTATACAATTAAATTATAAAGATATAGAATTTATTACATCCAAATTTCATTTTACACTACTTTGTATTAACTGTTCGACACAGTGAACATTAAATAATAAACAAAAGCATGTATAGCAATATTTTAAGCGCATTTCTCTATACCCGCTGTGCGTGTATTTATCTATTGCGTGCTTTATTGGTATATTTGTGCACACGTTATACCTACCCTCTCCCAGTTTTGATTATTTTTGATTCGAATTTTTTTGCCGCATATTCGGGCAGGAAACCAAAAGCGATTTTGGATCGGGCCGGTACCGGGGCCAAAAACCAGGATTTTTACATTGTTCGTAATCTTAAGATTTGACGAACAAATTTCGAAATCGTTATTTATGTACCAAGTGTGTTAGAAAAAGTCCTAACGCATTCATTCAATTTTCAAAAAGTGAACGTGGTGCATTTTTTCCGTGACTGCATGGATTTTGGCCATTAGATGTCAAAATCATTTTCCGAGCTCCAAATGATTTTAGTCACAATATGTCAAAATCGTTATTTATTCACGTCTTTCGTCAGAAAAACGTCTGAATGCATTGCATCAACGCTCAAAAAGTGAATGTTGTCTCATTTTTGTAACCACATGAATTTTGGCCAAGAAATCTCAAAATCGTTATTTCTGCACCAATTTTATTGGAAAAAGTTTCAAAACAAAAATTCGATGATAAGTAAATTTTATGTATTTTCTGCGACCATGTGAATTTTTGCCATTAGATAAAAAAATCATTATATATGCACCAATTTTGTTGCAAAAACATTCCAAAACATCGTATCGATGCCTAATAACTAAATTTTATGCATTTTCCGTGACCACATGAATTTTGGCCATTGTATGAAAAAATTATTATGTATACATCAATATTATTTCAAAAACATCTCAAAGCATCGGATCGATGTCCAGTAAGCTTTCCGTGACCAGCAGGATTTCGGTTAAAATATGTCTAATTCGTTATTTATGCACGTATTTCGATAGAAAAACTTCGAACGCAATACACAGTAAGTGAATGTTGTCTAATTTTCGTGACCACCGCAGTTTTTGTCTAAGAAATGTCAAAACTGTGATTTGTGCATCAATTATATTAGAAAAAGTTTTTAGCATTGACTGCATGCCCAATAAGTAAATTTTATGCAATTTCCCCAACCACTTGGATTTTGAGCATTACATGATAAAATCGTTATGTATGCACCAATTTTGTTACAAAAATATTCCAAAGCATCGCATCGATACCCAGTAAATAAATTTGATGCATTTTCCGTGACCATAAGGATTTTCGTCAAAATATGCCGAAATCGTTATTTATGCACGTACTTTGGTAGAAAAACATCCGACGCATTGCATCGATGCGCAATAAGTGAACGTTGTCTAAGAAGCCAGGGAATGTCAAAATCGTTATTTGTGCACCAATTTTGAAAAAAAAACATTTCCCGTTATATGGATTTTGGCCAAGATATGTCAAAATGTTTAGACCGATTTTATTTGAAGAACATCGTAATGTATTTCATCAAAGCTCAATAAGTGAACGTTATGCATTTCCCATAGCCACATGGATTTTGACCTTTAGATGTCTGCGCCAGTTTTGTTGTAAAAATACCGCACAGCATTGCATCAATGCTCCGTAAATTATGGGTTTTACGGGACCATAAGGATTTGGGCCAACAGATGTCGAAATCGTTATTTATGCATACATCTTGTGGGGAAAACGCCCGAACGCATTACGTCAATGTTAAATAAGTGAATGATGCTATTTCCGTGATCACATGGATTTTGGCCAAATGATGTTAAAACCGTTATTTGTGCACCCATTTTATTGGAGCAAGTCCGAAAACATCGATTGCATCAGTGACCATACGAATGTTTGGCGAGAGATGTCAAAATCGTTATGTATGCACCAATTTCGTCCCATAGCACTGTATAGTTGTCTAGTAAGTGAATTGTATGCATTTTCTGAACCACGTCAGCACCTAGGACCGAGAATAGTAATTATAGTACATCGTTGCAATGATAAAATACTCCAAGAACTGCCCACAAAAATTGCAAGTACCATGTGCGCAGACCAGTAGTCAATCAATCATACGAAGAATTTAATTCCATCCTCATATGAGTAATGGGTATTTTAAATTGAGACTATTCTACCCGTTTTCTACTGACCTAAATGATGCCCTTCCTTTAACACCTGCTTTTTTTTCTTGAATGGCAAACCGATTACAATGGCACCGGATTGAAGTGTAGCTGAAATAAAAATGATTAAATCAATACGTTTACAATTGTCTAACGTTTATGGAAAATGTGAAACAGATAGTACTTCACTGCTTTACAAAGTCAGAGCAAATGAAAAGATTAACATAACAATGTAACTGGAACGTTAGTGTTAAGCAAGCAGGACAATTTACCGCCTTCCAAATGGTTAACAGGACGTTTAATAGAGCTTCACTACAGCAAAATGGTTGATGCGAGGAGCTACCTTAAGTACTTTTCATGATACCTTAGAGAGATTTATTCACCGGCTCTGCATTCTGACACTATTTACAAATGAAGATTGAATTAGTGAATCAAGCTTTGTGAATCTGTATATAGTGATCATAGTATATAAAATCTTTTTCCTTTATTTACACTACACATTTGTTTTTTATATAGGTATGCTTGAATTATGTATTATTAAACTTACCTGTACATATTTGCTTCTGTGTTTAACGTATTCATAATTATTTTTCGTGTTTAATGCAAGGTCCCTTGGTTGCAAGAATTAATTGTAAATATCGTTTTTTGTATGTGAATTTTGGGAAGCACAACCAAAAAGAGTTTATAAAACTTATCTAAAACTGAAATACTTTTGAAAAAGGTCTCTTAGGTTTTTTCAATAAAGTTAGCAGTTAGCATGATGTACTTCGACGCCCTTTATAAAGGTAATCGATTACGTACTTTTTAAGTTTTGGTGGCTACATACACACGCATCCGGCATCAATTTTTTCATGTAAACAATGCTTTGCTTATGTTGCTTTGCGTCTAAGAAAGTAAAACACATAGTAAGCTTATTTCATGCTACGCTTTTCGATATATAATCTGGTCAAGTACTGCAAAAATATTTTCTGTTGCCTTTTGAATTTCAATTTTTTTTGCTATGCAATTGATGTCAGCGCCGGCAAGACTGGACTGTTGGAGTCCCCTTTTTCAGGGAGCCTCGGCGGGAAAAAAATGTAAATCAAGGAAATTACATTTTACCCAATTCTAGCACTTAAAACTATTTGTCCTAAAAAATGAAACATACCTAAATCAATCAACTAATTTTCGTTATTCTTTATAAACCGGCGCCCTTTCCAAAACGCTTTCTTACAGTCCCACCCGTCTTACGCCGGTACAGACTGATGTGCATACAAACACGTTAACACTGAAATGTCATCTTGCTTTTTCAAATAAACCGTTTACATATCCACTCATTCTTAAAAAAGTCTGCAGGTGTTGTGAGTATAGAGTTGAATGTGAATGAAGCAGTGTGGAACGAACAAATAAAAGGCAGTGATGTTGAAAGTGTATGGACGCGCTTGAACGACTGTGTTGTCAATTGTGCCGTGCAGATATGTGGAAGAGCGACTATAGGTAGAAAAAAAATGTGCTTGGTGGGATGAATCGGTAAAAAAAGCTGTATGCGAGAAAAAAGATGCGTACATGGCAATGATTGCTGCAAACAGTGAGACTGAGAAAAAGTGATTGTATGAGGTGTACAGATTAAAAAACAAAGAAGCGAAGGAAGCAGTGAGAATAAGTAAAGAGGAAGTGATGGCTGTGGAAGGAGAGAAAATGCAGAATGCAAAACGTGTTCCAAAACAGAACGCTGCAGGAGTGATGAATACGAGCAACAGTGTGGGACGTTTGTGAATTGAGGAAATGCTGGCAAGAATATTTCGGAAAGCGTACAGCTTCAGTCTTATTTTCCTTACTACTGTACAGTAGTGAGGAAAGACTGAAGAGTTTAATTAAGAGAATGTAGTAGAAATAGTGAATGAAACTGAGAAGGATATTGGGTTAAATGAGATGGAGAAAACCTTAGGAAAGTTGAAAAACGGTAAGGGAGCATGCGTGGATGAAATCACTGGTGAAATGCTAAAATACGGAGGTGCAAAGCTTACACGAAGATTGTGAATTATTCAACTTATGCTTTAAGCGTGGAAAAGTGCCGAGGAGGAGCGCGATCATTGTACCACTGTATAAGGGTAAGAGGAACAAGAATGATTGCAAAAATTAGAGTAATAAGTTTGCTCAGTGTACCTGGTAAAGTATTTGAAAGAGTACTGATTGATAGAGTACGTGAAACTACCAAAACTAGGGTCTGGGGCGCGCAGAGTCGCGTCGTGTCAGGGAGAGGATGTGTTGATCAGATGGTTACTCTCTAGCATGTGATCGAAAAGTAAGTAAGGAGAAGCTGTGGGAAATATTGAATAAATATGGCGTAAGTAAAGGTTTAATAAACGGAATAAGGGCAGTGTATAACAGTAGCCGGGCATGTGTTAGGGTGAGAGCAGCTGTAAGTGAATACTTTAATATTGAGCAAGGAGGTCGTCTGTGTGTTTGTTTTTGTAACATCAAATAGATTCTTTGTGTCTAATATCATAGTTCCTAAGCGTTTGTCCAATATAAACAGAATTACAGAATATTCAGTTCAATTTATAAATACCCAATTTAATATGTCGTTAGTTGAACCTTTGGCATTGAGCAAACATTTAAGAACATTGGTATTTGATTTGAAAGCTACTTTGTAATATTTTGTAATATGTGAGCTACTTTTTCTGATATTTTTCCAAAATTTGAAATTGATATTTATTTATTTTCTGTCGGTCCAGTGTTAACACGGTAAATGTTTTTGACAGATAATTTGTATTCTTGATTTTTAACTAATATGGATTATCTTTGAAATGTAACCATTTGCTTGTGCAATTTGTTTTATAGTTGATGTTTCTTATGGAAAGTTGTTTGGTTTCATGGTAAAGACATTACTGTATGTACTAATGATCTCTATTCATCTAACTTATGTGTTTTATGGTGACATGAATGGTTGGAAATTATAGTGTCTGTATGAGTAGGTTTTCTGAATATGTTAAACTCAAACTTGTTCTGAGTATTAATTTTTATGTTTAATCAGAAAATGTGTGGCTCTTTTTTGTTCTTTCTCTAGTGCAAATTTTAGGTTGGGATGTATATTGTTAATATTAATTTAAAAAAACCCACCAATGAGATCTGATGAACTCTCAAAACGTGCTAAAATATCATCAACGAAACAAAACCAAAATACAATCTTATCTGAAATATTTAACTATAAAATTCTATCTTCTAAATTATTCAACAAAATATTAGCTATAATTTACGAAATAGGACTGCCCATAGGTAAACCAATTTTTGTAGAAAACCTTATTATCGAATGTGAAATAATTTTTATTAACACAGAGATGAAATCATTGATAACTGATATTAGATACAAAGAACACATTAGATGTTTTTAAATATAAACACACAGACAGATCAAAATATGCCATGCTTTTAATAGTAAATAATCACCATATGGCTTCACAAAACAACTTGAAAATTTTACATTTTTGTAATAAAAGAGGCAAATTAAATGTTTTGGAAGCACTTGAAACTTATAAACATAAACAGAAAGTACATTTAATGAACAAACAGGATATTGTATAGACTCACCTTTAACAAAATGCGCTCCATTTTGCTCAATGCATAAATTAGCTCGACGAATCATGGATCGGTGCACTCTTCGAAGCATACTTGGGTTATCTCTAATTTGTCCAAATGCTGCTATCACTCTTGCCAGAAGATCTTGATTTAGTACTGGTATTTAATATACCAATGATTTAACACGTCTCCATTAAAAGAAATCAAGAGGAATGAGATCTTGAGACCGATCAGACCAAGTCACAAAACCTACTAATTCATTGATTTGGAAAGAATCGGTCTCAATGGTAT
Source organism: Vesta saturnalis (assembly GCA_036346205.1). Classification (NCBI taxonomy): domain Eukaryota; kingdom Metazoa; phylum Arthropoda; class Insecta; order Coleoptera; family Lampyridae; genus Vesta; species Vesta saturnalis. The sequence goes on from JARFJB010000246.1 coordinate 463,226, forward strand.
CGAACAATCCTATAAGAATGAGCATGTGCCCCATCATGTTGAAACCACATATTGTGGCGAACGTTTAAAGGTAAATCGTGAAAGTACTCAGGTAAAATTGTTCTTAGAAAATGCAAATAATAATCACCATTCAGTCTAGGAGGCAACAAATATGGCCCTAGTATAGTATTGTCGATAATACCACCCCAAATATTAATGGAAAAATTGTGTTGATCTTTTCTTAAAGCAATAACGTGAGGATTCTCATAATCCCAAATGTGTCTGTTGCGACTACTGAAATAACCATCTTTGGTAAAACATGCCTCATCTGTAAACAAAATGCTTCGAAGGAAATCAAGTTCATTTCGACCAGTTGGAAAAATCCACACGATGAGGATAATCTGCTGGAGTCATTGCTTGAACCTTCTGTATGTGATATGGGTAAAGTAATTCCTCACTCAGAGCGAAATTAGCCAATGCACGAATGCTGGTATCGGGCTGATTATTAATTCGGTTCAAAATTGCATCTTCAAGAGCTACCGTGCGAATTGTTCTTGGACGACCAGCACCACCAGGACGTTTCAACGAACCATGTTCTCTTAATCGACGATGAAATTGAAAGGTACGGAGGTTGACGATTAGGAAACCGTTCTGTATACAAACGCATAGCTTCATGGTCATTGCGTATTGACTAAATATTCAAAATTATTCATGTTTATTTGAAAAGTTTCAAATTAAACTGCCATTTAAATAATGACAGTATTTTTGAAATTCGCTTCTAAAATATTGTGAATTCTACTTACCTACTAGATTGTTAATTTGCAACTAATAAATCTTGGGAGCAAGATATGTATTTTCTCATAATATTCCAATTTTTCCGAAAACTACACTTTAGAGCTTTACACAAGGCAAACATTTTTCTTGTAAAAGACTGTAGATATTCAAAAAGTACCACTGGAATTCATTTTATCCCAGTGACGTAGAAGTTACAGGGTTAAATACTTCAAATGACCCCTGTATCTACGCCTCTGACATATTTAAAAATTACGTCATACGTTGCACAACACGTTATTCCTTATATGTTTTAACTCGTTTTAAGTCAACCGAATATCATTTATGTACCTTTAATATTTTAACGACCTGTATCTGATAAACAACGCATCTTCAAGGGTACGTTTATGGGAACGTTTTTCATATTTAGAGGTATACTTTCACGTCCCGACGTCTGTTGCAATATTTACGGGATGCCCTGTAGAATTACAATGTACAAGTTTTGCTGTTTTACCTTAAATGATTTGTTATAGTTGAAATTATGGGAGAATTCCGATTTCGGATTAGCGCTTTTATTTAAGCGCTACGGTCGAACATGTAACGTTGTCGTTTTTAAGCATGTTATATGACGAAGATGGAAAGAAATTTGTTGTGTATAACCCCGCGCGTGGTGAACTAAAACCTACACTATACGTTAAAACGTAGGTTCAATTTAAGTATATTCGTTAGAAGAAGATGCAGATGCGCATCGGCATGTCTTTACATAAATGGCAAATATCGACTTAAAATCACTTCCACAGCAGTACTTCAATTTTTTTTTTAAATGTTACAAACTAAACTAAATTAAACGAATTAATTCTCATTTATTTAAGATATGCATCAATAAATTCATTATGACGATTTAAACAATTAAGTCCTAAAAGTACCTAAACAATTAAAAAACAATTTCTCATGAGCCGGAATACCTACATAAAATATTAATTTACAATTTATATAAAATCGTTTTTACTATCTAACTGCCTACGGTTTATTCCTTAATTAGGAATCTTCAACAAACCGCTTAAATTTTTAATTATGATATTTTTACAAATTGACAATTATTATTTTCAGTTATTTTTGTAACTTTTAACTATAAGCGTTTTCAGTTTTACTTCACAAAATACAAAAGCTGAAATTTAATTTTTAAATATGCATAAATACTTTCATTATGACGATATTAAGTTTCAAGTTCGTTAAAATACCTACACAATTAAAAACCAATTAAATTTCAAGGGCAGTTAAAATTTTGGGAATTTATGGTATACGATTTGTATTACAACTTTCTCTTTCTTTAAATTCATACAATTACATAGTAATTAGGAATAATATAAATTGAACGAGAAAAATAAAATTTCTTTAGTTGTGTTTCGGTCATTTTTGAGCTTGAATAATTTTTTTTTTTTTGTTTGAAGACCAAATACTAAAATTTCAGTTTTTGTATTTTGTGAAGTAAAGTTCGTCTTCCTTTTGTAAAATTTGAAACGCTTTTCGAAACGAAAAAAAACCTTCAATGTTCAATTTTCTTAGGCGAAATTTTTTTTTTGTGTACAATTATAGTTAAAATAATTGTTGAAGGTAAATTGTATGTTAATATATTATGTAGGTATTCGGGCTCATCAGAAATTGTTTTTTAATTGTTTAGTTACTTTTAGGAACTTAATTGTTTACATTTTAAAAACGATATAAGTACCGCTGCAAATGATTTTTAAGTGGATATTTGCCATTTATGTTATTTTACTTATATATTTCTCTTGATAATGATACAAACTGTATTTAAATAATTAATTATATGAAAGAAATTAATACTTTTTATTTTCGAATTTAATAAAAGGATAAATACCTAAAGTAACAACCTGCCTTCTAGCTCCTAAAGTTCATTTCTATGAATGCCTAATGTTTTTATCAAAGTAAAGTTTAATTTAAAGTTTTACTTTGATCTCAAATAAGTTTGCTTAAAGGAATTAAGATTTTTTTTTTTTTTTGCAGGTATGCACACTATTATTTTTCCATTTGTCTACCTCAGTTGGAACAACTTTGATAAGTGTGAACTTCATCCATATACACATTCAGGTACGTAGTACATATACCAAAACATATAGGCTTCCAATCGAACATGTAGGAATATAAATTTCAAAAAAACATCTAAAATTTCGTATTTGTTTATTCAAACATGAATTTGAAATTCTGTCAAATCCTTGTCATTACATTGAGATTTCAATGTTAAAATCTTTTGAGCACAAAATTCAATAAAGACCGTATCTGCAGCTTTGTCCACATCAGAATTCAGTTTATTTTGAAAGTCTGAAGTTAAGTTTTGTGTCAAGAGGCAGCAAATTTTCTTTCCTCAATTTATCATCAGAGATGTAATAAAGCAAATGATTAATTTAATTTTCACACGTAGCTTTTACCCAGATTTGTTGTTTCAGAAGCGTTATTTCAGATTTACATAAGTAAATATGTTTTCTTTTTTAAATTACTGTTCTTATCAAATATCTTAAATTAACAAAACTATGGCCTTTGTAATTTAAAACACAAAAAGTCTTCTTACCGTTTGGAAGATAAAGTAAAGGAATTTTAAAATATGTAAATTCTTATAATTACGAAAATTTTCATCGTACTATCATTTTGCGGTTTCTCTGTTCTATGCGTATTCTTAATTACTCGAACATCATAATTTTAGATAAACTCTGGCACGATATTACGAGTATGATGTCATTTAAATTTTATTTTTCGCTATATTTTTCCTAATGAAGCATGGTTACGTCAAAATTTTGACCATATTGTTTAAATTATTTACAACATTGCGCTTTCTAAGTTTCATAGTCGTTTTTTATTTTTATGGATACACTTAAAACTATTTTTGGTGTAATTTAATTTTGTAAACTGTATGAAGGAAACGACCTAAATTAAACCAGCATATTAGGCGACTAAGAAAAATATTTTAAAATGCTAACGTAATTTATTAGAAAATAAATTCTAATTTCATTTCCAAACAAAGTTATTTGATGAATAATAGTTATTTAATTAATTCGCGTAACAATGAAAATTTTTAACAAAATTTTATTACAATAATGTAGTTATTTAATCTGGTTAAAGTGCAATTAGAAATAAAGACCAGTTTAATTTATGTTAAAATCTGTGATCAGGTACGTTCGATACCAGTAGAAGGGTCCCACTTATCTCCAACCACTTCTAATTGGATGACATCACAATCAAAAGAAGACGGGGCCACGCCCACTTTTACTTCCTGGTTAGTCCTTGACTTCGCCTACAATCTCGGTCTGTGAGCTTTGATTGAGTGCTTAAGGCCTTCCCTTGCAAGCCACAACCGCTTGTAGTTTTAAGCTCCTGTCTAATTTTTTGCTACTCCAAACCACGCGATATTGGAGTTTATCGCTTCTGATTGTTCTTAAGCCTCTCGTGTTTGAGGCCAAGTTCTAATTCCTATTTATTGGCCGCGGTAAGCGTTTGAACCAATGTGATTATTCTGGTTAGTTGTTAGTTTTGTTTGTGCGTGTTGTCATCTAGTGGTATATTTAAAGACTAGTGGGAGTTTTCTCTATTTGGGTCAACATCTAGCGGCATATGTTACAAACTAGCGGAAATTTCCTGTATTTTAATTGACTTTGGTTTAAATTACCGTTTTTCTTTGGAATTAAAATAGATGATCGTTACTTATCGACAATAAAATTAGAGGTATAATGTAATCGAATTCGTACGGTATTAATTAAAATACTTACGTTGGGTAAATTTTCGATCAAATTAATCAATATTGTAATCCAATAAAAATATATTTTACGATCTTTTGCAATCAAAGTATTATATTTATATCACGTCTTCTATCTCTCGTCACACATATGATTATTTGTATTAAGTGGTTCTGTCTCTCTTACAATAACACATACGCATGCATGCACGCAGCGACATACAGACACGCACGCACTCTCTCTCTAGGTGCTAAATAAGTTTATTGTGTATTTACGTTTCATATATAAAACAGTTGCTTTTTAACATTCTCTGACTACCAAAAATTTTCAAATTCCATTGCCTATTTTTTTAATTTTCATCTGCAAATCATCGATTTGTGTAACAATGATTTTAGTCATTATTTATTAAACAGCATCACCCTAAAGCCACCCTATAAGATAACTAGGATCGTAATGTAAAGTTACGCCGCACTTTACTCTAAAAACATACGCGTAATGTGAATCAATTGATTAATTAATGTGTCAAATAATTAATAATAATAATAAAGAAGAAATAAGTTTAATTCCAAAAATGATAAGTTTAGTTTTAATTTACGAAAACGAAGTCACGCTGATTACAGAATATGGAAACATTTTTTTATTTATTTTTTAAACCATTACTTAATAGACGTATACAATCTGCGATATTCCCATTTAAGGTGATATCTGGTAGAATGGACTGTGAAAAAATCTTAAGCATCACACTGTTGAGAGTTAAACGAAGTAATACACGGTTGACTAGCGGTTTTTGTCTCGCAGCTGCTAAATCTAATCTGTTTTTATATGCATCTTTGTATCGGATGATTTCAGTCCTTCCACCAATTGCGGACAAGATTTATATTTTTAACTGCTCGGATTATCGAGTTAAAATGTAGTTTTCTCGTTTAAAACTGATTATTTTATGTGTTTTCTAATAAAACGATCACACTTACACGGTCTCAGCTTATCTATATTTGATTTAGTCAATATTTCGTAACTTTACTGTTTATTAACTCCTATTTAATTGAGCTACTAAGCCTTTTTAGGGATAACCTAATAATAATAATATGTTTAGGAATAATCTAATAATAACAATGCTTACTTTCAGTCATTTGAAAATGAAACATTCATTTATAAACTTATAAGAGACATGAAAATGCAAACTTTCACGATTACCACTCATAATTAAGGTACATATCTTTTGGGTATGAAATCGTGTATTTTTTATTAATATGTTACAAATTTAAATGTTTTGATAACAATCACAGTGATCTTAAATAAATGGCAATAGTTTTTAAAAATTAATTCAGATGCCAAATAAATATATGAAATATGAAAACTCAAATATAAGTGCGCTCGCAAAACACGCATCATATGTAACACAAATGCAAGACACACGCACGTGCGCATACACACATATACGCATGCACACACACAACACTCGCCCATCACAGTCCGATTGTCTAGCTACTATAGCCAAAATCAGGTGCTCAAAGTGATGGTTTGTGGCTGTTTGATGCGCAGTTAAGTAACATTTAACTTAAATTACCACATATACCTAACATACGGAAATACTAAAACGAAATCACCTGATTTACGATTGATTAATTTGATTAACAATACATACGGAAATTTAAATCAGATCCAATAATATAACATGATTCAAAATTGTTCTTTTATAATAGATAGTTCAAATACAGGAAGCTTCCACTAGTTTTTAAAATATACCATTAGATGGCAACATGAACAGATTACTAAATTTCTATTCTTTTTTAAAATATGTCGATAGATTACGATCCAAACATAGAAAACTTTTTGAAATATACCGCTAGATCACAACAAGAAAAAACACTCAGAAAACCAACCAGAATACAAATCTCCCAATCACATTGTTTCAAATAGGATGAGGGGCAGGCTTACCACGATCAATCATATTGCGTTACCCATAAGTCTCCAACCAGAACAGGAGAGGCTTAAGGACCTATCAGAAGCCAGAAACCGTAAATGCTCGTGGCTTAAAAGTAGAACGCCTCAGGCACCATCTTGTGCTTGGGCGGAGGCTCAGGACCAATCTGGAAGCTAGAAACTGAATGTGCGCCAGGTCACGTCGTCTTTCGGTCGTGACGTCAGCGAAGAAAAGTGTAGGGTGATAGGTAGGTCGATTCTAGTCACATCGTTGAAGCCGCGAATACTCAAATAGAGAAAATATAACTCGCCTTAACGTGATGTCAGGGCTTGTAAGTAGATTTGAGCACAAATGGTTCGGTCTTCATTATTTATTGTTAAATGTGAAAACTTCTAAATGAATTAACAACTAAACGATATTTTAAAACTGTGATTTTATAGAGGATAACACAAATAATTTTTTTACTGTATTTAGGAAGCACAACAAAATGGAGCCTACTGTAAAATTAGAACCCCGCGATGAAGTCGAGATCCGAGAGTTGGCGGCCAAGATAATGGAAAAGAATAGAGTTAACATGTCAGTCCCGGTTAAACCTACGGCACCCGGTATGAACATATTAAGTTTTATTACGCGCAATAAAGACAAGGGTGACGTTATAGTGACTCCAATTCTGGGAAACAAGGATGCAACTAATAAGAGTCTTGGAGATGATAAATCACTACTTGGACATTTTGGATGGGTTATATTAGGAAAGAATCATATACCATATATCATTCGAGCGGGGGAGAAGTATTGTGCAGTTCACATGATAGAAGTTTTAAATAAGTACTTACAATTTTTAAATAAAGAAATTTATAATTGTATAAGCATTAAAAGTTACTATATTACGGAAGCTGAGGGGCGTTTATTAAATGAAATTAATTATCAGCATTGTGATTATCAATTTGGTCGTCAACAATTTACAGTGCGCGATTTAATTGTTCGTCTTTCAGACGCAATTGAATTTATTAATTTCTTAGAAGCGTGCTATAAAAAACTTTTGAGTGGAAGCTCAAACCCACTTGATCGTTGTGGATTTATTCGGATAAATAAAGAATCTGTGGTACCCTATACCGTTTATTCAAAAGAAAAATATGTTCCTCTGTTTTATTTTGAAGGTGAAACAGATACTTTAAAATTAAAGGCTGAAACTTTAGAAGGATGGGATTTATCATATTTAAAATTTTGTTGTAAAGTGCAAGGAATTAGAAACGAACTATTTTGTCACGATTCCTGTGATGTCGTTAGTTTGTCAGATATTAAAAATTACTTTCCACCTGAGACGTTATTTGAAAACCATTGGCCCAGTAAAGTGTCTGATTCTCAGCTTTTGATTAACGGTAAAACACAAAATCAAGTTGGACAGTGGACTAGACAACCCGCTGAACCTCCTGTTGCCAGTGCATTTCCTCTTCCTTCACCAAAACCAGCAATACAAGTAAAAGCTGCTAATAACAATTTACACAACGTACAATCTTTGTGTACGAATTATGGATTAACTGGTGGACAATCTGCATATCCGGTCATGCAACCTAGAACTGCCAGCTCGGCCGTTAGGTCCTCATTACCTTCTACAACTGCTATCTCTGGTCAAACTAGGCCTTTGTGCTATAACAGGGTGAGCCAAAAACGGCCGCCTTTAATTCGTTCTAACCAACAGGCGGCAGCTTACATAAACGCTCAAACAGCACCAAGTTACGTTACGATGAGTGAACCTACCCTACCACAACAAAGATACAACCAGACAACGTCTCAATTGCATAAATATCCGCCACCTCTTATACCAGTTCGCCATTTAAATGGAGAACTTCGTTATGAAAAACCTCAGAATCATTACCGGGCGCCGGGTGTGGTCGATCACAGTCCAGTAAGCAGTACCGGACAAGGAACACACCCACCTATTATTTTTCAACAACCAGCAACTCAAGGCCAAACAAAACAGCAACAGCAAAACGTGACAAATGTGCGTTTAGCTATGAATAATGTACTATGTGAACTTATTCCAATAGCGGAAACTTCGACTAATGATACTCACATCCCATATAAAATGCAAAAACTTTCAATTGAAAATAAAACGATTCCTAGCGTTAATATGAAACCGTTTTTATACAACGATTTGTTAATAGCAGTTTCTGATCTCACAGAACAATTGTTTAAGAATATACCCGTACAATCTTGTCAGCAAGTGATGCAGGTTCTTGGTATTGACTTATATAGGGGCAACGATTCCCAGATGCGTGTATTGTATAAAAATGGAAAACGTCGAGACTTAAATGGAAGTGTACCACTGGTACCGGTTCGACCTTTATTAGAATATATGCCACAATTGAAGTATATGTTGGGCGGAACAAGCAGTCCTGAAGTTGCTGAAAAACGTCTACGTACAAGCTAGGATTGGTCCAGTATGTGGGATGACGGCCTACAAAATTAATATAGCTGAACGTGGCTTCAAGCGTGCCTACTTTATGAACATTGTAATAATATACGGTAGTCACACCGACTGTGCTAGTGTGTCTAAATTTTTGTGTTATTTAGTTGCTTGAGAGTTTTAAATGTTTCTAAGTGTCGTGAAACAAAAGTTATTGTGGTGCACACAACATCGTTACCTTTCCAGCCAAGGGAGACATTGGTTAATAAAATAATAATGTATTCATTCAACTATTGTCAAAGACAGTTTTTTGTAAAATAATTCTTTTCAAATGTAAAGTTCCTTGTATCTATTATTCATACGTAATTGTGTTAGTTAATTTCAACAATTACGTCTGACAGATTTATAGTCTAAATCAGTATTAATGAATGTTACAACTGCTATGGCCAACTTGCAAAAGCCATCGATAGAACAAATATGCGCTTATGCAAGAGTTCTATTATTTATTTCTGTTAGTATATATCTTTTTTAATAAATACCAGGGGAATGATATTTACTGATTCTAACTCTTGTATGGTATTACTAGGTATGATGTAATGAATTAATAGTTAATTATCAGTTTATGAGTAGGTGTATTGTTGGGATGTAACGATGTCACAGCTAGAAAGTAAGATTCCAATCAATTTTGGAATTTTCGCTTTCTTTCATAGAACTGAAACGTGCCATCAACAGGATAGATTTTTTTTAGTTTAATCACATAAGATATTTATGATTGCACATATTTATTTATTCAATTATCAATTATAAATTTTTATTTAAAGCGTTTTGTTAACTACCGATTAAACATCGGTGAACTGAATACTAACTTTGCAATTTATTATTATATACAGATGAATTGTTGATTTATAGAATTTTTTTGTAATCCTTAAAAACATTGTCTGGTTAATGTGATACAATTATATTTTAAGAGGCTTATTGTATAGTTGAGGACCATGGGACATTTAGACGTAAGATTACTGTACATATTTTAATCACTGAAATTATGACATTGTTGTAGTGTACAAATTATTTATTAGATATTAGAGTTAATTATTGTTGTAAGGTTTGTACCTAACTTCCAGTGTATGAAGTTATATACATATTACCATATACAGTAATCTGTTATTTACTTTGTAAATTAGCTTTATTTAAAGCAAATGAGTGATAATTTCGAGAACTAGTGTAATTGTATAATTTATAGGAAAAAAGCAGTAGATGTTTCTGAACCTAAAACTGTAATCTAAAAGCTAGGCTAATAAATAAATTAGACAGTGTGAATAAATTTGTCCAAGTAGGGGAAACTATGTAGGTAAGCATAAATAAGATGTCATTATTGGCGCTTTGTGCAATTATATTCATAATTTATTAAAATATACTTATTTTCCTTCTAGATCTAAGCTTTGGTTGTACACAAACAATTTTATATAGATTTCTCCTGTCTGTTGATAAATTGACGACTCAGTATTTCATTACTCTCAAATTTACATTTCCCTAACTTTTAAGTATCTAAATTTTTTTGATATTGACACTTTCATAATGGTTCTGTTAAAACTACATGATTTTTACTATTAATTATAACGATACATGTAATATTTTTAAACAATTATGTTTAAGTTTTTTTTTATAAATAGTTTCAATAAAATATAAACTTGAGTTTTTACTTGTAAAACTTAAATACTAGTTATTTTATTTAAAATGACAGGTACGTTATTCACGCGTTGGTAAGTACTTAATAATTTTTTTATCAGTACGTATTCTAGCATTACTTAAATTTTCATTATATAAATTTAAATAGCCATTATTTATCAAATAACTTTTATTTCCTAATCAATTAGTTAGCTTTCTTAAATATTATTCATGACCTAATAATATTGGTCTAACCCATGAGTGATAATAAACATAAAACTAAATTAATCAAAATTTTTACTGTAACACCAAAGAAAAGACGTTAATTAACATGTACTTCACTCGGATTTGATGTGTAAACTCTCTAATATCTTGTTCCGTTTTCACTGCATTCTCCACATATCTGTCGAAACCATTTTTTATATTTCACACAAAACTAGTTTTACAAGTTGGGCAATAGGTGCAACGACATTTTTTATTTTCACGTGGAGTCACTCATCTGCAGGAGCTCCACTTAATTTAGGGCGATGTCCCTGATTTCTAGTTGTAAATGATTGTCTTTTCTCTTATTAACATGTTTTCGCTTTCCAAAGCTATGTCAAGTCATTTAAGAAACAATCTCTCACAAACTGTGTTGTTTTCATTGGCATTATATTTATGTACAACGTGTGAATTTATGCCTGCAATGTGTATTACTGCACACTGCTCTGATCGCGGTCCCGGAAAGTTTACCGAAAAACAATTCACCGATAGGTCAATTTACCGAAAGAACAATTAGTCGAATTACAATTGACCGAAAGACATTTTTACCGAAACACAGTGTACCGAAAGGAATATTAACCGAAAATATATTATAATGCTTTGAAGTACGTGCTGGTCATGTATCTAATAATATAATACAGAGTGTTTCAAAAAACGTTCCGCTAATTTCTAAGGTAAGTAGAATATTAAAAAAATAACGTTAGTTTGGTTAATAAACATGTGTCCGAAAATGCCTCCTTAAGAAATTACGGCCCTGTAAAAGTGGCCATAAATATCCTTTTTTTTTATTATCTCTGAAACGGTTTAAGATACCTGAATGAAATTTAGACCACAAATACCTTTGATTAGGTCATAAACGATAGTGTTGACAAATTTTTAATATTTAGTATAGAAGCTTCGCCAAAGGGGGGGAGCCACTTATTTTGCCCCCAAACTTTTTTTATGGGGATATTTTTAATTTTTTGGGCAAAAATAGTATTTTTTAAACAATTGACCACAAAAAAGATACTCTTGTTGAAAGTCAAAAAAATTACTGGCTTTGCAGTTATTTGAGGTTTAAGCAAGTAATGCTGATTTTAAAATGAAACAATAATTTTCATGAACGAGAACGAACTACCTCAGGGAATAATAACTGTTTCAGAAACAACTGTGAGGTAAAAATATTGTAAATTGTTTAGAACTTAAAAAAGGTTTTAATTGTATGACATTAACACAGAACAGACAAAGGAAACAATTTAAAAAAAAGCAACGAATAACAACAAAACAAACAGAACAAAGTTGAATAATTAGGTACGGGTTTTTACATTAAATGTTCGAAATGCCCACCATTTTCACGCATACATAATCGTAAAGTCCTTTGGAGTTAGTTCTTGAACTAACATTGAATTATTTTCAACTCTCGCTTGAAGTTCTGCTACGGAATTTACTTGAATATACTTTTTCTTTAACTAAACTCCACACATCAAAATCCAAGGGATTTAGACCAGGGGACCTTGGTGGCCAGTGGATAGGAGCATCAGCACCTGGACCAATCCAACGATTTGGAAAATGTTCGTTGCGCCATTTTCTAGCTCAGTAACCCTATCGCCCACTAGTGGACCTTCCAGCTTTAATGGTGGGCGGTAGGGGCTTTAAGACATTTTCATTAGGGTTTCATAAAATCCCCTTGACAATTCAAATTTAAAAAAAAACTAGGTATTTGAATCGCCCGCGCATAAGTTTAGTTCACGTTTCTAAGTGAAATTATATGGCGCAATAGTGCGAACGCCGATACACGGCGCAGGCTCTTTTGTTTCCGGCGTACTGGTAAGATGTCAGCTGATCGCTGATTAGTATGCAAATAGATTTGTGAAAGTGAGCACGTGCCTACAGCTTCAAACAAAATATTGTAAGCCCATGTCCCAAAAAAAGAATTACGATAGTGGATATTCTCCAGAGTATCTGAAGATTGGTTTCAATGAATCTATTGTAAATAAACAACATCCAATGTGTTTATTGTGTCATAAAACATTATCCAATGAGGCAATATCGATTGCGAGAACATCTTTCTACAAAACATCCAAATGATAAGGACAAGCCCATTGAATACTTTCAGGAAATATATAAAAAAAAATGCAAAATCGTAGCATCATTTAAGAAACAACATGCAACAAACGAAGATGGATTAACTGCCGCATATCGCATTTCACAATAAATTGCAAAATGTGGTAAAAGCTATAATATTGGAGAAAATGTAATAATACCCTCTATAAAAAAAATCTGAACAGTAATGCATCAGGATATACCTGCAATTTAAAAAACGTTGGCCCTAAGCGATAGCTCAGTAAAGCGATGAATTGAGGACATGGCAGTTAATGTTGAAAAAACATAAATATTCTCCAAAATTCTTCATTTTCTGTGCAATTGGACGAGTCTACCATTGCGGATAATGATGCTTTATTGATGGCATATATACGTTATTTTGATGAAAACAACATATTACGAGAAGAAATGCTATTCGCAATAAATTTTATTACAGATACAAGATGATTGTCTATATTTAATACTGTGAAATCATATTTTACAAAAAGTATAATATTCCTTTGAATAATATTGTTGCATGCGCTATTGATGGAGCATCGTCAATGGTAGGTCGCTATCGTGGATTCGTTGCTTATTTGAAGGAAGAAGTTCCAAATGTTTTATGTATTCATTGTGTGGTCCACAGACAACACCTGGTAGGCAAACATTTAAGTACAAGTCTCCATTCTTCATTATCTGTAATTATTCGAGCAGTAAACAAGATTAAATCGAACTCAAAAAATGATAGAATGTTTCGGCAGATTTGCCAGGATAATAATGAAGATTTTGTTAGATTACTTTTGCACACAGAAGTTCGGTGGCTGTCAAAGGGTACATCCTTGGCTCGTTTTGTAGCATTATTTGATAGTGTCATACAATTTTTTGAAAGTAATAATGAGGCCAATTTGTGTCAACAGTTAAAAAGAGTAAAGAATGATGCCTTTTATTTGGCAGACATTTTTAAGCGATTTAATGATGTTAATTTGCAACTTCAAGGAACTAATAAAACTCTTATAGGTTGCCAAAGTATTGTGTCATTATTTATTGACAAACTTGAACTACTTCGTTATAATCTATTGAAGAGAGAATTTCATCATTTTCCTGAATTATCATGCATAAAAGATAATGTAACTCCAGAGGATATTGACAGATTCAGTAACCACCTCGACGAACTTAAATTGGACATGGAGAAACGATTTGAAGATATTCTGAAATTAAAGGTGTATGACTGGATGAAAAATCATTTTACCGCAAATATTGAAGAAGCTGAGATAAGTTGCCAAAAACATAAATTCGATAGTGGTGGGTATGAAAATATGTGGCAAAATAAAAAAAATGCCTGTTTTATATCCAAATATGTGGAAAATGATATTCAGTTTACTGATACCTCTCCCTACCTCATATCTTGTGGAATCAGGCTTTAGTGTTGTTAATCATATTATGACCAAAGAAGGAAACCGCCTGAATATTTCTGAAAGAGGAGATCTTTTGTTCCTTACAAAAATTGAGCCAGATAACCCGCAGGATTAGCCTCAGAGATCTCATTAATTATTTCATTAATTACATGTAATACTATCAGACTTCATTCTTCTATGTATGCAAAATATAAATAAAAAGATTTATTTACCGTAAGTTGTTTTATAAAGATTTTTTTCTGCCAAACTTAGTGAAAGTCCGACAAAGTATTTCTTAAGTAATAATTATCATATTATGCCTTTAACTTGCTGTAACTCTGCTTTATACATTTTATAACGTAAAGTTACCTCCTTACTTTATAAATCATCATTATTGTGGAACTGGTGAGCGGTTAAAAAATTTACTACTAACCGAGATGCAAAAGTGGGCGGTAGGTATAAATAGGTTGACTATCCCTGTTTTAGCTTGTCTACTGAAATGAGGTGAAGCACCATCATGCATAAAAACCATATTTCTTCGTAGATCAAGAGGTAAATCTTCTAATAGCGGAAATAAACGATTAGCCAAAAATTCATAGTAAACATCACCATTTAAATTTCCATCAACAATATGGTATGCAACGATGCGGTTGCCTATTGAAGCAGCCCATACATTCAACTTAAGTTTAGGTTTATAATGCGTTACACGTTTAACCTTTGGATTTTCCTCTGCCCAGAAGCTTCTCTTATGACCATTAAACATACCTTGTCTTGTAAAAGTTGATTCATCGATGAAAAGAATATTTTGTAAAAATCAGGGTTCTGTCTCATTCTTTCTTGTAATAATTCGTAAAACTCTCTTCTCAAAAAAAAAAAAGATCTTCAGGCAATAATTCTTGTACTTGCCTGTAGTGAAACGGGAGCAATAATTGTTCTTTTAATACACGATGTACACTAGAAACACTTGCCCTTGCCACATTTCTTACGGATCCGCAACAACTACTAGTTTTAAAATATTTTCTTCTGTTTGAGGAATTCTTGCCACTCGTGGTCTACCAAAATTTACCTTTTTCCCAGTCTCTCGGTACCGCCTCACTAAATTCAAAAATGTTTTTCAATCCAGGACACTTCTTGGAAATTTTTCCGCATATCATTTCGCTGCTTTAGCATTTCCATCACATTCCCCTAATGTTAACAACATATCGGTAGAGTCACTATTAGTGTACATACTCATTTTCAAAGTTTTTAAAAGCGTTAAACAAACCAAAACTATCAATAACAATGTGTCAAATGAATCTGTCAAACAAAAAAAACAGTTGTGCGTCTGCAGTCTAAGCCTACTTAATTCAAGTATATCATATTAACTCAATATTTATTTTATTTTCTTATTTTAGGTAAAACATGTCAAAACCTCAAATAACTCCAAAACCAATTTTTTTGACTTTCAACAAGAGTACCATTTCTGTGGCAAATTGTTTATAAAATATTATTTTTGTCCAAAACATTAAATATATGCCCATAAAAAAAGTTTGGGGGCAAAATAAGTGGCATTCCCTTTACCGACGGTCCTGTAGATACAAAATATTAGAAATTTGTCTACACTATCTTTTATGACCTAATCAAAGGTTTTGTGATATACATTTCATTTAGGTATCTTATGATTTTTTTTTATTTTTCTTTCTTTGTGCTACCATTATTTACAGAATTTATCTTTTAAATCTTAATTTGACACTAACAACTTAAATTATAGGCTATACCACGTAAGAAGTCAGACTCATTTTATAACAAAATGTTTTATTCGCTATCGCAGCCCTTGTATTTCTTTTGGGCAGGTGTACCTACCATACCTCCTACATACTGTTCCACTTGGACTTTATGCAAGACCTTCTGATTGAATTTTTCGGAATATGCTTTGCGAGAAATGGAAAAAAACATCCTCTTTGTCTAGTTTGCGGAAATTCTTCATTAAGGGCTCTTGTTAAGAATTTGTTTTACTTCCCGAAGAAATAGAACGTATGTTTCTCTTGTTTTATCAGGAAGCAAGAAGTTGATCAAAGGAAAGCGGTATTGTGTTTTACACCATAAAGAGTATATAATTGATAGAACAGATGTGGTACAGTTTTAAAGGTACCGTCACTCAGACCCAGAAGTCGAAGATTTTTCTTGTGGAAAAAATTAGAAGCCGATTTTCGGTGGGCCTTGAATCGAACATGACAAAGTCTTCATTTTTTTCTTCTGGCAATACAATATCATTGCGCCTAATTGGCAGTGCTGGGACATCTTGGTATCTAGTTCGTACATTACGTATGGTGCTTTTGATGATGCTCACCTTTGGAAGCCTAACTGCTGCAGCTTGATTAATTCCAACAGTAGCGTTTTATACAATGTAATGTATTGCATCTTGAGTGTGTTTAGCGTTATTTCGTATGTTTTTAAGAATAATGTCATCCTGCGTTATGTTACGTACATTTGCATTTTACCTTTCGATAATTTTCACATACATACCCAATATATTTTCGATTATACTTTCTTATCTTTGTGGAATAAGTAACCGCCAACCAATTGTTTGCACTTGCCGGTTACACTGGTAATATACTGGAGCTCCATTACTGTAGTACAACTTGATAACTATACGTAAATTCAGCTTAATTCGTCAAGGTAATTAATGCCCCTATTAAAAACCAGTATGTATACTAACTTTGATTGTGCATTAACGGCCCTGATTGGTCTTCATTGTAATTAATGATATTAATGGAGCAATTGTATTGCATATCAATAAGTATGGGGATATTCATAATGTAGATGTTGAAACCCCTTTAACAATAATGGCCCCTGTTAATTACCTATAGCAATTATTGTTAACCAATGGTAGTTTTAATGTTATTAATGTACTAATTGTATCACCAAACTATTAGAAAACTGCTTTCATTTATTGAAATTATAAAATATTATTTCTATCTGCGGAATATCCGAAAGCATTAAAAAATTAGAAGTAATATATATATATATATATATATATATATATATATATATATATATATATGTATATATATATAATATAAAAGAGTGGAAGGTCCACCACAAAAGAAAGTATACCTATTGTTAAGGGGAATCGCTTACAATTTAAATTAATAATCATTTTCAAGGCATTTAGGTAGACATGTATTATTTGAATACATAATAAGAATAAAAAGTATTATTAAAGCTCCTACTTTGTATATTTCATTTTATTCAAAACCGTCGGCAATTGACCGGCGGGCAAATGACCCTTTCGGTAAAACGATTTTTCGGTCAATTGTAATTCGACGAATTATTATCTCCTTAAATTGACCTTTCGGTGCACTGTTTTTCGGTAAACTGTTTTCAGTAAACTTTCCTAGATCCTTCTGATCGGATGAGTCAACACCGGATTTTGTAATGTTATCAAGTGTGATATGTTTGGCTTACGTGTGTCTCCAGAATCTTCGTCAATGGTGTCATCGTAGTGAAAAGATGATAAAACCGTTATAACTTTTTTTGGTACGTATGATAGCAAACTCATGATATTACAAAATCCAAATATGGACTAATACTGTGGCCTGTTGGGATTCAGAAGTTCTTGTGGAATCTCTTTTTTATTTTTGCGAAGTGTCCCAACAATTATCCGCCTGTGCTACTTTAGCGTGAGTTTTACAATTTCATAGCTAGTGAAGCTGCTGTCCATGGTAATGCTTCTAGATGTATCAAAAACATCCTCACACACTCAACAAATATGATCCTGGAGCTGCGTTGTAACATACACCTTATTTATCGTGCGAAAACATCTAGAATTTACTAGAGAAAATACCTTTATACCATATTTGGCAGGCTTATTATGAATGTACATGCGATATCCGCAGCGTCCTCGGAATCCGAACAACATATCGTCTAATGTCAATTAATGTCCTTAACTATCTCTGCAGTTCGGATTGAACCGCACCTGATTAGAGCCAGTTTGTCTTGTGTGCTTCTTTCTTTCTTCTCCGGTATTGATATCGTTGAAACGCAAACGACGAAGCAAATACACAAATCGTCAGTGAGCTATTGTGGTTCGAAACACCTCCTCACCTGTTACATCAGTATCCCAATATTCTTTGCAATTTCTGCGACCAGATTTAAAAACCCCAGCTAGATATAATAGACCAAATACCGCCTTCATTTCAACACTGTTTTAGGTCTGGCATCATGCGGATCTGCAAAATCATCTCTTATGTTGGAAATGAATATGTTTATAATATGAACCATAGTATCAACAATATTATCATCAATATAACATCTCCAACACTCTAAAATATCAACAGCTTAACGAGCATTTCCTTCTGTACCTGGTATGTATTATATAATTATGTTGGAACATTATGTTTGGGGCCGCATGTTTTCTCCACGAAATCCCATATTTTGCATGATAAAACATCTGTCTGTTATTTGCAGTAACTATAAAGTATTCTTGATTCGCAGGTTCGAAGTTTTGGTTCACTACTTCCTGTAGTTCTTCCTTAGTGTCTGAATTGTGGTCGCTTTCTTAACAATTATCTGATTCTGGCTCGCTTTCCAAATCAAATAACTCTGCTTCTACCTCATCATGCAACTGTTGCAACCTTTGAACTTCTTTCAAGTAAGGATTATTACAATCCTGAAAAAAAAAACAAAAAAAGAACTGAAATTCATTGCACCAATCCTGCAGTAAATGCGGATACTGAATTAAATATTGCATACTTACATAACAGAAAAATACTTATATTATGTAATTTATTTCCCAAAAACACAGAAAAACTAATTTCACACTGCCAACAAAATCACATAAACAATCGGGTACGGTCTGGCGAGATAAGCTGTAAATGACAGCGAATTTTTATTTACCACAAAAATTTAAAAAAATTAAGAAATTTTGCACCATTGGTGAAATATATGAAGAAATTATATTTTTTATGGTAAGCTTTAAAACAGTCTGTGGACAAATGCACATCACATATTTTACATATAAAAACTGTTTGGTTGTGGCAATTTTTACATCTATGCCTCGCGTTATTGTGAGTTTTTGTTATAATATGGCCAACATTGTTATAACAAACTTCTATAGGCACCGTTGAGCTTAACAACTTGGGTTTGTTATTCGAAAACTTCAGCAACCGTAGTGCAATATAGGATTTAAATTTTAGTTGAGACCTTTTACTGGAATTGACCATACCATGAATTTTCCTTGAATTTACTATTAATCTATCCAGGGATTGTCGACTCCGCCCATGTTCTTATTACATTGGATTGTTCGGTGTTGACCTCCCCTTTTTGTTTTCGGTTGTGTCTTTTTGCTGCAAATATTGGGTACCAATTCAAATGGTTGCTGATCGCAGTAACGACGTAATTGTCGTTCCATCGTACCAATGACAAATTGGTAATTTTATCAAAAGCACCATGTACCTTGAGGCTTCTTCGATAAAGATGTATACGGTTCCAAAGGACAATGATTTGTCCTGTTATCACAAATACTGCCTGTCACGAACACTGTCCGTCGTATAAAATCCCTTGTTTTCAAGCGACAAGAGGAATTTGTGTGAAGGGAAAAATTATCAAGATACATTTCAGGTTTTCCAGGGTCATCCACGATTAATCACAAATCGACAATTACGTGCCCCATATTCCCAAGTCAGACTATTCTATCTTTGGCGTTGCTCCTCCGTACAGTAAAATTTGTAAACATATCCGTCACTGGAACATACACCATTGCTTGAACCCGAATCGCAAAGGTTTAACTTTTTTATATATTTTACATAAGTGACGTCCAACAGGCTAAAAGAAAAGACGAATAACTGAAGATTTCGCGTATTCTCTGCGTCAGCCGAAGTATTTGCAAATTTGTCGTTTTTATCTAACACGGTGTTGTTTGATAGATGCAATTTTCTTTTTATGGCATAAGATTGTTTCTACCCATGCATTTCATGATAATGTCTATTCATTTGTGTTCGTCATTTAACCAATAAAGCTGCATTTGTGGTAAAGCATGGTAGCCTGGCAAAATCAAATTCCAATGAATTTTAGTAAATTTGTTCTGTCAAAGTCAAACCCATGTCGATTTTTATTCCCAGCACATTTCAAAGAATACCTAACAAACAGATCATGTAATTGGTCGTCAAAAAAAAAACAGGAAAAATGCAGTGATGACTATCTCTTCAATTCATTTTTCAACTGTTCAAATCTTATGTAATTTTTCTGAATCAGGTTGAGATTCTAATATAGTGAATCCTTTTCATTTTTCGTACGTATTTGATACATTCCTTGTATTATTCATACGTAATTGTGTCAGTGTATTTCAACAATCAGGTCTGAAACAAGCATCCATTCCAATATTTATAGCCTTCAACAGGTGATCTTCTTTCATATGAGACCCAAGTTTGGAACAATACAGTAGAGTAGTCCGGTGAAACAGTTGTAGTCGCTTTAGATATCTCAAAGGCATTTGACCAAGTTTGGCATAAGTGTTTACTTTTCAAACTCACCTCGTTTGGTTAAATGATACGCTCATCAACTGGGTTTCTAGTTTCCTTGATAAAAGACGAATACGTGTCGTAGTTGATGGCTTTTTTTCAAAAGAAATTAGCATTAACGCGGGCGTACCACAGGGATCCGTTATAAAGCCTACACTTTTTCTGATGTACACAAATGACCTTATTTCTTCAACAACTAACCCATCCATTGCTTTGCTGACGATAGCACTCTTCACTGTAGTTCATCTCAGTCTACTCATAGTGGTAATCCACCTTCTATGTCAAATCAAGAAATTAAAGCTGAAATGGCAAATTCAATCATCAAAGACATTCAACGTATTCTCGAATGGGGAAGCAATAATCAAGTTAAATTTAATGCTAACAAAACTCAGTGTTACCTTGTGTCCGCCAAAAAAGATCGATCATTTCCAGTTGTAAGTATGAATGGCGCAGTTCTTAAGTTTTCAGACTCTATTACCCTGTTGGGTATGACTGTATCTTCAAATCTCTCATGGGTTGACTATCTTCTGTCAGCTACCAAAACAGCTGCTCGTAAAATAGGCTTTTTGTACAGATCTAAGCAGTACTTTACCTCTCGACAACTCCTTCTGCTGTATAAGGCCCAAATTCGGCCTCATCTGAAATATAATTCTCACCTCTGGGTTAGTGCTCCCCAATACGCTCTCGATATCGTTGATCGTATTCAAAAGAGAACGATTAGGCTTATAAATAACCCGTCCTTAACTTCTCACATACAGTCCCTTGAGCATAGACGGATGGTTTCTGTTCTTTCTTTGTATTATCGTTATTACAACGGTATTACAACGGCTATTGTGCTGCTGAATTATACTCTTTGATACCATCTCGGGCTATCTTTGCGAGAAACACTTGGTTCGCTCATTCACATCATCAGTATGCAGTACAAATCTCCACTTGTCTTACTAAACGGGCGCAAGCCACATTTTTATACACGGCTTCTAAACTCTGGAATGATCTCCCTAGTTCCTGCTTTCCTCTCACTTATTATATGAGAAAATTTAAGGTTTAAGCTGTTCATAGGCATCTATTGACAATTCATTATCCCTATATCCATCCTCCTAAGTGTTCCTGAGTGCTTTAGCACGATAGGCCAAACTTTAGCCTGTTCAGGTCCACAATCATAAAAAAAAAAATCAGTATTACTAAATTTTACAACTGCCGTACCCAACTTGCAAAAGCCATTAATAGAACAAATACCTATGCGCTTATTCAAGAGTTCTATTATTACTTCTGTTAGTATATGTCATTTTTGATAAATTACTAGAGGAATAATATTTACTGATTCTAACTCTAACTCTTGCATGTATTTCTAGGTATGATGTAAAGGATTAATGGGTTATGAGTAAGTATATTTTTTGGAGCTGTTGTATGCGTTGGTATGTAACGATCAAGATTGCAATAAATTCTGGAATTGTGGCTTTCTTTCGTAGAACTAAAATGTGCCATCAATAGCATGGATTTTTTTAGTTTAATCAATTAAGGTATTTATTATTGCACATATTTATTTATTCATCATTTGTAAATCTTTATTTAAAGCAAACAACTACCAATTAAACATAGGCGAACTGAACACTAACTTTGCAATTTATCATAATATACAGATGGATTTTTGATTTATAGAATTTTTTTGTAATCTTTAAAAAACGTTGTCTGGTTAATGTGATACAATTACATTTTAAGAGGCTTATTATACGAGGTTAAGGTGAAAAATTCTCGGCCTGACAAGGAAAGTCTGTGACTTTCAGTTAAAAAATGATTTTATTTTTCTAGGTAATCCCCCTTGACTTCAACACACTTAGTCCAGTGTTTCTCCAACATCAGTATCCTTTCTTGAAGTGAGTCTGGAATATTGTGAAAATATTCATCTAGGGCCCTTTCAACTTATTGAGTATATGCGATGCGCTTCCCGGAGAGTCTTAACTGTGCAAAATTAGGAGAATAGGGGGTAGGCTGAGCAAATCGTACATCAAATTCCGCTGTTTTCCCATCGCCAACGCACCCTCGTGGTCAGGTGCGTTGACCTGGCGAAATATGGTTTTTCTTCTTCTCGCGAATTTTGGCTTCCAGCTGGTCAAGTAGGTTGGAGTAATGTTCTCCTGTAATTATTCTGCCTTTTGCAAGGTAATCAATTAACCGGATCCCTTTCATATCCCAAAAAACGCTGGCCATGACCTTTTCGGCAGATGCGGTCGATTTCGCTTTCTTTGGCGCTGAACCACTAGCTTCCACGCACTGTTTCGACTGCTGTTTCGTTTCTGGCGTTGGTGGACCCATATGTCATCCATGGTGACGAATCGCCGCACAAACTCTGTTGGATCCCTATTGAATCGGACAAAAGATTGCTGCGAAAATCGTTTGCGTATTTGCTTATTCAGCTAATGCGGCACCCATCTAGCGCAGAGCTTTCGCATCTTGTGCAAGATGTTTCTCACCCTTTCTTCCAATATCCCCACAGCTTCAGTTATCTCACTCAGCTTTACTCGCCTATCGTCCAACACGATATCATGCACTTTTTCAATGGTTTCGGGTGTGGTTGAGATTTTTGGCCGTCCTCACGTGGGTCATCTTCGAGGGATATCCGACCACGTATAAATTCAGCTGCCCACTTTTTAACGGTTGACACGGAAGGAGCAGAGTCCCCGTAAACTTTTGTCAACTTCGGATGAATTTTCTTAGGGGTTAATCGATCCAAAACGATGAATTTTATTACCGCACGATATTGAAGTTTGTCAATTTTAACGAAAACGCAAAAATCGTGTAAATAAGCTACTTGAAAGTATAAGTTCAAACTTGTCATACGAACTAATGGCACGTGCACCCAGGCCGGAAACATAAATTTTTCCTGATTGGAGCGCCATCTCTGTGTCATGCCGAGAACTATTCACCTTACCCTCGTATATTTGAGGGAGCATAGAACATTTAGACGTAAGATTCCTGTACATATTTTAATATTGAAGTTATGATATTGTTGTAGTGTACAAATTGTTTATCACTTATTAGAGTTGATTATTGCCGTAAGGTTTGTACCTAACTTCCAATGTGTGTGAAGTTATATATGTATGAGTGATAATTTCGAGAGCTACTGTAATCTAAAAATATTTATTTAGAAGTTAGGGTATTAAATAAATAAGAGTGTGAATAAATTTGATCAAGGTAGGTAAAATAAAATAGGTAAACATAGATAAGATTTTGCAATTATGTTGATAATTTATTTATACTCATTTTTCCTTCTAGATCTAAGCTTTAGCTGTAGACAAACAATTTTATACAGAACAATGTTGACAAGTTGTTTTCTCCTGTCTGTTGATAAATTGACGATTCAATATTTCATTTCCGCTCTCAATTTACATTTCCCTAACTTTTAAGTATATTTTTTTTTTGATATTAACATTTTCATAATGGTTCTGTTAAAACTGCATGATTTTTACTATTAATTATAACGATACATGTAATATTTTTAAACAGTAATGTTATAATAAATTTATATAAAATGACTTACGTTATTGACGTTTTGGTAAGTACCTATGTAATCATTTTTTTTATACATACGTGTTCTAGCGTTACTTGTTTTTCATTATATAAATTTAAATAGTCATTATTTATCAATTAACTTTTATTTTCTAAGCCTAGAATCGAGTTGAATTCTTATATTAATGAGTTCGCTGTTCACACGTAGCCGCCATAACAAATACATCATCAAAGTTCACTCAGAGGCTTCTAGATGGCGTAATAGTATATAGTTGGCCGCAAGTTTCTACTTTGTCTGTGAAATAGATAATTTTAACTCTGTACTTGAAAGATGGCTCGTTCTGTACATATAAATATGGTATGTGCCTGTTATGGCACAGTATGCGGTAAGATAAGCGGTACTATTTACTTTCTTAATTAATTAACAAATCGTAAGAAGAAAACGATTAAGTTTAAATTCTTAGTTTTGAAACATTTAATAAATGGAAATCTACAATTATATCCGCATAATTATGCAGCTCTACCTTCAACATAGATGTTTACTTATCTAAGAATGAAGCGATATTACTTTTTCCTCACAGTTAAACAAAATTTTACGTGAAACTAAAACTGGTTTTCTTACATCAATCAACCTTTAATAAAATATTAATTGGGTTTGAAATCGTGTATTTTTATTCTTTTAGACAATAGTAAACGTTTCGATAACAATTTACAGTTATCGTCCTCAGTAAATGATGACAGTTTTAAAAAATTAATTGTCAAACAATTTATTTATGTATAGAACATGAATGGAACAACACACGACCTTCGAAGCACCAGTGAAAATGGAATACTTTTAATAGCCATTTTTACCTTCCAACCTACATATACATATGTAGGTATAGAAGGTGTATGTTACTATCCACAATAACTCCAGAACGAAAATACCTGCGTACTAAAAATGTTGTATTTCAGCTTGTTTTCATTGGGCTTGGAGCCGATTAGATTTTGGGAGAAATCCAACGGCTGGAGGGGGTATTAGAGTCCGTTTTTTTGTTTTTATCAAATATTTCTAAAACAGCTGCACATTTCAAAGATATAAAAATACCTAGATATGAACTTTAAACATATCGATGAATAATGTTCTATGCCATTTTTTGATACGACCCGTAATTTAGCGGTAAATTTAAAATTTTTTTCAATATCTGAATAAGAAAAAGAAAATTTTATTTTACATAGCTTTTCTTTATAAAGTTTCTTAATATAAGGCAAGGTAAGTCTAAAAATTATGTATGAATGATAATGGTTAAAACTGTATTATTGCTTTTGTTTTTACAACATTGCCTGTTTTTGTTATGAACGTATGAAAGAGGTTGCATAGTTACCCTAAAAAAAATTATAATTACCATTATTTCATCTCTTTTAATTTTTTAAGTTACCATCTAGATGTCTATTATTAACCTCTGCCTGACATGAAGTTTTAAACGTCTGTTTGACATAGATTATTGTTTTTGTTTTTATAATGTTGCTTATTTTCGTAATTTATTATAAAAGAGGTTGCATTATTATCCTAAAACAAATGTTATTAAATTTATTTCATTTTTTTTAATTTCCATTTTGTAGATTAGAAGGTCATGTGGTGTTCTACACCAGATATTTTTTAATATGTTCATAAACGAAAATAGACAATATTGTAACAAACAAAAACATTTATTTAAAAAATACAACTACCGAAAATTTTATTGAATATAAAAATTGCGGGATAAGGCGAGGAGAACAATCGTACAAAGGAAAAAAGAAACGTGGCACAAGTATTTTTTTTGAGATGTGATCTAAAATCATATCAAACCTAGGTAAACACTTTACACGCCCCTCAATCACTTTGCAATTCAAATGGAACTGACGTGACTGGGTCAAATCGCATTGCCGAATGATGTGCTTCTTATTTTGAGTTATATTATGGGTTATTTAGAGAACAATAACTTACAAGACAGCGTTCAATCTGGATTCCGAAAGAACAGATCTATTCTAAACCAAATATGTTACCTAGAAAACGACATACAAAATAGTTGTTCAGAAGGAAAACATCTAGTGGCAATTTCCTTTGACATCCAGAAAGCGATTCATACCGCTTGGCGATACGTGATACTTAAAACATACGATTGAGGTTTAAAAGGAGAGTTAACAATATTCCTTTCTTAAAAATCGCCAGTTTAAAGTACGTGTTGAAGATGTGTATACTGAATATAATATTCAGGAGCATGGTTTACTACAGACGCTGGGTACCTCGCTAGTTCTTGAAGTGGTGATCCAATACTGCTAACAATCGATCTCAAAGTAACTCCGTTCTTGTGTATTTTCGATAAACCATAAAACTTTGGGCATTTTAATTACTTTTCCCGTGGAATAATGTTGTACTTCTGGATCGATGTTTGTTGCCTTGATCTTCCTACTTGTAACTTTTTCTAAGTAAGTCGTACGTTTCGACTTGGATGTGTTGATAGGCCAAATCCTCTAGTAGCTTTTTTATTTTTCCATTGTAGTCGTCAATATCTATTACTACCGTTGCGTTTCCCTTGTCAGCGGGAAGCACTATTATGTATTTGTTTTCTTTTAAGACTTTTAGAGCCTGTAGTTCCTCGTTAGATACGTTGTTCTTTGGTGGTTGTACAGTTTTCAGCATTCTCGTTACATCCTGGCGGATTAGTTCCGTTGGGTCCTCTGGGAGCGTAAATATCGATGCTTCTACTCAAAAAAGAAATTCTGATAGTGTCAAGTTATATTTTGATACGTTGTATACCAATTTATCTATATTTGATTGTTTCGCCATTGTGCGTGGATTTTGTTGTCATTTTAATCGTTCAAATTTATTAATCTGTTTCGCTGTGGTGACCTGGTTGTCTGATCTAAATTGTGCAATCTGTTCAAATATATTCCATATTTTTGTATGCAATTTGTTGCTTAGATTTAGGTGTTGTCCCAGTAATTGGGCTATTGAAAAAAATTTATCCATTGTTTTTTATTTTAAAACTTTACCACAGATTATATTAATAGTTGATGCAAAAAACTCTAAACTTTTTTGACTTATAAGCAATTTAAAATTGATACAATTTTAAAAAGAATCAGGCGACTACAAACCCGCCACGATTGGTCGGCATGTTTGTGACGTCATAATGTTAAATTAATTCTCAATAGTACAGTGTCAACGGCTTCTACATGTAAATTGACCAAAAATATCCGAAACTTAGTGCAAAAAAATTATTTATAGTAACTTGTTTAGTCATGTGTGATAAAGTTTACGTCATAATGTTACATCAATTGTCAATAGTAGTGTTAACGGCTTCTACATGTAAATGGACTAAAAACTTCCGAAATGTAGTGCAAAAAAATTATTTATAATAGCTTGTTTAGTCATGTGTGATAAAGTCTACGGTTAGATTGACAACTAAACTTGTGCGGTACTGCATCAACTTTAATTTTTGCTCTACCGCATTGTAGTATAGTAAATATAATTCCCCATATCTTCTTTCAGCTAAAAAAACATCAACTCATGAGAATTATTTAAATGACATTATAACAACGGTAGAAGCACCATTATATACATTTTTAAAATTTCAATTTCGTATAGTACATAACCTAACGCGCAATTAAAATATAAACTATTAAATTAAACCGAAACCATTCAATAACCGTGTACAAATTTATTATTTAATCGTTTTAAATTATTCATAGAAATTTTTTTGATGCTATGAATTTTAAAAGTTATGATTCGGAGTTTAGTTAAAAAATTTTATTACCGAATTCTGTTTATTCAATTTATACGTTTAAATAAATAATTATTAATTACTACATTATTATAAAATCCCGACCTCTAAGGTTTGACATTTTTTATATATTTATCAATATATTAACGATAATAACAAGATTTAATGGATTAAAAGTCAAAACACTGTATCAGCTGTATGCTACGATGAGTAAAAATAAACATTGTGACGTCACACGCGCTCTGGTTTGTTCGGGAACTTTCGGCTTGTTTCCGGTACTGGGTTCAAAAATGTATTTTTATATTACAAAAAAATTTTTTTTTCAAAAACCCAATTGTATGTTGACGGTATTTAAAGTTCTCCTGGTGTCTTGGATTGATTCTCGTAATAAAGCTAAACCTCTTCGTCATATAATGTTTCCGATTAGCCGGTTTCTCCTGGTTCGTAGTTTCTCGAATCTCCTCGTCTCTTGGTAATACTTCCTCCCCTCAAATATTCTCCATTCTCTTGGTCGACTATTGCCTTATTGAGGCTGATAAAATTAAATAATATTATTTGTAACGAAACTATCCACACGTATAAGTTTATATAAAATATAAATACACAATTTAAAAACCCAAAAGATAACTATTTTAATTATGTATAATAATCGTGAAAGTTTACATTTTCAAACTCTCACGGAGTTGTCGACCTAGCGAAAAACATCACAATGGAAGTGACTATTAGTGCCAAGTGCTAGACATTGGTATTAGAAAAGTTCTCTAGGCAAATACATAAGATAACGGAAGAGAAAAGTCTGCTAAGTTGTAGTTAATTGAAAGACGTCGCACTCACGGCTTATAATTTAATTAAAAAGCAGAAACTGCGTGTACATAATAAAGCAAAAAAATAAAAAGAGTTAAAAACTCTTTATTTAGTAATCTTTTAGTTTACATAAAAATGTACACTAAATTTGTCTTTTTATAAAATTATTTTATAATTATAATAATTTTAAACTAAGTTTAGTAAACAGAAAATGAAAAGAAATATTTTGTTTCTCTTCACAGTTGAAAAACTTTTGTTCTAAACACATAATTGACGTTTCTTAAAGACCTAAAGTTTGTTTTTAAAACAGATACTTCGTTCTCTTAAGTGATCTAAAAACCAGTAGCTTAAAGCAATTATGATTGGTTAAAATTTTGGGGTGCAAATTCCTACACCGACTTTTAATTAAATTTAACATAAACGTAGTCATAAACTGACGAGTTGGGTAATTGCAATTTTTTTTAATTTCGTACGCGTTTTACATTTAGCGTTTACTGGATTATCTCTCACGTATCAAATGACCAAAGAAAAAAACGACAATTATCACTTTAAAAAAAATTCTGGTATTAATATTTAGCTTACATGATACGTAGGTATGTGCTCATTTTGTATGAAAAATGGAATTGTCCGTTAATGCAATTTTAACTGTAACGACTCAGCTAACGTTTGACACTGTTTATGTACAGTTCTTTCTATTTAATTTTATTTCCACATTTTCGCATTGTTTGTTTCAATTTTTCTTCCTTTTTTGTTTATTCTATCTCAATTGCTGTTTTATTTACGGTTAAGCATAATTTTATTTCGTTTATGATATTTTTATAACTGCGTTTATGTTATTCAGTCTAAATACGTTCATTTAACCGCGTTACCTTGCAATTTTTTCTCAAGCGCTACAGGATGCTGAGAAATAGTGTGTGACAAAAGGCCATCGAAATTACAAAATATTTTTTTGCCACAAGCATAATTTATTGAAACTTTCTTTCTTTTTCTTAGTTCTTAAAATTTTGTGTCATATCGTAGTGTCCCAAGGTACTCTATCCTTAAATATGTAATTTGAAATTACGCTCAATAATTAAAACACAATAAATAAGAGCGTAATATTGAACTTATTCGCATTAATGAAAATTCAAGAAAAACTCGCTGTTTGCTGTCCTTACATTGACTTTCCTGGCTATAATTAAAACAGTAGAAGTTATTAACAAGTCTGATATTTAATTACTCGCAAAACTCAAATCTGATAAAGAGAATTGGCCGAGTTATGTGAGTGAAATAGGATTTGATGAGATTGAGTGTTGCATCATGTGGTTAACAATGAAACTACTCAAATTATAATTAACGAGTTTTGCGCTATTATGGTTCAACCCATTAATGTGCTAAATTGGGAAAGAACCACCAAGAAAACCCAATTTATTAATACATAAGTAATTACACAAATTCATTAATAAATCAACTAACAAAAAGAAACAATGAAAGGGTTCGATATATACCGATACACAATTAGCAGGTTAAAGTGCGTACAAAATTATAAAATTTAGTAACAGAAAAAAACTAAAAAGCAGTTTGACTACACATCAGCACAAAAAAAACAAGTAGAGAATCACACCCACAATTCTGTCATATATCAATCAGATTAAAAATTGTAATACCGAACATGTGGCCTTTAAGTTAGCACTAATGTAAATAAGAAAATAATAATGGATCCAGATTAACTGCACTTGGATAAGAACAAAAAAAATAGGCAAGGCATTTACACATACACAATTGTGTGGTTTATAAAAGCGCAAAAATACATACGTTTAATTACAATAAATTACATATGTAAAGAAAAATCAGTTCGAAGACAAACAATTCTAAATAAGCTGGCTGCATCAAAGACACAAAAAAAACTTCATCAAAATAAAGCCTTGCAAGACCCAGGTGCAAATAAATCATAACAAAGTGGACGGTAACTTACACGCAAGTGACTACGCTATAAACGACAGCATCCCTTCATCAGCTTACACGTTCATCTATATACATCTCTACATTTAACAATACGAACGGGTTAGTTTAACAGTAACAATGGGATTCGAGATGGTTTTAAGATGATCTGGACCCGTGTCTGTAAACCTCGGTATCGTTTATAACAATTTAACTGGGGGTCTGTCGTACCACGTTTGTCCACGCCTTACTCTATACACGGGCGAAAACATTAGTAAACAGTCAATGCCAAGTTATACAAGCAATGAGGGAGGGGACACTATACTGTCTGCCGCGGAGTCCTTTTATTTTAACTGATTTCAGCGTGCTTGCGTAATTAAATAGATACTTCTTGCAAGGCAATGATTGATTTTTCATATGTTAAATAGTCTTGTTGAATTGTTTGCTGCGAGCTTTAATTTACATTAAAATACCTAATTACGTTTGAATATACTATTGAAATTATTC
Source organism: Vesta saturnalis (assembly GCA_036346205.1). Lineage (NCBI taxonomy): Eukaryota > Metazoa > Arthropoda > Insecta > Coleoptera > Lampyridae > Vesta > Vesta saturnalis. The sequence goes on from JARFJB010000246.1 coordinate 494,415, forward strand.
GCAATAGTGCAAATTCAACAAAGAAAGTCGCTAAGGGATGTGTCTTGATTTTACTGACAATAATACTACTCTTACTCAAATTATGTCCGCCAAAAAAGATCGATCTTTTCCCGTTGTAAGTATGAATGGCTCAGTTCTTAAGTTTTCAGACTATTACTCAGTTGGGTATGACTGTATCTTCAAATCTCTCATGGGTTGACGATCTTCTGTCAGCTACCAAAACAGCTGCTCGTAAAATAGGCTTTTTGTACAGATCTAAGCAGTACTTACCTCTCGACAACTCCTGCTGTATAAGGCCCAAATTGGACCTCATCTGAAATATAATTCTCACTTCTGGGTTAGTGCTCCCCAATACGCTCTCTATATCGTTGATCGTATTGAAAAGAGAGCGATTAGGCTTATAAATGACCCGTCCTTTACTTCTCACATACAGTCCCTTGAGCATAGAAGGATGGTTCTTTGTATTATCGCTATTACAACGGCTATTGTGCTAGTGAATTACATTCTTTGATACCATCTCCGGCTATCTTTGCGAGAAACACTCGGTTCGCTCATTCACATCATCAGTATGCAGTACAAATCTCCACTTGTCGTACCAAACGGGCGCAATCCACATTTTTCTACACGGCTTCTAAACTCTGGAATGATCTCCCTAGTTCCTGTTTTCCTCTCACTTATGATATTAGAAAATTTAAGGTAGCTGTTCATAGGCATCTATTGGCAATTCATTATCCCTCTATCCATCCTCCTAAGTGTTACTTAGTGCTTTAGCACGATAGGCCTAATTTAGCCTGTTCAGGTCCACAATCATAAAAAAAAAATTAATTGCTTGCCTTACATTGACTTTCCTGACAATAATTAAAACATTAGAATTTATTTAGAAGTCTGATATTTAAATACTCGCAACACTCTAATCTGTTAAAGAGAATTGGCTACGCTGTTATGTGAATGGGATAGGATTGGATGAGGAAGTGTTGCATCATAGTGGGACAGGTAAACAATGAAGCTACTCAAATGTGAATTAACGAGCTTTGCGTAATGATGGTTCAACCCGTTATTGTGCTAAATTGCGAAAGAACCACCAAGAAATCAGTAAGTGCACAAGTACATTAATAAATCAAATAACAAAAAAAAACAACAAAGGGTTAAATATATAACAAAACACCGTTAAATTAGGTTAAAGTGGGTACATAATTACAAAATTAAGTAACAGAAAAAAAAATGAAAATCAGTTTAACTGCACATAAACACATTACAAAAACAACCAGTGAAATCGCGCCCACAATTGTGTAATAAATAAATCAGAATAAAATGGTGACACCAAACATATGGGCATTATACAAGCAATCATACCTGTCTTTAAGTCAACACCAAAGTAAATAAGAAAATAATAATGCCGGTTAAGGTACATATAAATATAACAAAAAGTAAAATTAAACAGGTAACATTAAGATAACTGCAATGCAGTATAACTACACATAAACAAGGACACAAAAATAGAATTCAAGGAATTTACACTTACACAATTGTATAGTGAATAATAAAAGCACAAAATACATACGTACAATTACATATATAAAGAAGTCAGTTCGTAGACAAACAATTCTAAATCAGTTGGCCGAATCAAAGACAAAAAAATAATTAAAACAAAGCCTTGCAGGAGTACGGTACAAATAAATCATAACAAAGCGACCGATAAGCTACCCGCAAGCAAGACGCAACAGTTTGAGTGACTGCGTTAGAAGCTACAGCATCCCTTTCTCAGCTTTCACGTTCATCTATACACAACAATAAGAACAGTTAGCTTAACAGTAAAGATAGAATTGGAGGTGGTTTTAACGTCATGTGGTTTATAACAATTAACTGGCGTTTATTGTCTCACGTTTTGTCCACGCATTATATTCTCTACACGGGCGAAAATACTAGTCAACAATACCAACTCAATGAGGGAGGGGCACAGTACTGTTTGACGCGGAGTCCTTTTACTGTAACAGATTTCAAATTAAGGAGCATGCTTGCGTAATTGAATGGAAACTTCTTGTAAGACAATGATTGCTTCTCAGTAGGTTACACGCGCTTGTTGAATTGCTTGCTGCGTGCTTTAATCTACATTTAAATACCTATTTACGTTTGAATATAATCCTTTAATTAATCACTTGATCTCCAATTCTTAACGGGTTAAGATAAGCCGTTTAAACTCAAGAGGACAACGATCATTTATAGATGTATTGCTTACCCGCGCGCTTATTAAAACCCGAATATTTAGCGATACGTTTATTTACACGACCACTTTAATTTTGAGAAAAACTTACATTAAAACAACACAGAAAACAAAAGAAACCAAATTCGCAGTTTTAGATTTACTGAAATGTACACGATAAAATCTTTATAGACAGAACGATTTATAGTGAGGGTTTGAATTAAACAATCAAATCGATCCGACTTGAATCTAAACTCTTAACTGCAACTCTCCAAATCCACCCCCCGTTTTTAAAAGAATTATTACGTGGGAATATTTTCACATTTGTTACTAAAAGAAGTATTAATTTTTAAAATATGTACTCGTACGCAACAAACCCTATATCTAGGTCTCGAATTTCAAAGTACCAAACAAAGAAGCCTTTTGATTTGTGGTATGTTTCGATGAAAAATTACTAGCTGCGACGTTTTTACCTCAAAAATGTGTGTATAGAAATTTTCAATGATTTGTCACGGTCTTTCGGTAAAGGCAGTTTCGAGAGAACACCTGTTTTCTACCCCAACATGTTTTTATTTTTCTTTTCTTTCACGGTAACAATTGCGATTTGAAAATGTTTGTTACATTAATACAATTTTCTCGGCCCGCTACCTACAATATTAATCTCATTAAATTAATTCAATCTTAAATGTTAAAAAACTTCTATTTTATTTTGTTTATATTCTATCTAACGAAAATAATTGAAAAAATGGTTTGCAACAAGATCTACTCTTTTGCAATAAAACATTTTTCACTGTTCGAAAATACGGTTTTAGGCTCGACTTACCTACAAAATAGCAACCGTTTATCTTATTTACAAAATACACGATAACGTGAACGATGGGAAACCTAAACTGCCTTTGTTTTAACTTCATCTTTTGACACAGTTGACCCAAACGTCCCTTGCGAAGCGTTACGTTCCTTACGACCCAGGGGAAATAGTAATAACTTATTGATGTCATATTTAAATAAGTGAGAAACCGTTGTCTTTTTTAATCAGGTGATACACTTGAATTAAGTCTTGGTGTAAGGCAGGGTTCAATTTCAGGTTCTCTACTTTTGATTCTGTTTGTGAATATTTTACACAATTACATATCAAAAGGTGACGTTTTTATGTATGCCGCCGATATCACTATTATCAATTAACGCAGAGGGAGAAAGAGACCTTGAAAACCAAACATAAATCGTTTTAAACGAATTTACACTTTAGTGTGACTATTAATATATGTTGTGTAAATAATTACAAAAGTCTTGCTACAGAATACTACTTGATTTACACTTTAAAGAGTCACGCAGACTTATCTTTACGGCTCATAATGTTATCACGGTAACTTATATTTACATCTATAAGACTGCATGTTATATTTATACAAATTTAGATAGATTTTTGCAAGTAAGGCGTGTTCATAGTTATCGTACGTGATTGGCACATAGATTATGTATTCTACAGTCAAATCTGTCAGGATACAAAGAATCTACTAATTATAGTGGTATCACATGATCAAACCACGCTAAAGCGCCAGTAGGGTTATAAATAAGCGGGTTTACGGTTGAACTCGCTGAAGACGGACGGGTCCTTAGTAAGACGTAAGGTAGTTGAAATGTTGCTTCAAATTACATTACATTAACCATACAATAAAACTGAGAGGGCGCCACTACAATCGGTATGTATGTGTAAGTGTCCATGGGCTAGATAGGACCACCTTGAATGACTGCATAAGGACTAACTCAAATTTAATCATAAAAAAAGTCCTGAAAACTATGTTAAACTTGGTCTGAATAAGTTTTTAATAATATTTGCACCACTTCTTAGTAAAATTGATAAATCACCTCTTGTATGTGAAATAAATTTTCGTGCTCTAATCGTAAATAATTTTAATTTGATTTAGTACCCAGCTATCGTGAAGTGACAGTAATTTATCAAACCTGAAACGGGTTATACTAAATACAGTTTTTACACTTGCATCAATTTTATGCATTATTCTGCAACACAACCGTAAATCGTATCGACAGAACTGTGAATACAGTAGACATTAGTTAATTTGGTTTTCTGTTAATGTACGTCAATTGATTCACATAAAAACAAAACACAAAGACATGCGTTTGTATTAGCTCTGGATAATTATTCCTTTTAACAGAAATAACGTTAACTATAAATCTTCCTGTATTGTGAGTAGAACACCTTTAAGTAATAGTTCTAAACGTTATTGAAATGGATGGGTGCATGCGTAGATGTGTGTGCGTGCGCGTGTGGGCAAACACGCACAAAAAAAGTTGTCACTACCACTCTGGCTCTGGTAATTATATGTCTGTTCCGGCTTAGATAGAAAATACAATAGATGGCGTCGCTGTTAACTGGGATTTATGCAAATACCGGCTAAATTGTGAAATCAAATCAATGGCGTCATTTATAACCGGAATTCACTATAATCCCTGTTAGAACTTATGGATTTTATTTGTAAATAAATTTTAAACGGAAAAACGTTCATATGCTTTATTTCAAATAAAACAAAATTTCAAATAAATAAATATTAAAAGAATCAAATATAACTTTACGTAGGTAACAATATAAAAGCTTACATAATGTGTGTTGTGTTCCACATTTCTTGCACATCCTCTTATTAGTTGTACATTTAATGTTCCTCCAAAGAAGGCATAAAGCGCACATTATGACGACAGCATTTTTCAAATAAGCTACTCGTTTCATCACACTAATTTATAATCACAGCATTGTTTTCAAAACATTGACAAAAAGGTCTTTTACATTTATTTAAAACTAAAATACGCCGAGATTACGTGAATCCTGGGTGTAGACAAGTCATCTATTTTATTTCATAATTTAGCTGTTTTTATAAATCCGGGTTTTTGGGGTAATTTTTTTGTATTTTATGTTTTAGCCGAAGTCATCTATTTTATTTCATAATTTAGCTGTTTTTATAAATCCGGGTTTTTGGGGTAATTTTTTTGTATTTTATGTTTTAGCCGAATTTAGCATGAATACCGAACCAGGATACTAGTCACACCATTCCAAAATTACACTTTTGTCGTGTTGTAGATTTATTTATTTATAACGCTAGCATATTAATAATCAAAATCGAGGTCAAAACTCAAAAGAAACACCAAGGATGCATATCACAGTTTTGATTAATATATTACTTCTGTTGTTGCATAGTTGCTCAATATACATTTCTTTTGAAGGGTCCTGAAATCATGCTTTTCGTCATAAGATTTTCGTCAACAAATAAAGCAAAGGAAAGGCGTGTAGTTTATTATCGTAGAATTTCTGAACACCCTGTATAGCTGTTTGTTAATGGACTGCCATTTTACCACAACCATTGTGTTTAATCGGTACCCAAGTGTATTGATTAATAAGTAAAATGACATTTTTATTTGCCTTTTTGATAACTAGAAGCAATGTAGGTTTGTTTACTGTAGATAGTGACTAACTAAACATCACGAAACACCATCGATAACTTTGTTTGGTGTATTAAATTTTTCACATCTTGATAGTCACGATATATATATATATATATATATATATATATATATATATATATATATATATATATATATATATAGTGCTTTCATTGCAAAACTAGTCACCCTTAATATTTTTCTAGTAATGGAATTTCGACCTAGAAAAAAAATACGTCAATTTAGATGTTGAGGGGGACTTTCAAAAACAGTGTTCATGGAATTTTACTTTTCACCCCTTAATCCCCACTCCCCTCACTTTAAAATTTCAAATTGCACCCCATAGCTTGCGATACATCATTTTGAAGGTATTCAAAATACAAATCCAACGGCGTTCAGAAAATTGATTTCCATCGCCCCATTTTGAAATTACAAGCGAAAATGACAATACTATAGGAATAAATTTTGTTCAAGTCCAAGCCTTTAGTCTTATGTATTTCGAAATTTTCTCTTGTAAAGGTATTCTGTATTAAAGTATACCGTAGTTTCTAGCACTAGTATTTGTTTGTTATTAATTAAAATTACATCAAATTTTTCAACATTCAATTCTACGAGTTTTATTATTACGCTCAAAGGTAACAATGTACCTGAAGCCATTCCTGTAAAAATGGCTGAATTGCTTGATTTTGATCAGTAAACAATCCTATGGGTATGTTTGGATATTTGTCTTGCAATCATTTTTGCCTTCCTGGGTGTTTATTAACGATTAATTCCACGTCTACACGAGCAACAGTTTTTTCCCGTCGAAGAAAATATTCGCTAACCGTCTTAACTATACCCCCGCTTTTACTGTATACCCAGGATACTTGTAATGTATTCTACGAATAGCAGATTTCCAAGCACCTTTGTGTGCATCAACGGCTATGTTTGTTGGCACTACTCTTACACAAGCATTTTGCCGTAATTAAGGGAGTTCCAACCTCAACAAGAGCTTATGTATTTTTAAATAAGTTTCTCTTGTATCTAGATACAATTTTATTGTTTCTCTTAAATCTAGGCTTGTAACAGGAAATACCCAACGTACTAGTTTCGTCTCCTATTCAGAACTTTGTATTGTTGATCGATTCACTCCATACTTTTTCTGAAGTCTTAGAAAGCAAAGGAAGGAAGAGGCCACGTATTTCATTCCCTCCCCTAGGGGGAGGACAAGCTGCTTGAGTTCTCCAAATTCTTTCAGCCACAATCATGGGTTCCCAACATACATACATTAAGTATGTATGCACGGTGGGATTAAGGAGGATAGATGCGACCAGGATAGGATCGGAAGGAACCGAGTTAGGGCTTGAGATGATATAAATCATTTGATTTTAATCAGCATGATTTTTTTAAATAAAAATAATGATTAATTTAGTTTAGAAAAGGAGGCTCAAATTTGAACACTTAAAAATGTATTTGTTCATAAAAAAAAATAAAACCTTGATGCATTTTTATGTGGTAATATTTATTTATTGTAATAATCGAAAATAAATTCAGCATTCATCTGCTTTTTACAAAAATAAAACTATTAAAAAATGTTTTAATGCAAAAAAGAGAACTATATTAAAAAAAAAAAAAACTAAATGTTGCTGAACGTCTATAATAAGTGTTATAATGCTTAAATAGAAATACTAGTTTAGCTGCTTTGTCACCGCCAAGTCTGTTTCTCATATCTGAATGTATTAATCCATAGGTAGAAAACATCCTCTCGATATAAGCAGAGGATGCACAGGCACACAAAACAGAAATCACTATAGGCAACACGTGCTTAAATTCTGAAACATCTTCTTGGGATCTTCACCATTGTACTGCTGTTACATTTTTTTCATCCGAAAACATAGTTTTGTGAAAAGTGTCTGACTTGGCTTCCAACTTAGTTAGTAATGGTAATAATCCTGGGTCTGAAAAATATTTATAAACAATATCTAAAGCATCCCTCTTTTCTTCAGCTAGTAATGGATATTCTTTGTTTATATTTATTGTAGGATCCAACATATTTTTTATTAAATATTTGTTAATGACGCAAGCTTCTTTCTTCTGCAAAACTGTCAGTGTCAAAAATAGCCATTAACTTTTTCCATGTGTAAACTACTCGAGATAAAAATGCACCCTTTTGTTGTATTACGTCAAGTGCTATAGAAATTGGTTTTAGCAATTGTAGAAAATCTTCAGCCATTCTTTTAATATAGATATCTGAAACTTTTTTTCAAAATCACTGGATTAATATCTTCGTTATGCTGTTCACGTATTAATAACAATGTCGGCCATTCCTTTACATAGATCTCAAGACAATCTGAAAGTGTATTCCCTCGAACATCTTGAGGTAAGACCAATTCCTTGTCCCCTTTTTCTTTATACCAAGCATTTGGCAAATGTGTATTTCTGAAATATTTCACAATTTGTACTATATGTTCTTTTACCCGCAATGCTTCTAAATCTTTGGAGAGCAAACTAAGCTACTGCGCCGAACAACCATATGTAATTATAGGATAACTGAACGACTCGGAATTTTTTTTCTTCATACTGACTATGTTGGCCGTATTATCTGTCACAATACTGAGGGTGACTTTACAGTTATATTCATTTTTACACTTATTTATTTAGTTAATATCCAACTCGGTAAGATAGTCAGCTGGATGGGGATGACCGGATGTATCTATGCTTTCCAAGAGAACACTGTTTCCATCCTCTGCTATCAAAACGACACAGATTATTGGCTCATTATGTACATTGGACCATCCATCTAGGGACATGCAAACAGACTGTCCAGACAACTTCTTAAAACATTTAGATTTTTCTTCCTCAAATATTTCATTCAGAAGCGTTGACGATAACTGAAATCTAGATGGAGGAACGTAACCGGATCTTGGCATTTCTATGGTTTTTCAAATTTCCTTATTTTCTATCACTCTAAAACTGCAATTTGTTGCGTAAACGGCTTTGGCTATTTGTATGTTCAATTCTTTCTTCTTATTTTGTCCAGTTCGCACAACAAAAGGACCCAAATAACCTTTACTTCCACTATTTTCACTTTCACCTACACTTCCCTTTTTACAGTTCTCGCTTCTCTGTTTTTTTTTTTGCATCTGGATAATTTCATTATGGCTAATTCCAGGCTGTGACTGACAATCACCATATCAATAGTTTTACTTTCAGCGGTTTCCCAGTGACTTTTTGGTCTGTCCACTAGACCTTGCAATTCTTTACCACACTTTTTACACACTGCTCTGCAACCTAGTTTACCAACCACTTTCTTTCTTTTTTTTTTTTTTTCTTTTTACTTTTTTTTTACAAAATATCGCCAAATACTAAATTCCTTTCTGCCCCGGATTGTCATGACTCCAAATGTCTTGCTAGATTACCCACAGAACCTAAAATATTACTAATAACTAGAATAAGTGCGTGTCACTTATATAGCTGAGAGTTTTCTGCCAGTTTTTACAAGTTTCAACAGTTCCCCTAACTCGCAAAACTGCGTGAACAAAATGTTTACGTTAATACTTGTCGAGTTTTGCTTCCTATCTGTACTATTCCTGCCTGCTAGGATTGTAAAGTTTAATAAATAGATTTTATTAAACGAGTAGAAACTTATATTATACATTTTACCCGCGCTTAAACGCCCATCAAGTAAAAATTTGTTAGATTCTTAAATATCTGCTAATAAGACTAGGAGAAGCAAAAATTGTACAAAAATCGTGATGTATACAGGTATTTAGTTACGTAAATGATATTTTTTATTACAAGTGAAACTATCCTAAACTACTAAATGCTTCAAAATAAAAACACATTTTCATTGTTGTATATTGAATAGAAATAAGATTTATGACCCCACATGCAGTATGCAGTAAATGAAAAAGCTAAACTAAATTTGTAAGGTGGGTTTAGAAAAAGACTTCTGCTGAATAGCTAGATTAAATGTAATATAACTATTTGAATCATCACAATTTCAAGAGTAAAGAATAAAGATTATTTTAATTTAATAATTTATTTATATTCTGAATAAAAATGCATCAGCACAATGAACGAATGTTGTTTGTTTACCTTATTTTGTTTGTTGCAGTTCTAGTAGTTTTGTAGTGGTTTTTTTTTATTTTATTTTATCATTTTACCTATACAAGGACGTTTAAACGCTGCAACCCTACTGCCTGCAAATATTTGTTTGCTTAACAAAACGTAACATAAATAGTTAGAATTATTTGAAAATAATATATTAATAAAAACTAGTCAAATTTTAAAAAAATACAAAAAAAAATCGATTTTTTTTTTAAATCATGATTTTTATCAACCCTGCTGAGTGAGTATTCGCTTAATTAGCGTACATGGTGTGCTTATAGGCAGTGAACATGCCGTTATATGTGTATGAGGAAACCCCCAGAAAAAAAACTCATACATGGTAGACGGCAACAGGAATCGTACCCATTGCCTCCCGAACGCTAAGCAGGCCGTGCTTCCAATGCTCCACTAGCTCGGTTGCCTTAGAAAGCTAACAATCATTTTTTTTATGATTTACCAATATCGATCTATTCACCGTTGATTTACTAGACAATGCAGGTAATTTGTAAATTGAAATGTGATTTACATGCATCGTTATCTAAAAATTATTTTTTTTTAAAATAAAATCAAAAACAAACGAGTTACAACCTATTACTTGATAGAGTAAGGAAAAAGCTTCTTTTCTTTTTTAATGGTCAAAAAACACGTAGAAAAGGTATAATACAAAACTGTTCAGCCAATTACGAACTTGCTCGATTACGTAATTTTTTCACTCGTGCCAAATTGGCTTTATAATACTCTCGTTAAGCAATGGTATTTTTAATTCAGTGTTAATAAATTATCATTGTAGCACAATTGTGTGGTTATTTTTCCCATTTAGAATAACTTTGTTTTAAAAATTGAATAGAATATTTGTTACTTTAAAAAACCGCGCCGTATGTTAAACATAACATGCACATCCATAACGTAATGTACTCTTTTTCTATGGACTAAGCTATAAATTACTCCAATAGACACTAACATATTCAAGACAAAAGGAAGGTTTGTTTAACGTATCCACATCAACTAGATTTCTAAGCATTAAATTAAAGAGCTAATAACCATTAGTATTTGATCGCATAGAAACGGTTAACGTTTCCGTTCTGTCTAGGTCTCGGTGCTAAAATACAAAAACGACAAACTTTTTCTCAGACCTTTCGTTTTACACGTGAAATCATACCAAATATGAAAATGTCATAGATACAGTGAAACATAATCCTAAACCCACAATTTCTTTTACAGAATTAGTTGTGGTGACTATGTAATTCACTTCAAATCTACACATATGCAGGTTAAACCACGATTATTGTAATCTTGGTATTAAGTAATACGATTAGTATAAACACCTCTCAATTACGTCATCTGTTCAAAATACGCCGATCATATTTCTGAAGTCTGAGATTAAAATGATCTTGGTTTAAATCACCGTTGTGCAACCGGCCGTAAAACAAACATTTGTGACTAAGCATTTTTCACAGAATATACCGTATAACACTAATATTTCTTTGTTAACTATTTAATATCAATAATATTTAATTATGAACATTATAGTTAACATTAAAGCGTGGTAGAGCGTGTAATAAGCTATTATGTACCTTTTAGTCTCATTTTATGGTGTATGTTACTGTTGTTTAAAAGGTACTTTATACGTGTACTGAAATTTAGCAGAAAATTAACACAAAGGACTATATAATATTAATAATAATATGCTATTTGAGAGTTCCATAACAAGCAAAGCAAAGGTTCTATGTAATGAACAGTCTGAAGTGGTTGCTTCATAAAATATTAATTAACAGTTGGATTACATTAAGTGGTTTCAGTCAAAACATACTACAATTTATATTTGAGTATATGTGAAGAAAGAGAAAAAAAAGTTAGATATGTATTTACAAACTAAAATCCTTTTATTTCTGAACATTTAACATTCCTCGCAATTTAGAAATTTGCAGTCACGTGGACACATCTATGAACTATTTTAATTAGTTATACTGATTATTTTAGTCAGAAATTTACAATTCAATACCTAAAGCAACATTTAATTTGGCAAAAAATAATTTTGTCTTGTACACTTTATACAAAACTCACGTCATCAAATTATTGAAGTCATTAATAAGCGATATTGCCGCCAACAGAAGCGCGCTGCTTTAAATAGTATTACCATTGAGTAATAAATCATTACTCAGTTACTCAATGGTATTACTAAACGTAAGGTTGTTTAGGTTATAAAAGTGCAATAATATACAAGACAACCAAAATTTGGTAAATGTTATTATACTGACTCAAAATACAGTTACATAAATAGAATGATGACTTCAAAAACTGTTAATGCTCTAACGAAGCAAATCAAGATATTTCGTGTCAATTGCGACGATATTTGTACGTTTGGCAGATACAAAAAATGTAAAAAAGCAAAATGTGTCGAAAAATTTTAGAAACTTTATGAACAGGTCGTTGTTTTCTATTTTATTAAACTTCCTTTGTTGACGTTTCACATAGATCTAAGCTTTTTAAAAACAAATATTTTGTTTACGCTTAAAATGTTATGTGGTATTAATGAAGTACTTTTACGTTTTATTGTAAAACATCCACAATATTTATTAATTGTACACTCAAAAAGTTTTTGTGAACACTGTTAAAATGGTAAAATTATGGAGAAGAGGATAGTCAATAAACAATTGCTAGAAAACTATCACGGTATTAAATTTTGAATACAAATTTACCAATAATTTTATAATTATTATTGATAGCAATTGTATTCGTTTTGTTAAATCTAAACTTTTCACATCCATCAATTCAAGATATTTAAAAAACACATTGTTAAAGCTATTGTGTATTTCCAGTAGGTTAAAGAATTGTAAATGTAGTTATTGATATTGATTGTGTTTTATGTCAACCTTTTTTCTTTTCAAACTTTCCAATGTCGATATCTTTCGTCAATATGCTATAAAAGTAAATTAAGAAAAATTGCATCGATAATAGGCTTTAGTTTCTTTTCATACAATATTTCCGTTTGGGACGAGATGTGTGCAACATTACACTTTATCGTGCACAAATTTGTGTAAAACGAAGATATTTTCTTTATTCAAATATATTTAAGTTTATCAGTATTCATGTTATTATCATACAATCCTGTTACCTTTGTATCACGAAGTGCATTTTAGTTATTAAAATCATATTAATAACAGCGTTATTTAATTGCATACGAATTACATCAACGAGTCATCGAGCGTGAACAACAGTGTCGCGAAAATAAATCGAGCAGCACAATTACGAGTTTACAATACACATCTTAACAGTAAATTAATAGCAAATGAATAATAAATAGTGCACAAACAAGTAAAAAATTAAGTTTCACCCGAATCAGTTTCGCTAGTGTCATCATCTTCTGATAAATTAAATGGGGGCTGCGTTTCCAATGTATGGCAATTTTTCCATGTTGCTGCACTTATGCGTTGCAATGATTTGTGCCATCTATTTAGGCACTTATCGGCCGTCTTACCATCCCTACCAATCTGTCTATTATAGTTTTAATAATACCCCAAACCAGTTCTATGGAGTGGAAAATGCAATTATAGGGAGGAAGACATAATACTGTGCGTCCATATTTCTCTGCCAACCGGTGTACAATGAACACTACTGGAGGTTTAGTTCTACAAATGAACGATTTAAATAAATATATAACGTTATTAACATATACTCACTGTGCCACCTTTAATAGCAGTTCATTTTTAAATAGTTGCATTGAAAATTCAATATCCTGATTAGTTAACCATTCTTTAATGTTACATTCCTTCCATGATGTATTAGGTGTTTTAGATGCGGCTACATTATAATATGAAGAGTTACTCAATACTATTATCGAGGGTTCACTAAATTTTTATAATAATTAGTTTTCCAACCATAGTAACAGAATATGCTAATTCATTTCTGCACGATAATCACGATGTAGATGACTGTTTTCCTCATTCAAATTGCACCAGTCACGTTTTCCAAAATTTCAAATCTCGACAAGCACGTTTAATTACAGTGACAAAATGCCGGCAAGAAAATCAAGAATATTCGTAGAGGTTTTGTTACTTTCAAAATCATATCGAATTACATATACATGGTACACAACACTTTATACATCACCATATAGAAAAGTTAGTGTAGCACTTTCGACAAACTTTGTTTAAGAAGTAGTCTTATCGAATATACTTCGGGGCCGTCTTTTTGCACTGCTTCGTTATGACTATTGTCGAGATCCTGGCTACCATAGGCTTTATTTACGTAGTATATATATATATATATATATATATATATATATATATATATATATATATACTGGGTGTCCAAAGCGTTACGCGACGGAAGTTTGTTGCTTCTCTGTTGATTTTTCATTAACATCATTTATACAAAAGTTATATGGTTCCGGTACGTGCACAACTTAAAAATAATTTAGCACCTACAGGGTGATTCGTAAAAGTATGGGGGTATCAACTTTATTATTTTAAATGGAACACCCTGTATATCATACATTTTTGGATAGCCTAATGAATAAGCTTTCCAACGATGTATATACTTGTACATATAAAATGCAAAGTTGCCAAGTTATTTAACAAAAATGTATTTTTTTCAGGAATGTAAGGTTAGCAATCAAAATTAATTCTTGGTTTATTATCTAGGTTGAGACAAATTAGTTCAGGGATATAATTAAGCTAGGTATAGGCTTTGAACAGATGTAAACGTTTTATTGATATATTGAATAGGGGAGAGAAGTCCATGTGAAACTTTAGCATGTTCAACGTGCTTCAGTTCTCTTATTTCAAATGGTACACCTTGTATATTTTGATATGGGCGAATAGTACTCTTAAAGACCTAACTTTTATCTAAATACATTGATACCGCTAAAATTTATAGTTTTTAAAATATTTACATTTTTTTAATTTTCTATAATTATTTTATAACGTAAAGATTTAATAGAGTGCCATGATTTCAAGTTACAATACCAGATTAGTAATTGTAATATTAATTTTATTAAATATTTTTAACAATAAACTAAACGATGTAATATTGAAATCATAAACAATTAACAAGAACAAGAAGTAGGTAAGTCAAACATATGCAAATGTACACTTAAAAAAATTATAAATAAGGTTTAAACAAGCCTCCTCTGTTCTTAATGCACTGATTCAATCGTTGTCTGCAGGAACGTTGTAAATTAGCAAAATTTGTTGGGTTACATTACAAAACGCTCGTTGAATTCTTTCCCTCTTATTTTCTATAAACTTCATTTTTAATGTAGCCCCATAAAAAATAGTCCATGAAAGTCAGATCGGGTGATCTAGCTGGCCACCTGATAGGCCCATAACGACCTATCCACCGATCAGGAAATTGCTGATTTAAAAACTCCGTCACATCACGAGCCGAATGTGCAATAGCGCCATTTTGTTGAAACCATATTTCCTCATTAGCGAATGGGATGTTCTCTTCAATCTATTGGTTCGCAATAAATTTAAATAATTTACTGCATTTAAATTGTTTTACAAAAAATTGTTTCTGTATCTAATTATATGTGAATTTTCCATGGCGTAATAATGACAATTATGTCTATTTACAAAATAATTGTTATGAAAAGTCTGTCATCATAACCGTATTAAAAAAATTATGTGGTTGTTGCAATCCCCAACGACAGTAATTAAAAATTATTATTAATTTTACTAAATACATAAATAAAAAGTTTACCTCGAGTAGGATTTGAACCTACGATCTGTACTTTGCTAGAGTACCGCGCTAACCATCTGCGCCATCGAGAATCAAGTCCCAATCGATGCAAATTTTGTCTTTATGTATGATTTTTATTTTTAATTACATATTTACCTTTGAACTTATTCGTTCATAACAAAACTTATAATAAACCCAACGACAGTAATTTAATCTATTTTCAAAATCATGTTCATCCAATGCCTGGTGGAGTTGAATCTTGTATGGATGGTATTTATATTCATTAATTATATTGTGTATTGTTGATTTCTGTAAATCATGTTCCACTGTAACTTTTCTAATACTTATTAGAGGGTTTTCGTGTATAACTTCAAGCACCATTAGTTGAGTTTCCTCGTTGTTTACAAGTTTTGGACAATTGTTCTTTTTATATGCAATCGATCCTGTTTCCTCAAATCTACTTTTAAACTTGCGAGAACTGGTTCATCTGGACAACAGGCATCGGGAAATTTTTGTTTATAAATTCTAGAAGCAATTAAACAATTACCTTGGGCTTCTCTTATTATGTAAATCATTTGAATTAATTCGTTCTTCGTATATTTCGTTTTAAAATTTAGAGTTAACTTCTCTTAATTCAAGTTTTCTTCTAAATACAAATATAGTGAAAAAGTAGTTTTGAAAGAGATCAAGTTAAAATACACCTAACTGACCAGCGAGGTCACCGGATCTTTTACCATTGGACCTGTGGGGTCACTTAAAAAACAGATATACAAAACCGTTCCAAATGATATTGCGGAATTACGAGAAAATATTATAAATGGGTTTAATTCTTTACGAAGGCGTGATATTCAAAGGGCAGTACAAAATATGTGTAAAAGAATAGAGTTGTGTAGGGGTGTAAATGGAAATCTGTCCGAACATTTATAAATTGTACATTCTAAACTAAAATGATGTATTTTTTCGTAATTTAATATTTAGTTATTTCTGTTAGGGGTTATTATTATTATGTGGATATTAGCTATTTTTCATTAGTGTCTAGTTATTATGTATTTTATCATAATAAATAGTAAAGTGCAATATTTTAGTAGTTCATATTCTATTATTTAATACTTTTCTAGTTCAGTTTATGTAAGTAATTACAAGATGAAGATAGCGCAGGATCGTATCAAAAAGAATTTAAATGAGGGTGATTTTTAAGGTTCAAAACGTTGAAAAACATGAAGTGTGATATACCATTGCGTGAAGACGAAACGTTGTAGATGCAAATAAAAAATACCATATTGTAGACCATTGAAAATGGCTTTAAGAATGTTTCAATAGTTTTAAAGTATCTTTACTAATAAGGCCAGAAAAAAATAAAAACGAAATCGCAGAATTTCGGTTTTTATCGGATATATCCGGAACCGTACAAAATAATTTTACTTTCTTGACGGCATATTACTTGCCAGAGGATTTAGCAACTTTGCCCCAATTTAACCGTCTCTCTACATATTATATATATATATATATATATATATATATATATATAATCTTAGTATAAATAGGAAGAAACGTTGTATGAGATTGTTAAAATAACTAGAAATCATTGCCCTAATTATTATAACAAATTAATGCAATCGAACTCAAATGGACACATGCAAAAGGGTGCTGTAATTGTTACATGGGACAAAGTCTTACAGCATTGTAAGGAAAAGTGATGCTGATTACGTATATACTAAATAACATTTTAATTATTCATTTGGTGCAATTTATCATGTATAGTTCTTGAAAGCAAACTTAATACTTTGCACTAGACGTGAGGATCGCGCATCGTGTGCCAGAAACAAGCAATTTCCAGCTTGTTTTATACAACATTAAAATAAAACAGAAAATTTATTCTTTACTTGGTTACATTTAAAATGATTATAACACCAACGATTTTACAAATAACTTTTATTACATTATGTTCCTGTATGCTCTCAAGTACCCAATTACAAAAAATTACCTTGTAAGTTACAAAGTTGCCAGTATGTAGATGAGTCCATCAAAACAAAAAAAATCATGTACGAAAAATGACTTCGGGAAGATGGCGTCCTTCTTCGTAGATGCACTCCAAAAGTCTTTCCTCAAAATTCTCCATCACTTTCGCTACAATTTCTTCTTCGATTGCCGTTATTTTCGCACGCATTGCTTCTTTCAGATCATTTAAGTTTCGGGGCTTGTGTACGTAGACTTTTGACTTTAAGTATCCCCAAAGAAAAAATCACAGGCTGAAATCTAGCGGGTCAGTGGACGTCTCCAAACCGCGAGATGGCGTGGTGGGGGAACATCCGCTTTAAAAGACTCATGGAGTCATTGTCTGTGTGGGCTGTAGCCCCATCCTGTTGGTACCAAATTCGGTTCCGATTAAGAGGTAACTCCCGCAGTTTCGGCGTAAAAAAGTTACGGAGCATGTTAACGTAACGTTCTGAGCTCACAGTGACTGTTGCGTCGTTCTCCTCAAAAAAATAAGGCCCAACAATCCCCAATTTTGAAATTCCACACCAAACTGTTACTTTAGTACTGTGGAGAGGCTTTTGGTGTAATTCTCTGGGATTTTGTACTGCCTAATACCCACAGTTTTGCTTATTGACGTAGCCGTCCAAATAGAAATCTGCCTCATCTGACATCATAAGCACAACGTCATCTTTGTAGTACAAAATGTCCAACATTATTTCACAAAAGCGTCTGGGGTGCTCAAAAGCACGTTCATAGAGCTTTTGCGTGATCAAAATTTTGTATGGGTGAAACTTCAACTCACTGTGTAAAATCCGCTGTAACGAGCGACGGCTGAGGCCCAAAGTTTGAGCACGACGCCTGGTGGAACGACGCTCTTACATTCACAATGTTTTGTGTGGTAACCGCCGTACGTGGACGCCCAGTAGATTTACCACTCAGTACAGACCATGTTGTCCGAAATGCAGGCACCCAACATGATATCGATCTACGATCAGGAATCAGTCCATCACGCGCTACACCAAAATGTCGTCGAAACAGTCGTTGCACAGTAATAAAAGATTCATTGTTTCTGAAAAACTGTTCCACAGCAAAAACGCGGTGCTCTACCGTCCATTGCGCCATCTCGCGGCAAACTGGCTACTGTGGCCGACTTACAGTGCAAAATAAAATTTTTGTTGCCAAACAATGGTGTCTTATTCCAACTGCAATATGTCACCAAAAGAATCTGAATCCATATCTCTATCTGAATCTGAAACGAGTTGTCCTGGTGCTATAGTAACAGGTAGGATATTTTCAATCGAAAAATTTCCCATTTCTTTCTCCCAATCATTTGAAATAATGTTTTCCATTTTCGAACATATATAATGCCACATTGCAGGAGAACATTTAGATAAAGCCTCAAGCCATAATTTTTGTCATAATTGTGGTCCACCGAAATTTTGATAGAAATAACAATAATAAATAATTTACTGTTGCTATTTAACCACAAAACACCAAACTTAAAATGTAATCTTATATTTCAATATTACGTCACTTGTTTGGTGCTGGAAACTGTTGATAGACAGTGGTTTACGGGAAAACAAACAGTCGCTGAATTATCGTCCGTAAAATAGTTTAGTGGGACTTTAGCTAAGTTTGTACCCATATTGAGTGTTAGTATCTGAGCATGATTAAAGATGTGAGTACGTATAATTGCAAGGGCACTTGTGGTACAAGTTAGAGAGTTAATAGGCAGGCTAAATTTCAAAAATAGATATTTCAAAATATTTGTGTTAATCTATAGTACATGGATCCTGACATAGATCTTAAATGTTTAAGTTAGAATGTTAATACAGAAGATGGTGCACATTCTCATTTTAAAGGGAAATGCATATTAAAATAGAATTTAAAAACAATTTTAACAAAAAAAAAAGTAGTCCGATAATTAGGTCGCTAGCATTTGAAAACTGTGTAGGTTAACAGATACTTCCGATGGTCGTATATGTCTCAAAAGTTGATACGCATCTGCGATGTTGATGTAATAGCCGCATGTCAAATTTCATCATTCTCAGACGGAATGCCAAAAATGGCCAAAATGGATTTAGAGACCCTCAAAACGCGAAGATCCGTTAAAATCGCGAGGTTTTTTTCATGACCGCAATACCTTCCCTTTGCTATACTTCGGGAATGTAAAAAAACAACCGTTCACTATTGTTTTTCAATTTCACTCAGTATAGAGTTCAATGTCAACTAAAGTGCCTAAAATTGCAAACATTAAAAATATTACTACCAAACATACAAATTTACATTTGCTAAAGTCTGTCCAGAAACGAAGCGAAGGAATAAATTAAAATAGTTCATTTATTTTACATATAAGCGGTACACGATTTTGTATTAAGTACTTAATAGATTTCTTAAACTGGTTTTAAGATATACCGCTTCCATGCTAGTTATATCAATAGCTGCTAATCCTTTAACAATGGGGCGTACCTGTTGTAAAGTAAGTAAAGATCACAGGCGTGTACATGGTTTTTTTGTGTGCAATTAGTGTTGT
The DNA here is from genome assembly GCA_036346205.1 of Vesta saturnalis. Taxonomy (NCBI): domain Eukaryota; kingdom Metazoa; phylum Arthropoda; class Insecta; order Coleoptera; family Lampyridae; genus Vesta; species Vesta saturnalis. Next base: position 514,346 of record JARFJB010000246.1, read on the forward strand.
TCGCATATTTCTCCTCTAATTATATCATTAACATCACATTAAATCTATTAAAGTGTGATTCCAAATTTAGTACATACTTTCTAGTTCAATTATTAGTAATTAATTAGTTTAAAATTATCAAAAATGTGCTCGATAGCAATTTGTGATATATACGCAGTTGACAATCCAAACAATCAATAATTACCTAACGAAGCACGAAATTCTTTTGATTTTAAAACAGAAAAATTATATTACAAATAAATAATATCCTGGTTATCGAAACGTTTAGATTGTATAATTTAAAATACACCATTAAAAAACCCAAAAAAGATAAGTGTTTTTTTATGTGTGATAATGGTGAAAGTTTACATTTTCAAATATCTTCATTCCTTTCCAACTTTTAATTAGTATTAATTAATTTCAATATGACATACCTAATCAATATTACTTCAGTTTTATATTTTCTATCATAAAACAACCCAGCGCCACTGGAATCTGCCAAACATGTTGATTTATTCCTTCGCTTTGTTTCTGGATAGATTATAAACATGACAATGACGTAATGGCTATAAAAAATTCCACTTGTGTTAGAGAATACATGCATAAAATCAGTTTATGTTCCACAATTGCCACTTTTTATTTATACATTTGTCATTTAATTCCTGGCAAAATATGACGTACCTGGTGAAAATGAAGTATGTAATGCATTTCTCTGTAAACCACGGAACGTAGCTGGTTCCAAAGGGTTATTGGAAAAGTGGCGATTACAATGTACTCTTTTTTTATAAATAATTTTTATTTGTCATTGCAGCATAATTAAGTTGCATTATTTGTCTAATTCATTCTTCAAATACATCTACTGAATCTCGCGTAGAAAATCTATGGTCATTGAGAAAACTTATTGCAATTTAAGATACATTTGGTTTTTCGTATTTATCCATATTCTAATCCTTACTAGCAATTTGAAATAACCATACTTACCATCAGCAACAATATTAGGGCGTTACTAAACCCTAGGATGCACAACATGGGCCTGGCAGGCCCGTTGATGTCTTATAACTTTGAAATTCATTTACTCAGGGAATTGTACTTTTAGGAATGCCTTGTAGGTTAATATATTAATACATTTTTATACCAACACACTTAAATGTGAAACAGATATTTCAAAAAAAAAATTTTTTACTGTTACCCCGCCTCTGCACAATACGGGCAAATTCTATTTTTAAACAGGTATGTGCTTGTTTGCCGTAAAAATAGTTTCTCCCGATACGTCTGAATTTGTATACGTGTAAACCTGTATTTACAGGTTGCGGCTTGCATGATTAGAATTATATATAAGCGTAATTCCGAACAGATGCATTTAGTTGCTCTCAGATAAGCGTTTATGTTACAACTAGAACTAGAACTAACATAGTGTTAGAGTTGCTGATGATAAATTTGAAGAAACTGCTTTAGCACCCGTCGAGCTCCTGGGTTGATAAGAAAGCACATGTGTTCTACACCAAAAGAATCGTTTCAGCTGTTTATGACTGATTTTACACGAAATAGTAAATTGCACGAATTTAAAAGGAAAACGAGTGTATCATAACAAATCAAAGGATTGGATAAATGTTGATTTACATGAACTTCGTGCTTTTCTCGGTTTACTTATTCAAACAGGAGTAGAACGAAGTTGGGACGTAGCTGTGCGGGAACTATTTTCCCAAGAATTTGCCAATCCCGTATATCGAGCAACTATGGCAGTTTCTAGATGCGAAGAAAAAGGGAGATATATAAGGTTTGATGATAAGAGAACTCGCAAGATACGTCTAGAAACTGACAAATTAGCGATGATATCTTATATCTGGCATCTTTTCATTAAACAGTGTCAGGCGTGTATTATTCCTGATTAAAACGTGACAATCGATGAGCAGCTTGTTGGTTGTCGAGGTCGATGCAAATTTATACAATGTATTCTCAGCTAACCTACCAAATACGACTTTAAGGTATTTTGGTTGTGTGAATCCAGCTCGGGATATGCTATCGATGGCATGATTTATGCGGGACGACAACCTGGTGAACCACCGCATAAGAATTTAGGAATTTAGTGTTCATAATTCCGGGCTAAACTTTACGAAAGATAATTTCTTTACAAGCGTTCCACTAGCTATATATCTGCTGGATAAAGACATTACAGTTGTTAGTACACTAAGGCAAAGCAAACGAGACATTCCAAAAGAACTAAAATCGTCTAGAGATTGTCCAGTATGCTCTTCGAAGTTTTGTTTTAGAAACAATATTACTATGGTAAGTTACGTGCCTAAGAAAAATAAATGCGCACTTTTACTAAGTAGCATGCATTACGATACCTCTGTCAGCGACAGTTGCAAGAAGAAACCAGAGATATTTTTATATTATAATCAAACGAAAAGTGGAGTAGATGTCATGGATCAGATGGTAACAACATATACTTGCAAGAGACAAACTAAACGTTGGCCATTAGCATTTTTTTTTTCAACATCGTCGATGTATCACTTCTCAACGCATATATAGTTTTTTCCAAAGAACATCCCAACTACAACCAAGGGATGACTCACAAACGGAGATTATTTCTGAAAGATTTCGCCAATGACCTGGTGTTGCCACATATGCAGAGGAGGTCTACAAATCCCAAACTACGAAAAAGTGTTTTAGAAGCAATGAAGCATTTTATTGACATTCCTGGTCCGTCGCGAATTCAACAAGTAACTGAGTTCAAGAGAAAAAGATGTTCATTATGTCCAACCAGTATTGACCGTAAGAGCAAATTAATATGTGACACATGCAAAAACAACATTTGTAATGAACACTGTGTTGGAGTATGCACCAACTGTTACCAACAAAACTAATTTTTTCGCAGATTTAAGATTTTTTCGTTTATTTTATATTTTTGTAAACATATAGTTCAATAAACAAGTTTATTATAACTATTATGTACAATTTACTGCAATATAATTCGAATATTGCTTATATTTACATCTACAAAAGGAACGAGCCTCCCAGGCCCATGTTGTGTAAAGTCGTATATCGAATGTGTTCTGCATCCTAGGGTTAAACGAATATAAGAAAATACTGTTAATATACACTCTGAAATAAACTAAACTTTTCAGCCTTGCTTTAATAATCACATGGGTCGTATTTGTCTTAACTGAATGTTCTTGTTCGCTTGGATCGATTCTTCGATTATGATACAAAATCACACTGGTCATATCTGTATTTGTATGCTTGGCATGTTTTGCAATATACGGGGTGTTGTTCAATAATATGCGAATATAATGATAGTTTGCTTTAAAAATTTATGTTCCAAAAATTTTCCGTTACGAAAATACGGGGTGTTAAAATTTTAAAGAGAAAAAAAGAAATTAATTAATATTTCCGAGATCAGTGATATTCATTTAGTAATTAGTGACAGTTAATAAAGACGCATGTTTTTCAATGCAAACATAATCTTTAGCTTTAACAATGGCGTGTATACGAGCAGTTTGATAAGTTTAATGAAAACAGTGGTACGCCAATGGTTTTTCCCAAATAAAAATAATTTTTGAATTCTACAATTTGGAAGAAAGTGCTCTCTTGAGTTTTTTCCCTCTATCCACCGTTTTTGAAAAAAGATTGTGCAATTATTAATAATTTCATTAAACAGAACAACTAACAACAGGGCCCTTCTCATGAAATTACGCACTCGTTCAAATATTCCCAGAGTATTCTGTATTCTATTACACTCTGCCTTAATTACTTCTGTGTTAATAGGATTATGGAAACTAGCATGAAAAAGAAAATAAGCTATTGAGGTCAGGGGACCTTGGTAGCCATTCTTGATGTCCATTGCGGCCAATTCAGCGATTTTGAAAACCAGTTTATAAATAATTATGGACCATTAACACTGAAGTGTTGATGCACCATCGTTTGTGTAACACATTTGGTTTCTTATTGCTAACGGAATATCCTCAAGCAACAAATGTAGCCGTTCTTGGAGGAAATTGCTTTAAGGTTGTCTGGCAGGAAAAACGGTCCTACACTCTGCCTTAATTCCTTCTACAGTGGTAATACGATTATGGAAACTAGCATGAAAAATAAATCTAAGCTATTGAGGTCAGGGGACCTTGCTAGCCATTCTTGATGTCCATCGCGGCCAACCCAGCTATTTGGAAAAACAGTTTGTAAATAATTATGGACCATTAACTCTGTAGTGTGTTGATGCACCATCGTTTGTGTATCACATTTGGTTTCTTATTGCTAACGGAATGTCCTCAAGCAACAAATGCAGTCGTTTTTGGAGGAAATTGCTTCAAAATTGTCTGGCAGGAAAAAGGGTCCAATAAAGTTGTTACCAATGTTTCTTGCGCATACATTAACCGAAAATTGGTTTAGGAATTGAATTTCGGTTATGACATGGTGATTTTCATCCGCCCACAACTTATTTTGGTGGGCATTTTAAATGGCATTTCATGAACAATTAGCTTCGTGTGTGATTCAAATTCCTCAGTTTCAAGTGTTATTACATTCCAAGGTCTACTTTTAGCTGTACCTTTTTGGGCACTACCAGCTGCATCAAGGCGACGATGAATATTAGAAAAGGTTCGACGATCTGGAAAAGCACAATTGGGATATCTCTGGTGATAAAACTACGTCTGGCTTTTCTCTGTATTACCGTCGAGACCATACACGTAATGCATTACCGCCATTTCCACATTTGAATAACTCACCTTTATTAAGATTGAAAAAGTAAGATATTCACAGCGAACAGATTTGAACGACAGAAACTTACTTGAAAATGTTAGATGTACTAACCTAACGTCAGACAATGTCTGATGTAAAACACAAGCAACACTCCAGAATAACTAGCTTTATAGCAAAATTGTGTTCTTCAATAAATGCATTAATTTTTTGGGGACAATAAAACGGTTTTTATTTTTATTATAAGTTTTTGTTATGAACGAATAAGTTCAAAGATAAATATGTAATTAAAAATTATTATTAATTTTATTAAATACATAATAAAAGTTCATCGTATTAATACAGTGCTACGCATCGCATCAATTCGCATCGATGTAAATTTTGTTTATTGTAAACATGTAAATTCTAATTATAATGAGATTACAATCAAATTACTTATGTTAATGGAATTGAGCCTGCAATATCGCAAGGATTCACATTTACATCAGTTCTATATACATAAAGACAAAATTTACATCGATTGCTTGAAACAACTTGGACATATATAGAAATACATCTAGTTCAAATTACTGAAACTTTATTTATGTATTTAATAAAATTAATAATGGTTTTTATTTTTGTCTCAAAAACAGCGCATAGTAAAAAACTCAAAGAGCACATACCTTCAATTGGAATTAAAATAATGTTTATTTGACGCACCATTTTCAACGTATTAAAGTCAGCGCTCTTACGCACGCCACGCATACTTGGAAATCATATTTGAGTTGAAAAACATGCGCCTTTAATAAATATCACTAAGTACTAAATATCACTGAAATGTCTCAAGCACTTTTGGAAATATCAATTTCTTTTTTTTTTGGCTTAAAATTTAACACCTCATATTTTGGAAGCGAAACATTTTTGGACCATAGTTTATCAATGATAGCAAACTGTCATTAATTTTCTATGTAGAATTACACCCTTAAATATTCGCATATCATTAAGTTACTACACAGTTAATATAGAAGCTAGAGCTTATTAAACTATTTCACTGTGTATAATTCAAAAACTGCTTGTTTTGGCACGAACTGACCCCTCAACTGTTTGCAGTATCATTTAACTGAAATAATATTACAATATAAGATTTCAGTCTAAGTTTGGTGTTTTGTGCTGTTTAATTTATGTAAACGTAAACCTATAGCAGCACTATCGCCATCTCGGAGAAGAATAATTAATTAAAGGATATTATTATTGAAATAATTTGACTCTGTTTTAAATATTAAAACGTACGAAAGTAATTCATGATGCAGGGTTATTCTTTGCTGGAAAGGACAGTATATCACACTTTTATCAGAATCTCTAGAATTATCTTGTAGTATTTCTTAATCAAAAGTGCACCCGATTTTACAATCCTATTGTTAGAATCGAAATTTTGAATTGTACTTCAATTTAAAGAACCTTCTTAATAGTCTATTCTTATTGTGCAACATGGTCCACATTTGATATGTACTACATTTTATTTAGACTTAATAAAGGCGTGTTAAGCAATAACTATATATGGCATTTTAATTTTAATGGCATACATGGGTACTGATGACTAAACTAATTAATTATAAATACAACGTGTAAAGAGTGTATAACTACTCAAGAAAGATGGGAACTAGTGCACCTCGTTGTTTATAGTAAAAACACCTAATGTATAAGTTATGTATTACTAACAGCACTTTCCGTAAAATGTGCACATTTTAATGGATAAATTTTACATTTGTTGCATTCTGGTTTGTCTGAATATAACAATATAGAGTTTATATTCAAACATTAAGTTAAGAAAAATTTGAATTCCAAATGTGAATGCCTATTTTGTACATTTTATTACCTTTATTAAAATGTAGCAACTTTTTCATATTTATGCTAGTTGTTGGTTACGTAATGTAAGTTTGTTATGTGTTACGTTTAAATAACAAAAATAAAGAGCAGGTAGATTTATAGATCTTGATCTTGTCAATTATGTAATTTCCCAATTATTTTTTAAGGTTTTAAGATTAGTTGTGTAATTGCTAATGAAAATTATAAATTCACAACAATGTTAAAATACGGTTCTTTCCATATTTTTGAAAGTTTGTGTTTTTTCAACACGCTGTATGATAGTATAATTATATTGATAGTCATCTTATTCCATAAAAATTCCGTTATTTTTAAAAGCATGTCTGTTGATATGAAAACACCACGTATATTAGATATTTTTCAAATGGTATAAATAACTTTTATATGTACAGGGTGGTCTAAATTGGACACTTTCGTAAGGAAGCTCCCTTTATTTTAAGAGAGAGAAAAAATGAACGTAGGAACTCAGAATTCAGCTATCGTTTGACCGCTAGGAGGCTTTTCTCAAATTTAGTCGATTTTTTAAATGTCCCATAACTTTCTTATTATTAAAGATAATTGATTTTGTTGGCAAAAGCTTTCTTAGAGCACTTTTTTACGTAGAATCCATCGCGATATATTGTAACGGGAGCTTTAGAAAAAATCAAAATTTCGCGCTAAATTATACGAGATTAGATATTTATATATTATTTTTCTGGATAAAGAAACAGTTATTGTTTATTTATATTTGAATGTAATTAATATTAAGATGAAAAGCTTGAATTTATTTCCATAAGCTATCTATATATTCAATTTGAAAATATTTGAATACGCGGCATTTGTAAGTGCATTAATGTGTTGGGAAGGGATGACGCTGTCATCATAATGCACAGTTTTTAAGGCAGTCGCTTATAGTGAGCGAGCCGAAACAGTCGCGATAAGTAAGCGAACAGAAAGGGTCGCATAAAAAATAAGCCATCAGAATTCGCAGTCTAAGCGACATTGTATAGTCACGCTGCCCTATAAAGTGTTAAAATTACAAATAAGAATTAATTAACGGTGATAGCGGTATATAAATTGTAATAACTAAAAAACATTGATAATGAAAGTATGGCTCTCCGTAGTTCGCGTGCAGTTTGTTGCTCACGCTGTATGTGATTAAATTTGAACAATTATGTAAAAACTGTATAGTGCAAACATATCGAATAATCCTTTACTATAATAATTAATTGATGAAAGAAAATTAGAAGCGTATTCAACTACACAAGGGTATAAGAAAAGATAAGGAACACAATAGAAAAACGGTGCCAGGGTGCCGACAGGTGGTATCATTGGAAGAGCAAGCTCTAACCTTTCTGAGGCCCCTTATCCGCGGACAAAGAAACGCCAGCATTACATCATCAGTTGCAACGAAAATAAGTAAGAACCTTTTTTGTTTGTGTTAATAAATAAAAATAAAAGTGCACCATCATATGCTACGGTAAAGAACTGGGTGGCTACATTTAAACGTGGTCGTGCGAGCATAAAAGACGAACACCGCTCTGGACACCCTAAAAATGTCACTACTCCGGAAATGGTGAGCAAAGTCCATACCCTGATTTTAGAAGATCGGCGATTGAAGTTACGTGAGATAGCTGACATCGTGAACGGGTACATAATGTAACTCTAGAATTGGATATGAAAAAGCTTTCTGCGAGATGGGTGCCGTGTTTGCTCACTCTAGACCAAAAACGTGTCCGAAGCAAATATCGCAAGAATGCCTAGATCGTTTTCGAGCAAATCCGACTGATTTTGTGAGGTGGTTGATAACCACTGACGAAACTTGGGTTCATCATTATACCCCTGAGACAAAACGGCAATCAAAACAGTGGATTGTACATGGTTGTCCACCTCCGGAGAAAGCCGTGTATGTCAAATCATCCTGTAAGGTGATGGCTTCTGTATTCTGGGATGCCAAAGGGATTTTAATGGTAGACTATTTACCTAAAGGGCGAACCATAACTGGGGTTTATTATGCTAACCTGTTGGACAAATTAAACCAAATTATTCGACAGAAAAGACCAGGTTTAGCTCACAAGAAAATCATTTTGCACCAGGATAATGCAAGGCCCCACACAAATGTTATAGCGATGGCAAAAATTGACGAACTAAAGTATGATTTGCTTCCGCATCCCCCTTATTCGCCCGATCTAACTCCGTCAGACTTCCACTTATTCCCCAAACTCAAAATCTTCCTAGAAGGACAACGATTTTCGACTAATGAAGAGGTAAAATTCGCGGTTGATGAATATTTTGCAAGCCTTGAAGAAAGCACCTTTCGAGATGAGATCAACGCTTTCGATCATCGTTGGACAAACTGTATAGATCGTTTAGGTGATTATGTCGAAAAATAAAACAATTTGGAAAAAATAAAATTATTCTTTCATTCTAATATGTAGGTTGGGCAGCCCAATCGATCGCTGATGAAGTTAGCTTAGGTATTGAAACGCGTTCGGTGTTTTTTAATTTGTGTGGTACGTGGGTGTATTTTCGTTGTTACCTGTAATTACCTTCATTAAATGGTTATATTATTTTTACTTAATTAGTGGAATAAATAGGTTTTTAGCACAAATGTTTTATTGAAACTCCATTTAATCAATACGGAAAAATAAAAAGAATTGAAATTTATTTGTTTAGCAGATATGCGACAAAGTTTAATTTTGTATTCGCCACATACTAATCTTTGCCGTTTTGACGACAAATACGACACGAATCTACCAAAAATACTTCGATTTCGAGTACAAAACAAAAAACAGGTTTAAGACCTACGAGTACTAGCTACTTCCTGCTCTTGGCGTAGTGAGGTAATTTGCCCTATGAAATTTTAAATAGATGATCAGATCAACCTATTGCTAATTATCTTTCTGCTGTGCTTTATTGGTTGTAGTTCTAATCTAAGTAAGTTATTTATCTTAATTTCGAAATATAATACGTTACCATTAGGTGGAGCCAGAAATACACCACTAGATGGCGCCATAAACAAATTCAAATTTCGCGCAAAAATATACCGTTAGCCACCTTTGTGGCCAAGAGGGCCACAACAAAGTGGAGAAGACCCTAGCACAAGTTCCTACACATCTTTTATGAGATAGTATAAGGCCCCCTTATTAGAATACCATTTACCGTCAAGGGGGCTCTGGCAAAGGGGCGAGGACCTTAACACAAGCTCCTATACCTGTCTTATGTGATTAGAATACTATTTATCAGCATGGGGGCCGTGACAAGGAGTCGAAGACCCTAACACAAGTTTCTGTCTTATAAGATAGTACGGCCAAACTGCTGAAAGGGGAGCGAAACCTAATCTCCAATCAGAACAGCGCCTTAGGCTTCCAACGAGAAGACAGTCTAAGGACCAGTCAGAAACCAGTGTGGCGTGGTCTGCCATTAGATCCTCCAATCAGAACGATCGGCCTGGGGCAGTATGCGAGCGCACGATCAATCATCCGGAAGTAGGCGTGACCGCGTGAATGCGGGGTGGCCACGTGACTACCCCAGCTACACCCCCCCCCACTTTTGATTGTGATGTCATCTGATTAAAAGTGGTGGGGGAAAGCTGGCCCCCTTCTACTTACGCAGTTTCATAGACTAAAACGGCCCTATGTGAGTAATGGATTCTATTCTCATTGTAATATACCCAAACGTAGATAAAAATTGAGATTATTGCACGTATATGAAACAAGAGACAATGTTCGAGAGTGCTTATTATGTATAACGTAATTAACGTGTCTAGTACGCCTTATTGCAATTCACATTGTAATTGTAATATTTTTATTCATTCTTATTGTATATCACCTAGATCAGAGGTTACGTAACGAGATTGTGAACATATGTAGAAATACCCGTCGCTTCTGTACTGAATAGTTGCTAGAAATTATCTGTATAATCGAAAAGCCATATTGTGTATACACAAAGCGTTTTCATAACTGAATTCAAGTTTCACCACATACGCCAGTTTCGGTATTTTTGAAATCTGCATTTTATTTTGATTTGCAGGTTTACTGCGAGTTTTATGATGGCAGACACGAAAAAAAAATGCAGACAGTGCAGTTTGGACTACTTGAAGTTTGGATTTATTCCATCTCTATCAAATCAATACTTGCCGATGTGTCTCATATGTGAAAAAGTATTCAGTAACGATACCGTGAAGCCTTCAAAAATGGAGGACCACTTATCAAGAGTACATGCTGACAAAAAAAGTAAGCCCTTGTCATTCTTTCAAGCACTTAAAGAAAAATTAGAGAAAAGGCCATCCATAAGATCGATATTTGCGTCATCATCTATGCAAGACGTTGATGGTTTACGAGCGTCCTATAATATATCTTTACTAATAGCGAAGTCGGGGAAACCTCACACAATTGGAGAGCAGCTTATTTTACCAGTCATTGCGTAGGTCCTCAACAATGTATTGCACAAGCCCGCACATGATGTTATAAAGAGAATTCCTTTGAGCAATAACACCGTTCAGAGACGAATAGACGGGAAGGGTCGCGACGTGGAAAACATTTGATGCAATTTCTTACAGACCAACAGATTCTCTCTCCAGTTGGACGAGTCTACATTACCCGGCAATGAGCTCTGTTGTTAGGACATGTTCGATATATTAAAGATGAAGATATGTGCCAAGAACTGCTTTTTGCTACATATTTAGAGACTGATACCAGAGGAGAATCGATTTTTTAGGCCGTGGAACGTTTTTTTACCGATAAAGCTATTCCATGGAAGAACATTGTTTTTGTTGCGACGGATGATGTACCATCTGTGGTTGGTCGTTATTGTGGTATTATAGCTCACTTAAAGCGACAACTGTCTGAGGTACTCTGGTCATTCACTGCGTGAATCACAGACAGCATTTAGTAGCAAAAAATCTTACATTGCCCGTCTTTACAGTATGTTATAAATGCTGTCAAGAAGATTCGAAGCAATTCTTTGAACTCTCGGTTATTTGCTCAGCTATGTGAGGAAAACGACGAAGTCTTTACTTGGTTACTTCTACACACTGAAGTTCGCTGGCTATCAAGAGGCTCTTGCTTAGCAAGATTTTCAGCTATTTTTGAATCTGTGTTGGAGTTTTTACAAGAAAAAGATGCAAATTTGAAAGAAAATGTGAACAATTGTAAAACAGATATTTATTACTTGACTGATATCTTTGGTATGTTTAACAAAGTTAATTTGCAGCTGCAGGGTGGCGATCTCTACTTGTTTAAAATAAAATCAATAATATCGGCCTTTGTGGGTAAACTTATCCTTTATAAACAAAATTTAAGCAGAAAAGAATATTCACAGTTTCCGCATTTATCAAAATTACCAGAAATGCTTCAATACGATGTTATTTTATCATATGTCACTCACTTGTTCGCATTACACAAGGATTTTACTAAGAGGTTTGAAGATCTCTTAAATTTACAAATTCCTCAATGGATAATAAATCCATATAATAACACAGCCATGGAAGAAGCCAATGTGATAATGCAAGAAGAGTTGATCACCATCAGCACAGACGAGGAGCTTAAGCAGAAGTTCAACCAAGGCTATCAGAAGTTCTGGTTGCAGCGCAACATTGAAAAACAGTATCCTGCATTGTGGAACATTGCTAAAAAATACCGTATCGCTTTTCCATCATCATACCTAGTCGAAAAAGGCTTCATCGTGGTTACAAACATTTTGACAAAACAAAGAAACCGTTTGAAAATCAACGAACGCGGAGATTTGGTAGAAAGTCACCAGGTTCATCCATCACACTGAATTTTTTATTTTTTTGATCTTTACTTTGCGATTTTAATGTTTTTTTTTACTTATGTATTTTTACGTAATTAATCAAAATTAATAATTATTAATTACACTTTATATTTACTGAATTTTATGTCTTTTGTTAAATTTTGATGAGAAAATGATGTCAAGTTTCCTCACTTAACCAACGGCAAAGTTTTTAAATTGGTAAGTATTTTATATCAATAGGAAAAAAACTAGAGATAGGATTTTTAATGTAATTTGGCTATGAGGGTCTGAGGAAATGGTAAGGGTCAGCAACGAACAAAATACATTTATGGAACCTACTCTCGTGGTAGGTATGTATGTACGTACAAGGTGTTGTGTATTGCGTTCTTATGTAGAGATTGGCAGGAGAATTCCGATGGCCCTTAATTTTGCCAGAGGTAGAAAAGAGTTAGAAAAATTGAAGGCTATATTTATGAAGATAATTAGTATTAAATAATAGTTGTGCACGAGCTATTGCCGACTTCACGGGGACGAATTACATACAAAGCGGTACTTACGTTGATGTTTAACACGTTCACTGTCCAATGACGCACTTATGGGTCATGCCTTATGACTTCTGTGAGTCCTGTGCCCCTTATTTGGGTCACGTTTAGGTTCAATTTCACATGAAATTTTAAGATGGACTGTTGACGAATAGGCAGGTTAAATGCAGTGGACTTGGTGATATAACAAAGTACGTATGCAACGTATAATATTGACCCATATTCGGGGCATGGACTTGAACAATAAGTCACTGGTTACTACATTATTTCATACGGTATATAACTACAGTAAAAGAATTCCTGTTTTCGAATATCTTTTATTATTCACTTTATAAACGTGATATAAACATAAACATGCAATATTACATACTAGTGAGACTTATTATTACAGGGTAGGCAGTATGCTTGGGAACATTCTGAGCACTATGTTGAGGTTTTTTTTGGTTTTATTAGCTGCATCTTTTGCATTCAAACCTTGTGACTTTAGTATCAAATAACATCCATGGCACCTTTTTCGTAAAGGTGCACCATTATCACCTCTCATCTCTTGTAATTTGTGAGTACATATCTTAGTCTTCTTTGGTGAAGCCGCTAAGTCGTTCTGCTTAGAGTCGTTGAGATTTAGGAGACCTTTCACAATTGACTCTGTATACTGAAGTAGCGTGAGATTTTTGCCAGTAAGAGACTTAAAAATTATGTGACAGTTGATTAGGGTGGTGCTACATACAAGTTCTATAACAAGTTTTTTATACCATGCCAATGATTTCCGTAGTGACGTATAGTAAGTTGATAACTGATCGGAAATGTCAACTCCTTGTTTTCCCCTATTATACTCTACTACAAGTTTTGGCTTCATTTTCTTGTTTCCTCTTCTGTCTGTCTTAGTTTCTACCATTTCGTCTCCGTAGCATGTAGAAAGCATGTGCACGTCCCGTTGGTCTTTCCACTTTAGGAGAGTCACGTATTCTTGTTGGGAACTACATATTTCCCCTTTTCGCAGGTTGGTACCAATAACATCTTTATCCAAACCTTTTCTGTGTTTTCTGATGGTACCTAGCAAGTTTGTTTTTTTATTGTATAAAAACTTTGCTAAGTCAAGGCTTGTATAGTAGTTATCAGTTATTATTAGTCGACCTTCTTCAAGGAGATCTTTTGTTAGGTTAACAACTGTTGATCCTGGCAAATCTAAATCTGGTCATTTTTCACTCTTTCCATCATATATACTTGTATTATATGTGAATCCCTCAGGTGTGCATACTTTGTATAGCTTGATTCCATACTTCCTGGCTTTTGAAGGGTTATACTGACGGAAAGAAAGTTTACCTCGGAATGGTATCATTGTTTCGTCAACTACGACGGTGTCTCCAGGTCTGTACAATTCTTTCGTTGTGTTCATCAACATATCAAGCAAAGGTTTGATTTTGTAAGTTCTAGTTCCACCTGGCTCCTCATTGTTTGCAAAATGCCAGCACCTTAGCATCAGAACAAATCTGTTATAGCTCATTGGAACACGATGGAATAAAGTATGGTGATATATTTGGTCATTTTTCCAATAGCTTTCTATAGAAGGAAACTGCAGAATACCCATCACTAGAAGCAGTCCTGAAAAAATTTTCATTATTGTAAGTGAAACTTGTTAAACTTTGAATGAACTCACCAATAAATGTCTCCATTTCCTCACTATTTGTATCTCACCATCGTGAAAGACGCGAAGATCGAGACAACCTTTTTGTGGCGAGCAGTTGAGCTGCATACCTGTTGGTTTCCAGAACCATCATGTCTATTGTTTCTTTGTTGATTATTGTTTTATAAACATCTAAAGGCTCAATATTGTCACCATCATATTCAATATCCTTCTGTAGGCCTGATTGACCACAAAACGGTAATCTTCCTATATTCAAGACGTCGCTACACCAAACAAGATTCATATCGTCACTTTCAGAACCATTATTTGTATCTTGTTCGCTAATGTCATCTTCCGTATCCTCCCTCAACTCTGACTCGCCCGAGGACGAAGAGGACAATTCTATAAAAGCAATAGCAATTTAATTTATGTATATTGATGAAAAACCAGATCAAACCCATTTACCTTCAGATTCATAGTCTGGGTCGATAATATCATCATCGCTATCTTCATTTATGTCACTCAAATTGTCAAGTTCATATTGTAATTCCGCGTCAGTCAATGGTATTCTATTTTGCCACATTATGACAATGCAAGCGTACGAAGTTACAACAAAGTTTACCGACAATTATATTCCCGATTTCTTGATTGCGAATAATAAACAGCACGTGCTACACAAATATCTCCACTGAACTGAAGGAATGTGGCAGTTTATTTCCGTAAACTGACGAAAAAGAACGAACCAAATATGACGCATTGGACTCCTAGCATATATATAATTCATCAACTTCAGAGTCCCATGCCCCACATACGGTACATCGCTTTTTTATATGAGGTACTCCTAGACATTTATTATGACTACTCATATGGACAGTGAACGTGTTAAGGTGTAATCTATACAGGGTCCGCCAATAGTGCGTGGACTAAGCTTTATGAGTGTATACAATATCGTTTTCAAAATTATTTATTGCAGGATTGTGTGGGATCTTTCGGGTTACAATTAGAAAATATTTTCGCAAAAATTACTACTCGTATACAGGGTATTACAACACAAAGTTATATTTTTTTAATTGGAACATACCGTATATTATTATAAATTTGGATTCCCTGGTTACTTTTAAGGGCACTTTATTCACTATATGAGGTATCTTAAACGCGCAATTTATGCGCTGCATTCCATTTTTCAAAATTTAGAGGTTGAAAAGAAAATTGTAACAACCGTATGAGAAATGTAACATATGAGGTATCTTAAACGCAATTTATGCATTCCATTTTCAAAATTTAGAGGTTGAAAAGAAATTGTAACAACCGTATGGAGAAATGTGTAACACAAAATTTTAATGGTTGATTAGTCATAGACTCGCTACATAAAATCGTAAAATAGTACTATTATCTTATTTAATTTTCGAGATATCGTAATGCAAAGTATAAGATTTTCAATCATAGATAACTTGATTTTTTTAAATGGAAAGGTATACATTGTTTTACATTGTTAGATAGGACATTTCATTACATTTTTTTATGATATAACATTGTTGGTATTTATGTTTTGCCGTTTTTTGATAATCCAGCTTTTTTACTAAATTTGCAAAGTTTAAGATTTTTAATCATAGATAACTTGATTTACTTAAATGGAAAGGTATACATTGTGTTACATTGATAGATTGGAAATATAATTACAATTTTTTTGATATAACATTGTTGGTATTTATTTTTTGCCGTTTTTGATAATCCAGCTTTTTACTGAATTTATCGATTTTGGAAGAAAATAATATTAAATTAAATGTTCAAATTGTCGACCACGCTGATTTAGACAATACTGAGTTCTTTTAATAAAAGAAGCTTCAACCCGATCTAACATATTAGGAGTAATTGTAGCAAAAACATTTCTAATTTGCAATTTCATATTCTCAGCAGTTGTTGGTTCTTCCTCATATACTGTATTCTTCACAAAGCTCCAAAGAAAAAATCCAATGGAGTTATATCGGGAGATCTAGCTGGCCAAGGTATCGGTCCTTGTCTTCCTATCCAATTTTCGTGAAACGTCGAATTTAACCACTGGGTTACAATTCTGGCATGATGAGGAGGTGCCCCGTCTTGTTGGAAATACATACCTCTTCTTTGAGCCAAAGGTACATTCTCCAATAAATGATATAATTCGTTTTCTAGAAAATTATGATATTCTACCCCAGTGAGTGTGCCATTGAAAAAAAAAGGACCAACAATGGTTCCGCCGAATATACCTGCCCAAACATTCACTGACCATTTATTTTGAGAGACTAACCAAATTGGTGTGGATTTTCATTTGAATAAAATGAAAATTATGTCTGTTCACAAATCCATTTCGATGAAATGTACATTCGTCGGTAAATAATATCCCCGATATAAAATTTTCGTTCGCATTTAACTGTTGTTGAACCCACTGGCAAAAATTAATTCGATTTTGAAAATCTTGTTCTATCAGCTCTTGATGTAATTGTACATGATAGGGGTGAAACTTATTTTTCTTTAACATTCGTCTGACGGAAGTTTGACTGATTTCTAAATTGTCACTTAATTTCGGAATACTAACGTGGGGGTTTTCAACTGTAGCTACAAGTACACGAAATTCATTTTCTTCATTTGTAACAACTTTAGCTCTTTCGTTTTTAGGATATCCAACACTTCCAGTACTTTCAAATCTTTCTAAAAGATTGCGAAACGATTCTTCTCTTGGTTGTCTTCGATCAGAATAACGCTGCCCGTAGATTCGACGGGCCAATAAACAATTTTTGTTTGATTCTCCAAGCACAAATATCATGTCAACCAATTCATTTTACAAAAAATTACTCATTATAATTCTTAAATAAACGTATTACGTATATGATGTTCGTAAAGTTTAAGCGTCAAACATTCACACTGCAATAAAGTAATTAACTCAGTTACGTTTGAACATACACGCGAAATGACAAAACAGATACTATTGCTGAATTTTGTTTCTAATATTCTTTTGTTTTCATAGCTTGATGTGATTTAAACAATTATACATACATATGTATGTAAACCTACGAAAATCGACAAATTCAGTAAAAAAGCTGGATTATCAAAAAACGGCAAAAAATAAATACCAACAATGTTATATCAAAAAAATTGTTATTAAATTTCCTATCTATCAATGTAACACAATGTATACCTTTCCATTTAAATAAATCAAGTTATCTATTATTAAAACTCTTAAACTTTGCAAATTCAGTAAAAAAGCTGGATTATCAAAAAACGGCAAAACATAAATACCAACAATGTTATATCAAAAAAAATGTAATTAAATTTCCTATCTAACAATGTAAAACAATGTATACCTTTCCATTTAAAAAAATCAATTTATCTATGTTTGAAAATCTTAAACTTTGCATTACGATATCTCGAAAATTAAAAAAAGATAATATTACTATTTTTACGATTTTATGTAGCACAGTCTATGACTAATCAACCATTACACATTTCTCAATACGGTTGTTACGAATTTTTCTTTTCAACCTCTAAATTTTCAAAAAATTGAATGCAGCGCCTAAATTGCGCGTTTAAGATATCTCATATAGTGAATAAAGTGCCCTTAAAATTAACCAGGGAATCCAAATTTATAATAATATACGGTATGTTCCATTTAAAAAAATATAACGTTGTGTTGTAATACCCTGTATACGAGTAGTAATTTTTGCGAAAATATTTTCTAATTGTAACCCGAAAGATCCCACACCATCATGCAATAAATAATTTTGAAAACGATATTGTATAAACTCATAAAGCTTCGTCCACGTACTATTGGCGGACCCTGTATAAAAATTGTAATTCTTAAAATTACATATGTGCTACAAATGAAAACCTTTCAATAGTGTAATAAAATACTTTTGGATTTTTTAATGGTCTATTTTTATATTATACAATCTAAACGTTTCGACAACACTTACATTTGTCTTCGTCAGTTGTAATATCTATTATAATTGTTTCAACATTTAACAATTTTAATAGATATTACTACTGACGAAGATAACTGTAAGTGTTATCGAGACGTTTAGATTGTATAATACAAAAATACCCCATTAAATAAACCCAAAAAATATAAGTATTTTATTTATGTGTAATAATGGTGAAAGTTTACATTTTCATATTTCAATAGTGTAATTAATTGAAACATAGTTTTACAGGCAATTAAGTTTATTGATGATGAACTGTTACGGCACCTATAAATTTTCCTCACATACCTTTTAATTTCATTATTTTCGTATTTTCCTCCTAATTTGAGAGCGTGAAACATTATTTACATCAAAAACACATAAATAAAGATAGCGTTTAATACAAATGTAAATAGCGTGGTTGATATTTACGTTAACTTTCAAAGATGAAAAATGTAATTTTTCAAGTTTTAATTTCGAAGTTCGAGTAAGTTATAAATAGAAGTGCCCTTTTACTTATAAAAGAGTGGCTTTCAGTTCTGCTACTATATTAATAATCATAAGTGTCTATACTCATCTGTCATTCGTTAACAGCATGATCGTTTCGTTTAGACATTGTACATCTATTATGAATGTGATGAATGAGTGTACATTGTAACCCAACAGATATTAATTAATTTTAATTGACTTTAATTTTCACCGGATGTAGTTTTAATTGTTTACTGTGCATATGTGGATGTGTTATATTGTACCTTCAATTCAAATTTTTGTTAAAACCAAACGATTAATTTCGTTATCATTAAATGTGAATGTTTTATAATTATCGATAAAGCATGGCAGTATAATCTGATCACGTTTTTACAATGTTTCGTGTACGTTAAATTAGTAGTTTTAGGGAATGTATACTTTCTTTTTTCTCCGTGTGCGATACGGTGAGAATATTTTTTTAGATCTGTTACTTTGAAGAAAAAGGAAACGGTTCTAATAGTAATTTATCATTTTGTTATCAAGTTTTATTTCTACTTACGTCTGGGAAATGGCCTACCTTGTACATTTGAAATATGAACTTCCGTAGGAAACGTATAGGTAAACAGGGTAGATTCTTTCTGTTTTTGGAAAAGTGATATGCTTTCCATCCTACTTTATGTTCTATTTATATTAAAATAGGTTTGTGACTGTACTACGAATGAAATCGAAAGAAATTTAATGACTTCATCGATCATTTTTATAAAATCTAGTGTGTTCATTTATTTCTTATTCATTATAACGTTTCAATACAATAATTTGTACTTATACATTTCCACACAACAATATTTTCATTACACAGTTAAAATATTTCTTAATTACAGTATAATTGAACATACTAATCAATTTTGAAGGATTTTAAACATTCCTAAAAAAGTAAAATAGAAACCACTATAAGAACTTCTTTATCTAGTTGATTTTTACTCAAGCGTGTTTGCCTACTATTTTAGAAGCAATAATGTTTTTTTTTGCCTTCAGAAATTATTAAGCATATGCAAGATGCACGAATTAAATTCTCGCAATCACTATTTTGGACTTATAACGTACTTATACATATATAAAAGACAAAGAAATATTTTTATACAACGTGAACCAAAAAAACGTACCCATGCTTCAAGTGTATATTTTACACATAAATTGAAGACGAAAAGTCAGATAAAATTTTTCTCTAAAATGTATCGCTACAAAGTGACGCCCTCAAAGTTGAATTTTGAAAATCGTTTTTTGCAAATAACTCGAAAACTGTTAGGAATTTCAATATACTATCCGGAATGAAAATTATTTCTTTGGTGACGAAGATTTTGCTGGTTTAATTGGATTGTCTATGAATGGACTGGACGTATTAGTATTCACATTGTTTCCGTATATTTTCTATTCCAACTTTTTTGTGTGTGATTTTTCACGTATTTTGGTGACTTTTTTGGGCCTTTTTTCTGCAAATTTGGCCCTCTTGGTTGAAGTTGATAAAGTGAACGGTTTACGAGTTATTTGCAATTTCACCAATCACGGTCAATTAAATACTACCGCACCAAAATTTAGTAAGTGGGCCGTGGACTAAAAGTCATAGTTGTCAAAGATTTTATTAAGTTAAGCAAAGTATTAATAACAAACAAACTAGTTGATTAAACCATTCGGTGATATTTTTAAAACACTAGCAAACAATCTGAATAATTATGGAAGCTTTAGTAAACCGAGACCTGTTGAATATACTAAGGAAAATAAAGAAAACGAAATAATAAACGTTCTTGGGTTCGTGGAATGTGAATTTCAAGTAAGTTTCGTTTACTGTTACCAATTACCTGGAACAATTTCCAAAATTGCATACTTATCAGAATAATGTTATTAAAATCAGATTCATTTTCAGCAAGGAAATTCTACGTCTATACCAACAATAGAAAAAGTAGTTGGGGTGTCAAAACCAAGGTTCAAAAGATATGGAAAAAAAATCATTACTTCCCACACAAAGTAAACTTGGCACAATATTTGCACCCCGGATATCATGAGAGAAGATTTGAATTTTACCGTTGGTTTTACATAATTGTAATGAAATTCCCAATTTTTATAAGAAAATTGTATGGCCCGACGAGGGAAGAATTAGAAATGATGGAATTATGAACGGCCACAATAAAAGATACTGGGCCAACACCAACCCGTATTTATTGAGACCAGTTCGCCGACAGGATAGATTTGGTTATAACATCAGTTGTTTTTTAAAAGGACTCATGTTTGTCTATACAATGCGTGAAGAAAACCTGAATACTGAAAGATACCTAAATATTCTGGAAACTAATCTTTTAAATTTGCTTGATGACGAACCTTTGGAAGAACGAACTAATATATATTTTTAGTAAGATGGTGCTCCCAGCCATAACGCCTTAAGAGTCCGGGAATATTTAAATATAAACTTCCCAGATAGATGGTTGGGAACATATGGACCTGTCAGATGGCCGCCGCGCTCACCTGATCTGACACCTCCAGATTTTTTTATGGGGTCGTCTAGAATCAGAAATCTATAAACGAACCAATGAAATATAGGAACAGCTTCTTGAAGCAATCCATGCAGCATTTAGAAAAATAAAATCCGTTCAAATTATTAATGCTCTAATATCGATTAGAAATCGTTGCCAAAAATGTATTGATTGCAATGAAGGGCCATTTGAGTACTTTCGCCGACAAATGTACCACATTTTATTTAATTTTTTGGGCAAAAATATACAGGGTGTTCCGTTTAAAATGAGATTGGATGCGATAACTTTTGCCTTGACCCGGTAGATGCGATTTTTAGTCGGAATAATATTCTACTTGGCAATCTAAGAAATTTTCATAGGAAACATTTTCTACTATTAAGTTCTTCTTTTACCATTTTTAGTTTCTCCAAAATACATCTCATGACACCCACATCAGTTCAATAATCACCAAGATAGAAGGTTATGCAATCGACTTTTTATTCACTATCGCTAAATCGACTTGTTAGCTCATTTTACAACTTTTGTTTCGCCAAGATCGGCCACCATGTCTGGATGTCTGTGTGTTTGTATACCTGGATGTCAGTGTGGATGTATGTTATTATCCACGATAACTCCAAAACGAAAATACGTACGTACTTAAAAGTTTGTATTTAAGCTTGTTTTCGATTGGATTTTGGGAGAAATCGAGCGGTGGAGAGGGTGCAGTTTTTGGTTTTTATCAAATATTTCTAAAACAGATGTATATTTCAATGATATAAAAATACCTAGGTATAGATCTTAAACATATCGATTAATTATGTTCTATGTAATTTTTTGATATGACGCGTACTAACGACAAAAAAATTATTAAGATAGAATTTAAGTGTTAGTTTAAATTTTTTTATTATCTGAATAACGATTAATTTTATAAAAAAAAGTGTAGACGGATTTTTTAAAGAAAATTTAATTTTATATAAATTTTCTTTATAACGTTTTTTAATGTAAATCGTAATAAATGTAAAAATTAAATAAATCTGATTGAAAATGCTGAAGCCGCATTATCGATATTTTTATATAAGCGGGCGGCTTTGGAATTTTTTTTACGTCATGTATTTATGCCTATTAATCTCTCTCTGACATAAAGTCGATCAGTAGCTTTTTAGATTCAGCATTATGTTCTGCAAATATTATATACGTAGCCAGACAAGCAATATCTAAAATGTTATACAAAAATTCAATGACCAACAGTTTGTCTTCCTTTTTGTTGAATACTGGGACACCATTTAATCCATTAGATCGACGCCAGCTTTTGTTGAATTATCATATAAAATTCTTTCAGGTTTTTTTTGCTGCGGTGTCATCAATTGCAGCAGCAATGCAACGGCTTTATTTTTTTTAGGAACATAAGAACATAAAGTTCCCTAATCTTTGAAAGCGAAAACAGTAGATAGAAGTTGTCTGTCCTTGAGTGGCAGCATTCCTTAGGTATGTAAGGCTTATTTTTTCTCAACGCCCCGTTGCACCCGTTCATTTTAAGGCAATTTGCTAAAGTGAAAAAGTTGTCGGTGGTGATATTCCTACCCGAATTTTGTAGTCTGCACAGAGTTTCAAAACTATCTTCTCTCCAATATTTATTGGTATCTCCTCTCCTGCTTTTCTTCCTGCAATGATGAACACTTGTTAGAGTGAAAGCACATAAAAATCCGTTTCGTATTACCTGTATACATGATTCCTCTCAAGGGATATCCAGATTTTGAATCCGCTATCCAAAACACTTTTATTCCTAATTTACCTGACTTGGAAGGTATGTATTGCGTAAATTTAGACCTTTCTCTATACGGGAACAGTTGTACGTCTTCAGTCATATTTTCATATGGTTTGAACTGACGAGATAAATTGTCATTTAGCATAGACCATATTTCTCTAATAGGGGCTGCTTTATCTGTAGCTTGCCGCTTAGCTTTTGTCGGAATGTTGTCAAACCGTATAAATTTTTTATTAGTTGAAATCTGTTCCTACTGAGACTTGCTCGATATATTGGTAAAGCATCGCTTTTCCACAATTCTGTCACATGTTCTGTATTTGAATGATGGACGCTAATATCCCCAAAAATTCTTGAATCGTAAATTTTGTTCATTCTCTCTTTTTATCGGAATGGACATTGTTAAATTTATTTGTTCAATCCATTGGATTGCCATTCATTTACCGCACGATCATTAGCTTCATTTCTTCCGTAAAAATTGAATTGAATATTGAATTAAGTAGTGAATAAAGCTGTGTTTCTAAGAAGTCCGCCGATAAAATAAAATAAAAACTAGACGTTATTTATTTTGTGACGAAAAGAAGTTGCTTATTGACTTTATATCGAATGATGTGAGATAAAGTTAGAGACGAGTGTGGTGCAGATTTATTCCAAACAGTTTGGTCTCTGGAAATAAGATTATTTTCTGTGGTAGAACTGCTTCTTCATCTGCAGATATTTAGTCATCACATTCATATTCAATTTCAATCGAATCTTCAATTGGTCTGCAATTAGCAAGATCTTCTATATCTGAATCGTCAGAATCAGGTTTTTGACATCGTCCTCATTCTCATCTCCAACAAATGGATCTGGTTCGTCACCAGAATAATCTTGAAACAAGGATGCTATCTGTTGTTCAGACAATATAAAAATATGTTGTACAAATATATGTCCTTTGTACATAAAATATTTTTATATATTTTATTCATCAAAACTCACCTATCTAACCAAATATTCCTTCTGGCGTCCACAGGCATAGAATCTCTTACCGACCACAGTTACAATATAATACAAATGAATATTATAACGATTTAAGGACAATTGAAACACAAACAAGTTAAACATTGTTACTTACCCTGATACTTGAATTGGAACGTTATCCCCACTAGGTCCAGGTACAGCTCTTGTCACAATTTGCTTCCATATTTTACTTAACACAACAATGTCTGTTAATGACCGTTACACCAAAGGTCGTCTGCACTTGTGCATTTTCTGCTAATGTCATATCAGTTCTCGTACGCATGCGTCAAGACGTGTATCGGTGTTCTGCACATTTCCTTGCGCACAATAACAATAGGCAAATTGGAGTACCGGTGTCCCATGCGGTAGGATGCGTATGTAAAATTATGCGGTATCATAAAGCTTTAAAACTTCTAAAATTTAATTTTCAACAAAATACAACGTAAATGACATTTTTGCCCTTTATATGCCCACTTATTGTCTCAAAATATCTAAAAGTGTAATATTTGAGTAACGATGTATTCCCGCCGTTAATTCATCATTTACACTATATTTCCCGTTGGAAATTGTTATAATTCTAATATAGCAGTTTTTACCGATTGTGTGCCCATAAAGGACAAAATAATTGACTGTCATGTACCTGCGTTTCGGCTAAACACCCTAATGAACATTTTTCACCAGAAAGCTTTTAGAAAACAGCTATTGCAAAAGAATTATAGCTTTGATAAAAACCAAGGGTTTCGTTGCCTAACTATGCAGGATGGCCAAACGAGGAGGGGGTGGAAGATTGTATAAAGGCGAAATAAGTTAGAGAAATGATTTTTGGAACAGAGATAGATATCAATAGGCACTGCATTTTAAAAATATGTTTGATCAAACAGGGTGTTTCATTTTATTGCAGCAAACTAAACTTATACTTTTTTAAATAGAACATTTTTTGGAAAGCCCATAAGATATGCTTTCCTTTAATACCAAATTGTATGGGTCCATCTCCTTTGGTTTAAGAGATATTCATTTGTCTAAAAAAATATCCCACTTGCGGCCACCCTGATTTGTTTAGCAGAAAATTGTTTGTGGTCCTGTACTATTTTTAAATTTCTTAATTTTCAGATTTTTTTGATAATATGCAGGGCGTGTCTCTGTTTGTAAATACAACTTTTTTTAATTTTTTTAAATGACACCCCCCCCCCCCCCCCCAATGCTCTTCACGTCATTCGATGCCTCGTTTGATATTCTTTCTTTTTTATCAAGCATGTCTTATCATCTCCTTTGGTTTAAGAGATATTAAATTGTCTAAAAAACAATATCCCGCTTGCGGCCACCCTGATTTGTTTAGCAGAAAATTGTTTGTGGTCCTGTACTATTTTTAAATTTCTTAATTGTCAGATTTTTTGATAATATGCAGGGCGTGTCACTGTTTGTAAATACAACTTTTTAAATTTTTAAATGCCCCAATGCTCTTCACGTCATTCGATGCCTCGTTTGATATCCTTTCTTTTTTATCAAGCATGTCTTGTACCTAAAATTAACAATTTTCAAAATATTTTCAGTTTATTTGCGAAATTGAGATTGTATGAAAATAGAGCAAAAACACGAGTTAATATAACAATTAAATTGATTAATGAGTTATTTTAAATTCAACAGACTTTTTTGAACAAAATTAATGCATAAAACACTCTTGCTTCTAGGCAAATTTAAATCAGTGCTTACTAAAATTTCTGAAGTACTCAATTTGATTATGTTCAGATCAACGATTTCATTTTTTTACGTCTTTTTGTAAATAAACGTATAAAGATGGTCATGGAATTGTAATTTTATGCTAAAGAATTTTTTAATATTAATTTATAAAAGAAACTTTGGAGTTCTTTTTCATGCTAAAAAATTTTTCCAAGTAAAAACAAGAGTTAATATAACAACTACAAATTGAATTAAATTATTCTAAATTTAACAGAATTTTTTGAACAAAATTGGTGGGTACTCTTACACAGGTTACTCTTTCGTTCAAGGCAAATTTAAATCAATCCTTAGTAAAATTTTTGAAGTACTCAATTCGATTATGTTCAAATCAACTTTTCCATTTCCTACGTCTTTTTGTAAATGTAAATTGGTTACTGACTAATAAGATTATTTGGCATTAAGGTTTAAACTCGCAATCAAAAACAAGAGTGCCATGACAATATTGCGTTGAAAAAAGAAAAATTGTTCGTAACAATTGATTCTATTCACTTTAAACCTAATTTTTGTTTTAATTTATTCAAAGTGTTGAAAATGACTAAATATTCAGGAAATGGTTTTAATGATTCTTATTCTTGGAGAATGTCAAAAAAATTGCTTACTGGCAAGTAGAATTTATGCAGCAATTCGATATTATTTATTGACGAAACTACGCTCGAAAGTAATGGTTTAGTGAACAGACATAACATGCATGGAAATATGTGGTTCCAGCATGATGGTGCACCCGCCCACTATCATCGAGACGTGCGAACATTTTTAAACCACTGGAAAGAAAATCAGGAGGACCCATTTCTTAGCCATCGAAGTCACCTGATCTTACCTCACTCGATTTCTTTTTGTGGGGTTGCGTAAAAAATTAAGTGTATAAAGAAATTCTAACCGCACCAGAAAATATGAAGGAAAGAATCAGAAATGCTTTTGAAAATATCACATGACCGACATTAGTGTTAGTGAAAATAATTTTGTGCGGTGTGTTTATCAATGTATTGAAGTTGAAGAAAGAACATTCGAGTATATAATGAGAAATTGATTTTTATTATTTTTTTTTCTTTTTCATTTTATTTTATTTTGAAAACTGTTAATTTTAGGGATAAGACATGCTTGATGAAAAAGAAAGAATATCAAACAAAGCATCAAATGACACGAACATGAGGGGGGGGAGGGGTGACACGCCCTGTACATTATTTAAAAAAATCTGAAAATTAAGATATTTCAAAATACTACAGGACCACCAAAAATTTTTTGTCATTTTAAAATAAACAAGTCGCCTAACAATCAGTGGCGGCGACCGGAAGTGGGATAATCTTTTCGAAAAACAATTGAATATCTCTAAAACCAAAGTAGATAGACCCATACAATTTGGTATCAAATGAAAGCGTGTTTTATGGGGTTTCCAAAAATGTAATTATAAATGGGCCGTTTCATTAAAAAATATATATGTTTAGTTTGCTCCAACAACATGAAACATCCTGTATGATCAAAAATATTTTTAAAGTGTATTTATTACCTATTGATAAGCCGTGGTCCAAAAATCATTTCTCTAGATTATTGCGTCTTTGTACAATACAAGCACGAATCGAAATAAAGTACTAATTATAAATCGCTTCAATTTTAAAACATTTTTTATTTGCTAAATTCTGTAATTTATTATTTTATTGAACCTGTTTCCAAATTAGAAATCAATTTTTTTTGTTAAATCATGTCATTTCTCTATTGTTTGAATTAAGTTCATTTTTTATTAACTTGATTGGTTTTTGTGTTTAAAATAATACTGTTTGCCACAACCTCAAAAACTGAATAAATTATTTTGTTTTGGCAGGAAGTGACCGACAACGCATATAAAAATAGATTTTATTTTATACCTTAAAAACCTCAATTTTTTGTATATATATTCTTTACATTTGATCCTTTAAGGGTTGGTATTCCAACTATGAATAGGAGGAAACATTGAATTGCAACACTTTTTTATATGCATTTTATAAATATACTTCGACAGAATTGACCACCGCAGTAAAAAAGGAAAGTTTTAAGGAACTGTCCCACAACGCAAAAAGTGTCTTTTATGCTAAAGGCGTAAATAAATTTAAATAGAAAATGCTTTCTCCTTTTTTTCTATATTCGTAAATCCAACGTTACAATATGTGTAGATAAAGGACAATTTATAATCCAATTGTAAATCCTTGGACTAAACTTTAAAGACGTTACCACTTAAATAAGTGTTGTTCAACGTCACTACCTTCTCTTTTAGTTTAGAAAATATTCTACAAACTTTATATAAAAAATCCTTTCTAATACTCTAAATGTTCTTTCTCAAAGCTATCTTGTTATGAAACTTGTTAGCTCGCTTATTAAATACATTACGGTAGATTGTGGGTGCGTTTATATTTTCTTTTTTTTTTCTTGTTAAGTTCTTTTACTTTAGATACTAAATAAACTGTAGAAAATCACAATTTTGTTAGCAATATCTGACTTATGGGGGTAAGGTTACATATCCTTAATTGAGAATAGGGGTAGTTAATTATATTAATGCTAATTGAGAATTTATTTAAATTCACAATTAGGATTAAAAGCAGTTTGAGCCTTTATTCTTAAACTCACAATTTACTTTTATGTTTCAACATATTTTTATAGTGATGTATATTCTAATGTGTTTGCTACCTTGACTACACGTTTTAAGTTAATTTACCAAAGTGTTTTTGCAGAAGATTTGTGAAAAACTTGTTTTTTCATTGGGATACTTTTTTATTAACGGTAAAAGGAAAAAGGCATACGATTTATTGTTTACGATTTTAGTATATTCTTGTTAGCTTAATCGATTGAAACTTTGCTTGAAAGAAAACGGTATTGTTGTTGTGTACGGATGATGTGTATGATTTACTTCGAAACTTTTTTTTTAGAAGGGATTAAAAATTATGGATTTATATTTTTGTAGACCTTCTTTATATTTACATAAATATGCATAAGATATTAACACAAATTGTTACGTTAGGCTTTCAGCTACAAAATTTTATTAATTAAAATATTTTGGTTTTTATGGTGTTACATATTAGTCAAATAACTTTTTGTGGCAGCTTATATGGTAAAACTGTGATATTTCTTATTATCTGAAGTTTCGGAAATTTGGAAAACTTACCCCTATTTCCTTTTAAGATTAGAAATTATTATAGATATAACTAAAAATTAAAAACACCTTGTTTGTTTCAGGTATGTGGCAACTATTACTTCTACCATCAAATATACGAGTGTACGATCAGGTAGGTAAAAAAAAATTATATTGCAACACAAATTAATACGTTTAGAACATGGCACCAAACATTATATTCGTACAGTAAGTACACAATATACAGCAATGAGTAATATTTCTTTTTGAAAAATTGTATTAGTCATTGCTTTCTTATTTATACAGGGTGGGTGTCTTACTGCGTGGGCGGAGGATTGCTCCTTAACTATTAGAGATATCAAAACCAATTTTGATGTGGTAATACACGATCATTGGGCCTACTTTCTAAAAATATTGAGGTATATACAGGGTGATTGACAAAATATACCAACCCAAACCTATTTTTTTTTAATGGAACACCCTGTATATGTTTGCATTTTTGGATTCACTGTTATATTTAGAATAAAAGTATAGAACATTGTATCTGTATCACTAACAGTTCTGCAGATATCGTCACTTTAGTACCAAAATAGAGTTAACTTTAGAACCACAATGTTAACGTTGTCACCACGATTGTGTAAATCTGTTTATACCACCGACTATTAATAATAGTCTACTAACAAACAAACTGAGACATTTTTCGAAAACATGTAAAACTATACAGAATGATTAACTTACGCGAAATGTAATATTTCTCAATTTTTTCAAATGCAACACCCTGTATATTTTTTCACATAATTGGTTTCATAGCCATAAGACGGACCCTTCTTGAGATATTGACGCTTTTGCGTAAAAATATTCTAAAATACAAATTTACTATGACAATAGAAGTCAACAAAACAAATCAGGTAGGCTAGCAACTCTTAATAAAGAGGAACAATTGCATCTATTGTTTTGACGTTTGTATAATCATTAAAATATTGTTCCATTAGTTTGTGTGATTTTGGATTGTCGTTTTGTCAATTTTTGTATAAAATGAATTTTTCCAAAGAAGAAATGGTCGATATGATCTTTATTTACGATACTAAGAGAGCGGAAAGAATCGTTTATGTATGTAGCTGAGAGATTTATAAATTCTGGAGGTGTGTCTTTTCCCAAGCGCGCAAAAACAAGCCCAAATAAAGAAATTGAGTTTCAAGTTGTGACATCTTTTATAGAAAATCCGCATATTAGTACCAGAGAGCTAGGTATACACCTAGACCTAAACAGAAATACAGTTCGCAGCTTTACTAAAAAAAAACAAATTGCATCCTTATCATTTCGAGCAACATCAAGCTTTAAGTGAAATAGATTTTTCAAAATTGTGGATCTTTCTGCGAATGGGCAACTACTAAAGTCAATGAAGAACACAATTTTCACAATAATGGCAATATTAATACACATAACTATCATAACTATTCAGATACTAATCCACACATGTTAGGAGTTGTTGATCACCAGCATCGATGGTCAGTTAATATGTGGGGTGGTATAAGCAGTTTTAACGTGGTTGGTCCTTTTTTCTTTGATGGGAGTCTTACTGGAGAAAGATATTTACAGTTTTTGGAAAATGATTTACTCGAGCTTTTGAAAAATATCGAAGTAGATAATATTCGTACGATGTGGTTTCAACTGGATGGCGCCCCTCCACACTATACAATCAATGTTAAGCAATATTTCGATAGAAATTATCCGATGAGGTGGATAGGACGAGGTGGTCTGCGAGATCACCGGATCCTACGCCCCTTGATTTCTTCCTTTGGGGCTACGTTAAAGAAAAAGTTGACCAACATCTTCCCACCACAAGCGAAGATATGATAAATAGAATTAGAGATGCGTTTTAATCCATTTCGTCACTAAAGTTGTTGCGAGTGAATCTTTCGTTTACCGAGCGAATTGCAAAGTGTTTAGCTAGGTGTGGTCAGCATTTTGAACATTGAATTTGAATTTATGGTTTTATTCGTTTATGTTTACTTGTTCAACTTATTTTTAGATATAGACAATTATGTTATTGTTTAGTTATTAATTAAGTTTTCCTATCAGTTAAAGAATTTATTTGTATTTTCTTATTTGCTCTGGATTTTGTTTTATTTGTTCTTCTGTATGTCAATATTTTCAAATAAAGTGTCAGTATCTCAAGAAGGTTCCGTCTTATATCTATGCAACCTATTATCAATTAGTATCTACTTTTCACGGGGAATCGAAATGTGCAAAAATATACAGGATGTTGCATTTGAAAAAATTGAGAAAAATGACATATCGCGTAAGTTAATCATTCTGTACAGTTTTACATGTTTTCGAAAAATGTCTCAGTTTGTTTGTTAGTAGACTATTATTAATAGTAGATGGTATAAACAGATTTACAAAATCGTGGTGACAACGCTCGCATTGTGGTTCCAAAGTTAACTCTATTTCGGTACGGTTAGTGATACAGATACAAATTTCTATACTTTTATTCTAAATGTAACAGTAAATAAAAAATGCAAAAATATACAGGGCGTTCTATTTAAAAAAAAAACAGGTTTGGGTTGGCATATTTTTGGCTATTATCTGGTATATACCTAAATATTTTTAGACTGTAGGTCCCATTATCGTATATTATCACACCAAAATTGGTTTTGATATCTCTAATAGTTAAGGAGAAATCCCCCGTCCACGTAGCACCCTGTATAATAATTTTAATGAACATTCTTGTAATACAAATGGCGTAATGGATTTTAGAGTTACGTTACTTAATAAATCGAAACACATACTTCGTTTTTATATGCTCGTTAATACATATGTTATAAACGTATAGTTTATTTAGACTGGTGTTTATAATATAATGGTTATAAACATTTCATTACAATTGGGTGATATTTCACTTATAAATTTCCTCATATTTACTTAAAAGTTATAATTAAGCATCAGTTATAATTGAAATCCTTTAATGTGGAAGAAAAGTATTGATCACACTAGGATTTTCTAAAGGACGAGTGCGATAAAAAGTGTTTATAATTTTTTTTTTATATTTTACTGTATGAATTGAGGACACAAAATCTTCCCCATGAAATTATTTATTGAGATAACTGTAAATGTAACTAACCTTAAAGCAACTTGTTTCGACAATTATATTGTCATCATCAGGTTATTAACATTACATAAAAAATTAGAACATAAAACTTTATAACTAAAGTACTTCCATAACGATAATGTATTAGAAAACCGTAACAATATTGGGCAACTAATATAAATAATTAAAAATTCGGCAAACATTACATAATCGTTATGTAAGTACTTTAGTTTTAAAGTTTTACGTTCTAATTTTATATTTTGGTACTGAAACCATTGAAACTAATAATTTATAAAAATACAATAAAAACCTGCTTAATGAATCGAAAAGGAGGACATTTTGAAAAATAATATTTAATAAAATTAGTTGAAAAGGAGAACAAATGTGCAACCTGCCCTGCTACACGGCACAAGAACTTTGAGGTGAGGACCTAAAAACTATTCAAAACAAGTATATCAATGAACAAACTAGGAAAACAATATCACCAGCGTCCTTTCCGTAGTTTCATTGTTCTGGTCCAAAGTTCATTACTCAGCTGACAACTTTTTATACGCACAAACACTAACGAAATTCTAAGTAGGCACATTCTTTTAAATAATCTTTATACAAATTCTTCAACACATATTAAATTAGCTTTTCACATTCACTAAAAATATAGCACGTGATGCTTCTCTATTATATTTAAAATCACAGTAATAATATCTTTAATTCCAATAATTCATAAATTCGAGAAAGTTTCATTAACACAGAATCATAAAATTCGCTTTCTAAGTACAAGTTAAGAAGACAGATATTTTGCAAATCATCACAAGGCTACTTTGGAAATCGGTTTCACTATGAACCCGGACTTCCCCATAAAACGAAAGACTGTACACGGTATTAAATTTGTAGGGGTGTACTTTACTTAAAAACTCGTATAAAGCGAACTCCTAAAATAGGACGATGTGGTACGGTCCCAATCAAATTATGCTGTGCTTCCCATAACCATAACGACACTGCGGCGCCGATGGCACCCACATTCATAATTCGTAACTACATTTTCATTATTTTCTAAATCAACATTCACGATCGAAACCTCAACTTCGGCCCACTAAAGATTCTTTCAGTTTCATCCACATTGAATCTCACATCAAATAACCAATCATAAAAAATCATTACTTCAAAGTTGTAAGCGCGGTAAAACGAATGCATCTCGGAAAACGAATCGAGATAAATTACGTCATAGAAACATTCCACATTGAAACAAATCCACGGTAACATGAGTTATTTTCGTCAACTAAAACCTTTGGATAATCAACCCTGAACAAACGTATAATAACGACCAACTTATTTGTTTTTAAAATAAAAATTTATAGAAGTCCCAGCGACACATCGCTTTTAAATCTGCCAACTTATGTTTTCTGAATCCTATGACGCAATTTCATTCCACTAACTATACTTAGTGATGCTTAAAAGATAAATATGATTAACCGTTATTTACAGAAAATAATAAACTCCCATCTAAAATATTAAAAGGGATTTCACTAAAATTATCAAGTCAACCTGTGGAAATGGATCGTAATTTAAAAAAATTTCAATCTAATGTAGGCAACCAAACCGAAAAGTGTCTATATCATTTCCAGAATTGAGGAAACCAAATTCTACTTCAATTTGTAATAACTGCAAATATTGCCAAACAAAGTGAAAAGTTGTAATTAAATTTATGCTTCCAAAATTTATAGCTCAGTGAAATATTGGAAGAGAAGGAATTGTTAAGAGCATCTCAACCTACCACAAGTAAAATATTGAATATATTGTTTTCAAATTCAGAAAGGTTGTAACCGGTAACGCTTTGGAAAATCGCGAATGTTGCATTCGCAAGCGTGCAATCTTTAAACATATATTGCAATATAATAATCATGCGCACCGAAAATAAAGATAATTTTAAGGAGAATAGTAGCTCAATATTCCCACAAACTCGAAATCGTACAATTATCACAGCATGGAAAAGTTAAATTTTGAAAGGTGATTGATATATCAGCCATTATCAAACCTATAGAAGACATTTTTAATTGTTATCGAAACCGTCATTGAAAAATGTCATCTTTATGAAAAAAAAGCACGAGCTGCAAAAGTGTGAACAATAAAAAATATTCATGCCGATAGATTTTTCAAATCGTTCTAAGTAACAATAATATGAAAAGCAATAGGCATAATTAGAAGAACCTGTCTACTTCATACTTAGATTAACACCGTATTATTGTCAATACAACGCAATTGAAATTATTTCGGTCCTATTACGATCAGCGGGTATACTGATATCGCGGTAATCCAAATGTGGGAAGAGTTGTTGCATAAACGTGATGGCGAAACTCGAAAAATAAACATAAAAAAAAAAATATCCGTGTGGTGATCTCGAGAAAAGGTCCTAGATATAACGGTAGAACCATTACAATTTCGGTGAATGACTTAAATTCCGTTGAGTGATCCTAAATATGATTAATAATTTTATGTTTTTCATTTATTAATGTAGTTGTGCCTATTTATACATGTTGGTACATACATACTTTTTTTTAATAACGTTTTAATTAATTTATATAAAAAATAAAATAAAATATCTGTAGAAAAATAAAATAATTAGACTTTCTATTTTGTTAGTGTTTCCGTCATTAAATCAGAATTCAAATTCTTTAGCATTTATTAGAAATTAAATATATCTACTATTTATTTTCTAATGACATTAAATATTTTCTCTATTAATCGCATTTACAATTAGAAAAAAAATTCGCACAATATACATAAAAAACTACCAAATTATGGCATAAAAGTATAAATTCGCGGTCCATGGAAATTTTATACATGTACTCTTCTATAATAGCAAACTAATTACGATAGATAAAAACGTCCAGAAACCCCAGGAAGACCTTAATTATAATTAATTATCACTTATTTTCATACGTATGATTGAATTCACATTAAAATCTTTCTTTTTTAATTACTATTACATATGTGTTTGTATTAATTAACGCTCGTCAATGTACGTAAAAATAAGTAAATCATTTAGAGTGTCGCTGCCTTAGGTTTTTAAGTGGATGTTTTCCATGCCTCGCCAAATGTTTTACCTATTGTTCTCTTTTTGGCGCAGGTAACTCCATTTAAAGCACCTATAATGTATGTAAACGTTTAAGCCCAATTGCTATGTGTTAAATGACAAAGAAATATAACCTCACGAGCAGTATTAATAAAATCGCTAACCCCATTTTGAAACTTGTGCATCTTACCGACTATACCTATAGTTTTAATATAGTTTTTAAAATGAATGATTTTCAATTTGGGCTTATCGCTTATATTTACATTTCACAACAGAGTAGTCGTTGTCGTTCTAACACGTGTCATTTAAGCTAGAAAGTTATTAATATCCAATTATGATGAATTAAGAAAGACGCTCTTGGTTACGGGAATTGTAATTGTAACCTGAACAAAAAGAGATAGGACTATGTACATCATGTTGGAGCACAATGAAATAATTCCACTTAAAATGGTTGAGGAGTAAAAGTCCAAACTGCTACATTTATGTTTAAAACCAAACAAGTACATTTATAACATTATATTAAATGGTTTATAATTCTATCAAGTACATCCAACTGCTTATCCTTCCATTAAACTCACTAAGTTATCATCTTCATACATAATACCATAAGTGCAAGGTAATTTCATAATTTGGAGTTTAACTGACCAAAAATTATGATTAGCAATGGAAAATAATTAAAATGCTTAAATCAGAAGTTTACTAAAATCATATTTGTACTCGTAAATATGTTATTAATTTTAGTTTTATTTTTAT
Organism: Vesta saturnalis; assembly: GCA_036346205.1. Taxonomy (NCBI): domain Eukaryota; kingdom Metazoa; phylum Arthropoda; class Insecta; order Coleoptera; family Lampyridae; genus Vesta; species Vesta saturnalis. The sequence goes on from JARFJB010000246.1 coordinate 550,195, forward strand.
CAAATACGAAGTATGTAATTAGGTATGATCTTTAATAACCTGATTTTAATGTTATTGGAAGATAATTAGTGGAAGAATACCTATTTAATGTAAATTCTGGACGAATTGCATTCATACATTAGTTGCGTCTGTACGTTTACGTTTTAATTTTAAAATGCCCGGAAAATTTATAAACGAACGTTGCCAAGAGCTTGTATTTAATGTGTACGAATATTTCTTTCGAGAAAAAGATAAATTTGGATGGCATAACGTTGAGCCAGTGCAAGGAAGAACAGCTCAAGCTTTAAAGATCAGTGTGCCTATATTATCGAGAGTAAGAAAAGTGACCTTCCGTTACCTAAGATTATCCAGAAACCTCGTAAGAAGTTTAAAACAGATGATATATCTGAAGGTCTAAAACAAACTATACGAGATATCATTTATGAGAAATGTGCTCAATAGGAAGTGGTTACATAAGATACATTCAGGAATACATTAGCAGGAAAATAATTATTAGTAGCATCTCTACCAACCGTAAGCAAAATATTAAATATTGGATTCACATTTAAAAAAGATAGCAATCGGCGAGCGCTATGCGAAAAATATATCTGCAAGATTACAGTTTTTAAAAAAGTACGTCCATAATATGCATTCATCACCACCTCTACCAGTTGTATTCCTAGATGAAACGTTGGTATTCTTTAGAGGATTACAGAAGAGGTCTTGGCAAGACGAAACCAAAAGTAACCGGTGAATTTCTTCTAACGGTAAAGGTTCATCATATTATGCTGAAATCAAGATGTTTATGAAAATACAGTTCAGTAATACCTCAATTACACACTCGTACGAAGATGTATTCCTTAATTCACCGTTGGTAAAAACTAATACGACTTCTTGGCAAGACGTTAACCAAAAGTATACTCTGTTGTGCAAATTATTTAAACGGTATAAGGTTGAAATCATTATCTAAGATTAAATGTCGTATGAGAACCACAGTATCTTATGACTCATTTTACGAAATGTACGAGTTAATTTTAGAAAACGTATGTCGTTAATAATTTAGGTGTACTCAGTTATACCAAATGTAACAAAATAAGTTACTAATCAACACAAAATCAGCTGATCATATAAACAAATTAATCTGCAAATAATTTATTTAGTTTATATACCTACATATTTTTTTGTAAAATGAAGTCGAATTAGTTGCAAAGAACTGGTAAGTAGTCGACTTACAAGCACATCTTTAATTATTCATTAGTTGGTTTAAACACAATTTTGAAATCGTTACTTTTATTTCCATTTAAATCAAATACCATAAATAAAATAAGTTTAATAATAGTTTTTATGTGAAATACATTTTATATCTAGGTACATATTTAATCACTACATTCATTGTCACTGCTTCAGTTCCACTAGTGATTGACCTAAGCTAATCACTATACGATTTGTACCAATTGCTACTGCTTTTGAACGTCCCACCATTCTGGCATCCCCTTTTGTGCATGTGTAGTGCATTTTTGCAAATATCCTGAACTTCACTAAATCCATGTTGACTATATTCTTGTTATAAAACTCTTTGCTATTTACCTACACTGATTCGATTGGATTAAACTGGCAATGATATGGTGGTAAACGAAACACTTTGTGGCCCTATTGCTCCGCAAGTTCGTCGATTGCATATATTGCTTTTTAGCTAATTGCAACAATTCTACCTTTAGCATATCATTTGTGTAGCTAATATTACGCTTCTGTAGAAATGATTCTCTCCAATTACTCAATGGTATTTTATCTACTAACGAGGAATGATACAAAGTATTATCAAGTATTTAAACTGGGTTTTTCTAAATTCATCAGCAGTTGAAACCATTTGGTAAACATTTCTGCATTCATGTTATCGTGGTAATATTTCACTTGGCTTTTTGTAGAAAACACCAACGACGAATTAGGAATAAATCCGTTACTATTACCTGCGCCCCAATTATCAACCTAAATCATAAATCACAGTATAATACTTAATCAATCATTATCAGTTCATTTATTTTACCTTTAGAGACATCATACTAGAACTTACGATCGCCTTTAAAGAATTCCAGTAGTTTTAATAAAAACTGTTTAATAACTCGGGGTATACAAACACGGGATAAATGCACGTAACAGGTCAAAACAAACAAATTGTGAGTTAAGTTGCTGATTCATGTGAGACATACGTTTTCCGCACTTTCAATATTTAGACGACAAACGTTCCTTCTCTTTTCCATGCGCATATTATTTATGAGGAACAGAAATAAGTATATATTATGATTTCTTTGTTTTAGGTATCATGTTATGAATCATAAGACACCTGTCGTGGTCCGACTTTATAGTAGCTTGCCTAAAATTTTTCTTTTTTTACAATACGAGGATCACTCCTAAACTTCGCAGAATTAAGTACTCATTGCAATGCGATTGTCATGATTGTAAAATTTGACATTTTATACCATTAGTACAACTGACCGTTTGACTGTAAACAGAGCAGCTTCATTTCAGTAGAATGTTAAAAGTAGTAAGTTTGTGAAAAATGGATATTTAGAATCGTGATTTTCGAGTGATAATTTTTTATGACTTTCGATACGGTTTAACGCCACGGCAAAGTGTGGAAAAGCTAAAGTTGTTGTTTGGTGATGAAGCGTTGTCCAAAACCATAGTCTACAGAATTCAAACGTGAAAGATCTACTTTTGATGACAACTTTTGTTGTCGAAAGAATATTGATGCTGTGCGTGAAATAATTTTATCAGATCGACATGCAACGTACAGTGAGATACAGGTATCCTTAGACATTGCGGCGAAACAAATACATACCATTTTGAAACATTTAAATGTCAGGAAGCTTTGTAGTCGTTGGATTCCTCAAAATCTGAGAGAAGATCAAAAAGCACGTGTTAAATGGTGCAAGGAAATGCTTACAATGGTCTTTCAAATTCTGTATATTACATTGTAACAGGTGACGAAACGTGGGTATATTCAGCAGTATAACAGCGATCATGAACTTAAACCTACAAAAGTGGTGTGCTCGCGAAACGTTTCAAATAAAATGATTGCTCGTTTTTTCGGACAAACCGTTTAGGTTGCAAGTGTTGCATTGGAGAATCGAAGAACAGTTACTGCGGATTGGTATACTTCAATTTGTCTCCCCCAGGTTATTGATGAAATTAGAAAAAATAATATAGATAACGGAATCATTTTGCATCATGACAATGCAATATGCTCGAAAACGAAAGAAATTATTAGAAGTAGACGTAACAGACGGGGCGATTTTAAAAGCCTTTGAAGCCACTTCCCAACCCCCACCGCCACCACCAGAAATAGATGAAGATACGGCATTTTTTACATCGGTAACACCTGCCGTTCAAAAATTTGATGAAGATGAAAAACGGCAGTTTCGCATAGAAGTACTGATATTAATTAAACAAATTAAAGAAAAAAGATACGCGCGAGAACTCAGATCTCCATCGATGAGCTCCTATTACCACGCGCCTGTGCCCTCCTATAATTCGTCTTTATCAAATCTAACCTCCGAATACCAATCCAGAGACTATACGTTTGAACATTTGTAATAGTACGACATTGCATTCATTGTTAAATGCATTATTATTTTCTACAATATTTCAAGCATTATGTGTTGTTATGTTATTATTGTTATGTGTTTTGTTATTTACAGTTCATACAGTTAATTTTTAGTTATCTGTAATAGAAGAAATAAACTTCACTTACCTCAAAGTAACTGCTAACATTTCTTTAGGCGGAATACTTAATATCATTTGAATATCAATTGAAGAATTTTTTTCGTGTCGATGTAATTTTTCAAAGACCGTATAAAAGGCACCATCTACGTATCTTGCCTGTAACAAGGAATGAATCCAGAAACTCCGATTTTTGCGTCGAGCCGCTCTTGGTTTAACTCTTCTTCTTCTATTACTAATTAGCGCCAATAGTAGATTTCTAAGTCTTCCCTCCATTACATTTCATAACATACTCAGGAACTACGTCAACACCGAATAATTATTTTTTACTTCGCGAAATTTTATGGTATCCAGCTATCGTTGTGTGTGAAAAATGAATACCATATTGCGACCATTTATCGCGCGCTATAAATAATATCGTTATGGCGTCATGTGTAAACGGCCTGAATGGTTCAAAAGATATCGCGCGCGTACACAGACAGGCACATTTTTTTAAATGTGTTTTTCGTGTTGTTGTAGGCCATAAGACGTCGAGAAATTCAAAACATTTTTTTAAATTTAAACCGATTATACAGCTCTCTCTTTATACGTACGTATATGAGAAAGCAATATTTTGAAAAACAATAAAAAATTTGTACTCATAGCTTTAAAATAGGTATTTCCCGGTTATCCCCATGCACCGAAAATTTGTTTTCCCGCACTGCGGTGTTTTTAGTTTCCAACAGAAACTAGGGTAATTACGTGTATGGTTGGTGGCAGAATTGAAATGCTGCTCATATAACGGACCCGACACGGCAATATTTTGATATAATTTCTTCGGAATCGTCCATTTTTCACAAATTTAACAAAAATAATTTTAAATAAAATGGGACTCAACGTTTGAATTTTTGTTGACATGTAACCATAACAACAATGCAACATTACAATGCTACCAATCCGTTTAGAATAAAAAAACCAAACAATGTTAAACTATTTGTTTTTAATTTTAGGAATTTATTCGTTACAAAAAACTTTGTATCTAATCTTTTTTGCCATCCTCATAGAACGTTTGTACCAAATATGTGTATTCCATCTTCAAAAACAATGGCGGCACTGTCAATTTTTTATAAGAGTAAAAAGTAATTATTTTCTAAAAAAATTAAAATATTAGAAAAACTACTAGGTTTAGGTATATGACATTATTAACAAAAAAGTTATATAATTTCATGTAGAATCTAAAAATATGGTGTTCCATTAAAGAAAACGTATGTTATATTCGCCACGCTTTTTGAACCACCCTGCATTCTCAAAAATTATTTTGAACTATGCACCTTAATATTCTCTAAAACTTTTATATTTAACGTTTTGTGTAATTCTCGAAACAAATGAGATAATGAACTTTATTACTCTGCACATAACCTAACTAATTTTAAAGTTGTAGAAATAAGAATGATGTTTGATTCACTGTACTCATTTGCTGAATAATTCTTCATGAATTAGTTTACTGATACAACAAATTAAAATATGTTCCGCGATTGTGTTACAAAATAATGCGAGCAAATAGTGTGATGTAGCACATTGGGATAGGTCGGGGCGCCAAATTCAAACAAGCTTGCGTTGCATAAGTTGTTCTATAAATTTCAAGATAGTTTTTTTTAAGAAGCAAGGATAGCAATTTAAGGTAGGCATTCTTTTACTATTATATTGATATATTGATCTCCAAAAGATTAAACGGTTAATACCGATAAACTGCGGTATACAATCAAGAAATAATTGACTTAACGTAACTTTTTTAAACGTGGTTTTAACTCAACTGTTGTGTAAACCAGATGAAACCAGCAATCCTTCTAAATTTTGTGGGTGAAGAGGGATTAGAGTTGTCAATACCTTTCATTTGAATGAAAATTATGGGAAGGATGTTAAGAAAATAATACAAGCATTTGAAGAGTTACGTCAAACCAAGAAAGAACATTATCTGCTAAAGTTACAATTTCAAAGAAGAATGAAGAACTTGATAATTTTATACGTCTGTAGTAAAAACTATTAATACCTTTTCTACCATGTGGTTGCATAAAATTTGTCTTGAAAATGTCGTAGAATTTAAGCTTGATACGGGTTCAGAGGTTAACAGAGTACCTTTTAATATAATTAATAAATTAAGTTTTAGTAGTAATGTAAATAAAACGAATGTAATACTACAAGCATATGGAGGATTTAAGAATAAGCCAATGTTTAAAGTCACATTGTGGTCAAAGTTCATGACATTGAACAATACATTATGAAATGTCAAATAAAGCATATATTGATAAACGTGCAAATCGTGAGGTTAGATTTGTTCCGAATCAGAGTATATTGATTTGTAAAGGAAATACTTGGATTCGGTAAAATTGTGTGTAGAACTAAATATCCAAGATCTTTTATTGTAAAAAATTGTAACAATAGAATTTTAAAAGGGAATATTTATGATTTGAAACCATCTATGAATAAGCCTCGTTATTTCGATAATCGTGTGAAGATTAATAAAACCGGAAAATATTAGTTTTTTTTAAGAAAAGTAAAAGTTACGTTTTGTACATTTTTTAGTTAATAACCTCTTAATTATAATGTTTATATTTTATAATTAGGTCAATTTAAACAAAAAAAAACATTTATTTAATTGTGAAAAGTGAAATATAAGGTTATGTTACTTGTTCATAAATTTACTCGGAACTTTTGTAATTCGCATTTTAATTATTAACCACAGTTCTAAGGGTAAATAATTCGTGTCTAAACAGTTTTATACTGCGATGGTTATAAATAGGTGTAATAAAGAGGGTAGAGTTTTATCGAATTCAAATATTAGATAGTATGCAAGTTCAAATAAAGTTGAAGTTATATAATTTGTTATGAGGAAAATATAGTATACGAATATAAACAGATGGTTTTTATACAACAAAACAGGTTTTATGGGGTTTGCACAATGATGTTGTATTCATAAAAGCATAGAGCTATGGCAGTAGCATGTTAAAAAGGTCAACACGATACATATTAGTGTGTTAAAGATAAATAAGAAATTTCACATATAAATCAATATAATTAAGCAATTAAACACAGAACAGATATTGATTACATGAAGTACAATAATCCTAATGTGTAGAACATGTATAATAGTTGGTACACTGCATAAAAACTCTGCAAACTATAAAAAGGGTTATGGTACGAAGACGTTATGTTGGTAGATCATAGACTAAGTGTTTAAAAAGTGCTTAAGAAGTTAAAGTGCCTTAGAAACATATCTAAGAACATGAACAACACATGTGCAATGTGAAATTAACAATATAAATGCAATAAAATATTACACAATTACTGTACACTTATTTCTTTGTTATCATAATCTGATATAAAATCAGATTCATCCGACGAGTCTCCACTCCTACGTATAATCAATTCCTCACAAACGACATCAATAATATGCTCTTTATTAATGTATTCCTCTTCAATTTCTTTAACATGACGGTACATTTCTTGCCAGTGGCTCTTCAAATCCATCGAACACTTTTCACGAGTTAGTTTTTCAACATCGGCTAATTTAAAAGTTGTGTTTCTCGATGCCACCCAAGCTTTTACAATAGCTCATATTTTTTCTATTGGATTTAGCTCCGGGTGGTATGGAGGTAGTCGACATACAGAGTGACCATGTTTCGCAAATATAGCATCAATTGAATATTCCGTGTAGCTCGGTTTATTACATTTTGTTAAATCATAAAGCTCCGCTTTTGTTTGGGATTCATCATGTACGGTCCCTCGTTCTTTTAACCAAGTTATCATTTCCATTTTTTTACTGTTAAAAGTTGGATGTTTAACTGCTAACGTGTTGTGATAACTTGCATTATCCATAACGATAACTGACTTTTCGAGCAATTTCGGTAAAAACTGGTGCTCAATCCATCGTTTCTAATCGTTTCATATCGTCGTGATAATCACCTGTTTTTGAGCCCGATTTAAAAACTAAGAGGGGATTATTGATAAATCCCATTTCACCACCACCATGTACTATTATAAGACGTTGACCTTTACCGATTGGACATTTTAAACCTTCGTTGGAATAATTTTCCCAGGAATGTGGTATTGTATGCGATGCATGTATATATGTTTCATCTGTATACACAATGGGCCGCCCTGCTCCTCGATACTTTGTTATTGCTCGTATATAAGCACAACGTAAAGATCGTATATCGTATCGTTCCATTAAACATTTACAATTGTCAACGGTTTTCGTCCATTTAAAACCTATTTTATTTAATAATCTTCTTAAAGACGTTTCCTTCCCAGAGAAACCAGTGGATTCGTCATCTTTAATAATATTATAGATAGCATTGACTGTTGGTCGTCGTTTCTCCGTGACATGAAAATCGTGTACAATGCGTCGAATGACTTGTTCCCCACAATTATCGACAGATGATCTTGGTGCGGTTTCATTCTTTTATTAGAAGTCTTGAACGATTCTATTTCACCACGTTGAATTGCACCCCCTTCTCTAATAATTCTAACGACGGTACTTTTAGATACTCCAGTTGCTTTCACAACGACATCAAGAACGTTAACTGTAATGAAATGTAATCGTGAAAAAACTGAAAGATGTTAATCGTACAATGTCATACCTTCATTCATATTTTTATGAAACTGATAAACATTCCAAATAATTTCGCGGGCATCTTGCGATAAGACACGCCGATTCTTTGCTGGAGTGTTTGATGTACTATCAGACGATGTACTCGCATCACCCATTATAAACAACGAACTAAATCAATTTATTATATTAATACATATTACTGTGGATTACATATACAACTTACTTGTAAATAAAAGGTACTGAAACGGAAGGACTTTTGAAAAAAAACTGTTTACAGTTGATAAAAACGTGCACGAAAAATGAGGTTAAAAAACAATAAACAACACTACATTTTGTGGACGGAACATAATATCTACTTCTCACTCATATCATTATTCCATTTCTTTTTAATGCAATATTCGGTTTCTGCGCAGGTGTCTTAAAGGATTTTCAGTTTTATTAGTTGTGAATATGTACCGGGTGTCCCAAATTCGTTGTAATTGCGGGGTATCTCGATTGTTATAAAAGATAGAAACTTGCGGATGTCGCGAACCTTGGCTACTTTTTTTATAAAACCTAAGATGGCGTAATCAGATTTTTTGTTTTAGTTTGGGAGATACAGGGCGATTTTGAAAAGTGTGTCGTTTTGGACCCCCTCGATATCTCGGTTATCTTTAAAAATATCAAAAAGATTTAAACGCTATTTTATACATTTTTTACGCCAAGTTCAGTGGCGTACTCAATTTTTTTTTCGGGTGTACCGTTTTTAAGATATGGGCCAAACATATAATTTTTTTAATGGAACACCCTGTATTTTTTAAGCTCAATAAATCCCATTTTGTTTTCTCATTTCAGTGATATATATCACTTGCCACTTTTTTTTCATTAACCATATTGATCGTAAACATTTTAAAATATAACGACATATGGTTCTTAACTGAAACATTCTATATATTTTTTAATTAATTTTATCAATACAGCTACTTACTTACACAACACATTTATCTTACAAGTCTTGGAACTTTATTATCTTACAACGAAATTAAACTAAACAACTTAAACTTAAATATTAAAAACAACACTATATTCTAAATTGTTCAAAATGGTTCCCATTTTCTTCTACACATTTTGGCAAACCTTAAATATTCTATTTAAAGCACTTAATATATATAAGGGTTTATTTTCTAAATTCTTAAGGGTCTCGTGTGTAGCATTTTGTAATTGAAGGAGGGTATCATACCTCCTTGAATAAATTTCGTTTTGAATATGCCCCCATAAAAAAAGTCTAAAATGGACAAGTCCGGTGACCTTGGAGGCCAATTTACTGGGCCACGTGTACCTATCCACCGATTGGGAAAATGCTCATCTAGAAATGGTCTAATAATATGTGCATTATGTGCGGGGACCCCATCCTGCTGAAAATAAACTTGATTTCTGTGGGCTAGTGGAACGTCTTCAAGTAATTCGGGCAACATATTTTCTAAAATTTGCTGGTAGCGAATAGATGTCAAACCTCCGTCAAAAAACTAATACCTTATTTTTGTTCCAAAAACAAAGCACGCACCAGAGAACCCAAAACGACCTTGTTGTTGCTGTTGAAAAATTAAGTAATTGTTTTCTTTTGACCAATATCTTGAGTTGTGTCGATTAAAAATTCCTGCACTTGTTATGTACGCCTCATCAGACCAAATTACTTGTCTTGCAAAATTAACATTTTCGCGACACATTTGCAGGAACCAGTTGCAGAAATTCATACGACGTTCAAAATCGCCTGGAAGCAGTTGTTGGACTACATGATCTTTATAAGGAACAAAACTATGTTTTCTTAATATACGCTGTGCATTAGTTTTTGAAACCCCAACACTATCTTCGATTTTCCTGCAGGAAGTTCGAGGATTTACGGATACATGTGCCAAAACGGTAATTTCCTCATTTTCTTGATTTTCTTTTAAACTATACTTATGTTGTCTGGGTTTTATAAATGAACCAAAATTTAATAAATTATATGTAATTCGTAAAAAAATTGCCTTGTTTGGCTGCCTTCTCTCAGGAAATCTAAAAGTATGATTCTTTAATATTGGTGTTATAAGATTTACTTTATAACAATCTTACCGATTAAAATATAATTCGGAAGCCTCTTCTGAATTTTCATTACATGCTATATAACATTTAAGCATATCATACTTTTCATAATATTCAAAGGGTTGATTATCTGCCATAGCAAAATAAATTAATAAAACGTTAAAGATAATAAATATGTAATTATTTAATAATGACATATACACTGTGATAGGTATACTAGATTTAACTATCTTTTATTTCGATTGGCATAGCCACCTATTTTTTTCTTAGGAATTGATCAACACCTCCAAATTATAAACAACCAGCAAAACCTAGCTTAGGTATATAAGTAAAGGGCAAGTAAGATACACATGATTTTATTATTTTATTTATTTAAATCTAATATACAAAATACAAATACATATAATAATAACCTGTATAATTATTGTTGTTACGTTTTTTTCACTACTAATACCTAATAATTAAACAGTCAATACATTAATAATTTTTAAATATAGCAAGTGCTGGATCAATATATGACTTTTATAGAATTGTAATACAATTTATTAAACTTAAAATATATATATATATATATATATATATATATATATATATATATATATATATATATAGGGTGTTCCATTTAAGAATCATATGTCGTTATATTTTAAAATGTTTAAAAAAATATGTTTAAAAAAATGAAAAGTGGCAAGTGATATATATCACTGAAATGAGAAAACAAAATGGGATTTATTGAACTTAAAAAATACAGGGTGTTCCATTTAAAAATTATATGTTTGGCCCATATCTTAAAAACGGTACCCCGAAAAAATTGAGCACGCCACTGAACTTGGCGTAAAAATGTATAAGATAGCGTTGGGCCATTTTCGAAAATAACATTGATTTCCGTGTAGCTCGGTTTATTACATTTTATTAAATCATACAGCTCCCTTTTGTTTGGGATTCATCATGTACGATCCCTCGTTCTTTTAACCAAGTTATCAGTTCCATTTTTTTACTGCTAAAAGTTGGATGTTTAACTGCTAACGTGTTGTGGTAACTTGCATTATCCATAACAATAACTGACTTTTCGAGCAATTTCAGTAATAACTGGTGCCCAAGCCATCGTTTCTAATTAATAAAGTTCATATCGTCGTGATAATCACCTGTTTTTGAGCCCGATTTAAAAACTAAGAGGGGATTATTGATAAATCCCATTTCACCACCAGCATGTACTATTATAAGACGTTGACCTTTACCGATTGGACATTTTAAACCTTCGTTGGAATCATTTTCCCAGGAATGTGGTATTGTATGCGATGCATGTATATATGTTTCATCTGTATACACAATGGGCCGCCCTGCTCCTCGATACTTTGTTATTGCTCGTATATAAGCACAACGTAAAGATCGTATATCGTATCGTTCCATTAAACATTTACAATTGTCAACGGTTTTCGTCCATTTAAAACCTATTTTATTTAATAATCTTCTTAAAGACGTTTCCTTCCCAGAGAAACCAGTGGATCCGTCATCTTTAATAATGTTATAGATAGCATTGACTGTTGGTCGTCGTTTCTTCGTGACATGAAAATTGTGTACAATGCGTCGAATGACTTGTTCCCCACAATTATCGACAGATGATCTTGGTGCGGTTTTCATTCTTTTATTAGAAATCTTGAACGATTCTATTTCACCACGTTGAATTGCACTCCCTTCTCTAATAATTCTAACGACGGTACTTTTAGATACTCCAGTTGCTTTCACAACGACATCAAGAACGTTAACTGTAAAGAAATGTAATCGTGACAAAACTGAAAGATGTTAATCATACAATAATGACATACCTTCATTCATATTTTTATGAAACTGATTAACATTCTAAATAATTTCGCGGGCATCTTGCGATAAGACACGCCGATTCTTTGCTGGAATGTTTGATGTACTATCAGACGATGTACTCGCATCACCCATTATAAACAACGAACTAAACAAATATATTATATTAATACATATTACTGTGGATTACAAATACAACTTACTTGTAAATAAAAGGTGCTGAAACGGGAGTTTTGAAAAAAAACTGTTTACAATTGATAAAAACGTGCACGAAAAATGAGGTTAGAAAACAATAAACAACACTACATTTTGTGGACGGAACACATTATTCTATTTCTTTTTAATGCAATATTCGGTTTCTGCGCAGGTGTCTTCGTATTAGGCGTTTGCTCTAATAATAATAACAATGCTATTATAAGAAGCCAGTGCACTAGAACTGGTCCTTTGGTCGATAGACCTACCTATTTAAAGGATTTTCAGTTTTATTGGTTGTGAATATGTACATACTTAAGAAGAGAGATGTTGTGTTGTGTAAACCAATTGAATTTTTATTCAATAAATTCATGAACTAAAGCCTTCTTAATAAATATAAAACATAAACAACGATATTTCAGGCCGAAATATGGCTTCAAACCATGCGATTAAGTTTGCCGTAAGAATCGTTCGTATAATGTTCAGTTAAAGTTTAACAAACTCAATCGGAATCATCTTCAGAACTTGATTCATTATCACTTAAATGGATTACCAAAGGTGAAACATCTACCATCAGTTGTTTCTCTCTTTCGTACCAAGTTCTAATCAAATCTTCGGTATGTCGAATACATTCCCTCCATCTTTCAGCAGTACACATTGTTAAAGCTTCAGACCACATTGCCAATACTTGGTCGTCCCCATAACCGTCACGGCCAATATGTGCGTTACAGTATCTTTTACATTGAGCCCATTAAGTTCGATAGCATTGAAATCGCGGTTATACGGTGGAAGACGCAGGACTTCATGACCATGCTGTCGTATCAGTTCATCGATAACGTACACTTTTTATTTTTTATTGTGTTTCGCCAATTGTAATAGTTCGCATTTTGAAAGACAGTTGGAAAATATTACATTATTTTCATGTACCCATGCTATAATATCGTCCTTTTTCTAAGCTGATGTGGGTTGTTACGATACCAAAATACTATGATAGGGTGCACTATCTAAGACAATTAGAGATGGTTCTTCTAAATTCGGAATCAACTTTTCTTTAACCCATTTTGTAAATATCTCCCCATTCATTTCACCGTGGTAATCGTTCGTTGCAGATTTCGATCGAAAAAGTGAGCTCGCCTCGGGAATAAAACCATTGCTGTTTCCGGCATGTACAATAATAAATCTTTTACCACCGTAATTTTCTTTTCGAACACTTCGGACATCACTATCTTACCAAGATCGAGTTTTGCTATCTTTAGCAAATATCTATCTTTCGTCAAGGAAAACAACCTGTCGATGAACAGACTCGCTGTTAATATTTGCCATATAATTTCTTAACAGTGCAGTTCTCATACAAGAGATCTTTAATTTTTCAGTTACGGTTGTCGTCTTAATTAAATCCAATTTCTTTCAGCACTATATCCAATGATGTAATTTCGATGGACTTTTTAGCGACTAACCCTGATTTCAAAGAAGTTATAGTGACATGTGCACCTATTTTTAAAAAGTATGAATTATTTTATTTTTGCACTTTTAAACTATGCATTTACGTTCTTTATACATGTCGTATAAGGTATTTCTAATAGCCATTTTAGTGCTTTCGGATAAATCTTTGGTGTTCAGTTTGCTTCGTGGTCTTTTTTTCCGGGTGATGACAACACTGGATTAAGGCCTTTCCTCCGCTTTATCGTGTAAACGGTATTTATACAGATACCTAAAGCTTCAGCGACTCTCTAAAAGTAATTTTTATAGACAATATTAAAGCCACAGTTACTTTACTAACCTCATAAACAGCAAGCAGTAACTGGAATTAATGGGACTTGGTTTGCTTTTTCCTCGATTACAGTTATCTTATTAGTTTAATCACAAGTTGTGATTGCGAGTCTAAACGTTTCCCAGGCATCTCGACAACTAGAGAAAAAAATTAGTAATTAATGGTTTAAACGTTACTACGCCTATTCTTGAATAATTCTAAGTCCAATATTTACGATGAACTACAATAATGTTGGCAAACAGATTGGTATAATATTTAAAAAAGATGAAATAAATCACCGGCGTTAATAACTCGTACAGACAGAATGTGAGGTTAAGTTAGGTTTCAGAATTTGACTAACGTTGTACGTTGAACAGTGTATGATTTTCGCTGCGCGTATGGCTTAATCTATTTCTCTCATTTCTCTACCGTACAAAATATTTTACAAACGTATTTCGAGTACTTGCAAAGACTCCCGCATTTATGTTTTATCCTTTCATGCGTTATTTACAAGATTATTTAAAATTTGAAACGTAGGTGGTTTTAGCCAACCATTTCAAGTTACGCAATCCCAAAGATTCGTCGGATGTACTGTATGTATGTTAGTCATGATATTACAGTTCACCACATATTAGTGAAATACCATTTAGGTAGAGCAAAGAAATATAAAGATCAACATTCTTTGTGACAGTACTACAAAGTAACTGACGATTCTAAGAACCTGGTTTTTGGTACATATTATATTTTTATTATAAGTTTTTTGTTATGAACAAATAAGTTCAAAGGTAAATATGTAATTAAAAATTATTATTAATTTTATTAAATACATAAATAAAAGTTTACCTCGTAGGATTTGAACCTACGATGTACTTTCTAGAGTACGCTAACAATGCGCCACCAATTCAAGCAATCGATGCAAATTTTCTTTATGTATGTAGAACGGATGTTAATTCTAAATATGATGAGATTACAATCAAATTACTTATATTAATGGAATGTGAGCCTGCATACATCCGTTCTACATACATAAAGACAAAATTTGCATCGATTGAAACTTGTGCAGTTGGTAACGGTACTCTAACAAAGTACAGTAGGTTCAAATCCTACTGAGGTAAACTTTATTTATGATTTAATAAATTAATAATTTTTAATTACATATTATATTTTTGTTTACCTTTAATATAAACCAAATAAAAACTTGCTTTTCAGGTAAATCTTTATTTTAAATTACCCTCGTATATTTTAAAAAGAGGAATATGTTCTATCGTTTCAAATTAAAGTTATCTGGCATGATCACAAAAAATATAAAACGAAATTTATAATAAAAAAAAATTGAGTGTATGAAATAAAATGAGCCTCATTTATCCACTTCAGATATGAAGATTAAAGCACTGAAATCGGCAAAGTTTGGAGATTCTACATATTTTAAGCTTAATTTCCTTTGGAAATGTTTGTATCTAGGTTTTTATCAAGTGGGAGTGCTTAAACTTCCGTTGCTCAGCACATTTAGTTTTAGCATCAGTTTATTTGATTTTATAAAATATATTGACTTACTTTTTGTAACATCCTGGGCCTTGTTTTCGGATACGGAACACATATTTACTTCCATACATATGGCGGTAGTATTTTTATCGTGACCACAACTCTATCAGATTGACCCTTTAACAATGTGAATCATTATTAAAATTATACTCGACATTAACAATGTACACGATGAATTATATAGTTCTAAATTTGGGGATTTCTAATTGCTTTGCACTGAAATGCTTTACTACAGCCTAGTTTTGCCCAAAAATATACATTTTTTAATTTTAACACAAATGGTCTTATTCATGTAAGTGCACAGAATTCAGTAATTAAAATAATAAAATTTGTTTTTGAATAAAGCCATTGTTTCCCCAGCACTTGAACGCAGATGTTACTGAAATCATTTTAAAATTAAACTAGAAATTAATGTATTTCAAGGAAAACATTGAAATGGAAACTGAAAACAGCACACTTTTTACAATACACCGTATCTCATGTAAATGTATACTTTTACAAAAAAAAAGTACGTGCATATAAATTAAGGCTTGATACTAACCAAGAGAACGAAAGCGGAAAACCGTTTTTCTTATACGGAACGAGAAATACGGCGCCATCGGATGTGGAAAGTAGCATTCGTTAGTCCAGACCGCCGAAAGCATCTAAATTATCCCTTCAATTGCGTCTCTGCTACTTATGAAAATAAATTAAGACTTGCATAGTTTAATTATCCGACGAATGCAATTAATGCGGTTTACAATAATTCATTCTATGCGAGAGATTTAAATTTAATCAAATCATAAATGATTTATTTTTGTGCAATTTTTCATAAAGAAAACATTCCCTTGTGGAAGTGAAATATTAGGGCTTACTATGTGTTAATGGTTGTGCGTACGAGAAAAAATCCAATCTTTCCCTTATCGTTGAAACTTAGACATTTACTAAATCTATGATATGGAATTTGGATGAGCATTGTCAAGAGTTCTATTTGTCATCCTCATGTTGAATTTTTATTAAAGCAGTATTTTTGTGTGAAACTAAACAGTAGAAATAAGTAATTGGAAGATTTTTGTCTTGCGTGTTACATAACGTATCTTTCACCTTTATTCCTAGAAACATTTTCTATTATAGTTGAGAAAAGACTTCCATTATTTTCGGATTTACGAAAATGAAAGCCTCGTCACCAACAATGTTATCTAAAACGATTCTTCTCTTCTCGTATAACTCATATTGCATCGTTTTCTTGTGGTTCTTACGTGTCTCGAGATACGTAATTGGCAACTCAATACTTATTCATCGTTCTCATATTTTAATTAGTTAATTTGTATCATATTTTAATACACTAATTTACTATGACTTGTTATTCGAAGAACACAATTTATTTTAACTGTTTGAGATTGTTCACAATTTTATGTGTCACCGCTTGTATCTTTTTTATCTGCTCTCAGGAGTGTTTTCCATTTACTTACTTATGCATGTTTTGCGAAATGTTATATTTACACTACTTTATTTTTGGATGTTTTTTAGATATGATTATTAGATTTTTACATATACTTTTTTCTCTTTTAGAATTTAAATGTTTGTTTGAAATCTCTATAGTAGTGGATTTTGTATCGTTACAGTTTTGCATAAGCTTACGATAAAGATTTATTTAACTTGAGGTGATTAAATATCTTGTATAATCGTAACCCAAAAATTGTAATGACATACAGTTCATATGAGTGTTAGACATATAAGGCGCCTAACTTTTTGGAAAGTCAATGTGGGACATTATCATCTTAACTTAGGAGAAGATGTTTTTTGAATGGGAAAATCATGGAATTATATAAATTATCTTAGAATATATAAAACATAATATTTTAAAAACTACAATATGCTTGGACCTTGTTAATTTTTTAAAACTTAACTATCGTATTGCACTTGTCGACAAACCACTTGCAAAGGTTAAAAACAGTTGGTGCAAGGTATGGTAAAGCGTCTCCTCCTTCAAACCCTCGCCCTCTCCGTCATCGCCCATTCGTGGAAATCCGAAATATCGCCAAAACACGCCGGGGGCGCTCCCTTCGCGAGCTTGCGTAAAAAATTTAAAGGCGCAAATAGCATTTGGAATCCGCACAGTTCCCTCTCCCTCACGCTACATTTGGTCCAGATCGGTCTTGCCGTCTCGAAAATTCGCCTCCTTCGATCTGACGTCAAATCCTACATGTTTGGGTTCCCCGGCATGAATACACAATTTTGGCAAAATCAGTCGAGGAGCTTAGGAGACGCCTGCAGGAGGACTTTGTGACGCCTTAACACTATTTTTGTGCGACTTTGCGTCAATTTTCGTCGCAATCAGACCGCCTGTTTGTTCTCGCCTGATAGTGGCGTGATTCGCGGCGCCCACGACACTTTGTGCGAGTCGGCGTCAAAGTTCGTCGGAATCCCACTGCCTGTTTGTTCCGCGCAGTTAGTGGCGTCAATGACGTTTTCCGAATTCGTGCATTTCTTTCTTCCTGTAGGCCAAGTTTGGCCCGGATCGATCGAGGGGTCTCTGAGATTTAACGCCTCTGATCTTCGACGCCTGTGTCGCTGTAGAACGCATTTTCGGGTTCCTCCCACTTTCCTCCACGTGCGTACGGGTTTTGTAAATCCGTCGAAGCGTTTCGGAGATGCCTCCATGATGTCATCACGATCTTCCGTTCGATCGATGTTCAATAACGGCGTTGCGCCACTGGCCAAAATTGGTCGAGGTTGGTCGAACTGTCCCTGAGATGTGCTGCCCCCGTGAGTCGAATCGTACACTTTGCAACACACACATCATGAATATCGACTGTAAAAATATCAGACCTTGAAACAATTGAGCCGTTTTCGATTTATGCCACCGACTGATAAACTGGGCGAGACTATCAGAATAAAATTACATTTTGCTGCACTACCTAATAAACGATTTATTATGTAGAAACTTGTTTATTCTAGTGGTAAATTTTAAGCGAAGAATTATTTTACGTGCTTTTGAGCGCTGTTTTTTTTTTTTTTTTTTTGAAAAGTTCATTGTTCTTTATTAGTTAGTGAAACAAAATTACCGTATAATTTTTACTCTGATAGCCTGTTTACCGCGGTCGTCTGTTGGTGACATAACTCGAAAACGACTTAACTTCTTTAAGATCCGATGTTCGCATTCGATACACAGGATGAGTGCTTGAAAGTGTTTCATTTTCGAAGATCGCCTGCGTTGCAACGCCCAAGGTGGGCATCTCTGAGGCCGCTCGACCGATTTGGTCGAAATTCGGAAATTGGGCGGGGTGCATCCATGCAGATACGCAAAGCTCTTTACAGCTGTAACTCCATTATTAGGAATCGAACGAACAGGCTTAACCGACCGGGATCAAATTTGGCGCGCAGTAGGGAAGGAATGCGCAGATTTTGAAAAGTTTCAGCATGGAGCACCGGTGCGCAAAATCTCCGAAACGGTACGTCGGAGAAAGAAGCGATCGGCAGTGGTGTCGGTGGGGTATGTCGATTGTCTCCCGTATCGGACGGTAAACAAGAAAGATACGCGCTTCCGAAATCTAAAGGGAGTTCGCGGAGCGTGGTTTGGCAATAATTTGAGAACGGTAGATCCGACTTCGACCTAATGGAGTCCGATATAAAGATATACCTTTGCTTACATCGTTATAAAGTCTAGACAATTCTACACAATTTTGGTTTAAGGGCCATTGGAGTACTGACCATAGTAAGAAGGGGAAAGCTATTGAAAGTGTAATTATTAAAATTGATGTAAATTCTAAACCACTTATTCAATTTTAATGATCCGAATTGGATAAATATTAAAGAGATAGTTGTTGTTAATCGAATTCAGGGCCAACAGTGATTTTTAATGTCTGTCACCGTCGCTAGGAATTGCATAGAAGATAATTAATCTATATAATTAAGGTCTATATAATGGCATTTTTATTACTTTGAAATATGCTGCTGTTTCAGAAATATTTGATAAAAATAAAAAAGAGCTCCTAATAAACCCCCCCTCTCCGCCGCTGAATTTCTTTCAAAATCTTATCAGCTTCAGGAGAAATGAAAACAAGCTTAAATACAAAATTGTAAGTACGTACGTGTTTTCGTTCTGGAGTTATCGTGTATGGTAACATACATCCACACACACAGACATCACGTCCGATCTTGGCGAAACTTGGCCAAACGTTGTAAAATGATCGATTTAGCGATAGTGAAAAAAAAGTCGATTGTATAACCTGCTATATCTACATATGTATATGTAGGTTGGAAGGTAAAAAGCATTTGACCAAGTTTGACTTTTAAGTGTTTACCTACCAAACTCACCTCGTTTGGTTTTAATGATACTCTCATCAACTGGGTTTCTAGTATCATTATTAAAAGACGAATACGTATCGTAATTAATGGATTATATTCAAAAGAAGTAGGCATTAACGCGGGCGTGTCACAGGGATCAAATATGGCCCCTACACTTTTTCTGCTATACTTAAATGATCTTATTTCTTTAACAACTAACCCGGTCCATTTCTTTGCTGACGACAGCACTCTTCAGTGTAGTTCGTATCAGTCTACGCATAATGGTAATCCACCTTCTATCCCAAATCAAGACATTAAAGCTCAAATGGCAATTTCAATCAATGTATCCTTGAATGGGAAAGTAATAACCTAGTTAAATTTAATGCTAATAAAACTTTCTATTGCCTTGTGTCAGCCAAAAAGATCGATAATTTCCTGTTGTAACTATGAATGGCTTAGATCTTGAGTTTTCATACTCTATTGCTATGTTAAGAATGACTATCTGCAAATCTATCATGGATTTACCATCGTCTGTGAGCAGGTGTTCGTGAAATAGACTTTTTGTACAGATTTAAGCAGTACTTTACCTCCCGACAACTGTTTCTGCTGTACAAGTCCTAAATACGTTCTCGATATCGTTGATCGTATTCAAAAAAGAGCGATTAAGCTTGAAAATAACCCGTCTTTAACTTCTGACATACCATCCCTTGGGCATAGAAGAATCGTTACAGTTCTTTCTTGGTATTATCGGTATTGCAATGGTTATTGCTCTACCGAATTACATTCTTTGACATCATCTTGGTGCACATATCCGAGGAGTACTCGGTACAATCCTCATTCTTTAAAATTAGCCTGTCCAGGGCCACAATTATTTTTAAAAAATGGAATAAAAAATTAACCTTCAATATAGCTTTGATTTTGATATTTGACAAACAAAGGATTGTGTATTTTCTGTTTAATTGTACGGTAACCCAATGATTATACATAAGTATTATACAACTTTTTAAGCTGTTTTGACGTCAATGTTCCAGGTGGCGCTGCGACGCCAAGTGACATCATTTTCTCAATGGAAGGGGGATTGAAATTAAGCTCATTCGAGAGGTATTTCAATTTAATATACTTCCCTGGAATATTTTTCAATTATTCCAATCTTTCTAGAAGTTAAAGCTATTTCAATTTTTATTTCTTTTGCCGGTACATACCTTTAGAAAGAATTTTTGACTGTCAAACTTACTTTGTATTTGAATGTTAAAAAAATATAAAATGTCACGAAATCTGGAAGAAAAGATACCATTAATCCTTTGAAAATAATAGAAATCACCATGCAACGGAACGTATTTTCAATGAGGCAAACCCCAAAAATCGTGTTTACCGAAATTTCACAAGGAAATTAGTACTACAGTTTCTAAAGCTGGATCAGTACAAAATAAGCGACGCTTGGGTAAGCCTCCAATTTCTGACAATAAAAGTATTGACATTTTAACTGAAATTGTTGAAAATCCTAAATTACCAATAACGCGTTATCGCTGAAAACCAAGAGGTTTGTAAAAGAACGGTTAACAAAGTTTTTAAGCAGGTTAAGTACTACCCTTACAAATTAAAATTAGCTCATGAACTAAATTAAGATGATCCTTATCGAAGTTGCAGAAAGAAGTTATACCAACAAATCAACAAGTAGTGAAGGACAATCCAGAAGAGTTTTGTGAAGGCATTTGGGAGGCATGGTTTCAACAAGATGGCGCTTCTCTCCACTATTTTTGACTTGTCCGAAGTTTTTCCAAATAGGTGGACAGATCGTAGAGGCCCAATCGAGCGGCCAGCCCGTTGACTCGATTTGACCCCACTTGATTTTTTTGTGGTGATATTTGAAATTGCTACCAAGTCAAACGATTTAGAAGAATTAAGCCAAAATGTTCAACTGGAAACATTTAGAAATGTGCGAAATGGAATGATGTGAAGGCTTTATTTATGTCACATTGAGCAATTACTTGGAATGTAAAATAAGTTATAAATTAAGTTAGTAAAGTATTGTTGATTAAAACAAATTGTTTTTAAAATTCAAATGACAATAACCTCTAGAAAAATTTAAATAATCGAAAACATTGTAGGGGAGTATACGACATTAAAATACCTTTCGAACGAGCATATTCTCAACCCTTCATTCCATTTAAAAAATTGGCGTCATTGGCGTTGCAGTGCCACCAGGAATGTCGACGTTATCAAGACAGCTTAAAAAAGTCGTAAATCTGTTGTTAACTATATTCCCAAAATTTAATTTTTACATCTCCAATGGTTGAAGAAATAGGGTTGGGAGGGGGTGATTCCTTTATATCCTCTGTGTGTAGAGAGGAAGGTGTTCAATAAATAAATAAATTTAGCCAGGTACGATTTATGTAATGTTTATTACTTTTTTAATACAAAAATTGTATACGTGTATGTTTTGTTTTTTTAAATGTGTTTTGTACATTTAATATAAGGGGAATATGAGTAAGTTAAAAATATCTGTATCGTGACTGGTTAACTATTGTCCCTATTTGATAATATACCACGACATAGGCATAATGAAGTTATGTGCTTGCCACATCAGATTTGTTATTAAGTGGTTTCAAACCTGGTCATATATGCTGTGATATAGTTATAAGTTGTTTTGTTAATAACTATATGTATATACCAAGTTTCACAAGTCAGAGCAGTTGCGTCATAACTAACTTTGTTTCATTACCACCTTTAGAACCTGCCTATTGTGCACGAGAGAATGCAGATAGACAGCTTTCCTAGCTCCTTCATCCACAATCATGGATTCCCATACATACATACATTACGTATATATGCATGGTGGGATTAAGGATGGGTGTGGTCAGGATAGGATCGGAAGGAACGGAGTTAGGGTTCTGAGGGTAGAAATACAACACAACATGTAACCTTTTTCACTCGCTTCCGATCACTTTTTATGCACTAAGTTAAAAAATTCGTTTATAAATACATACGGGCTCATTGCTAATTTCAAAGGTTATGGTCAACACGTAACACAAGTTGCCTACCCATCAATTTCCCCTTTAGTTTCTAGTTAAAGTTGCTTATGTTACCTCTCGTCTTACTCTATGCAGATAGAACTGATTTAGGTTGGCAATTCTGTCCAGTGTTGTCAAGCATTTCTGACATTAAACATTTGACATACCACAACTTAAATTTTATTATTGTGATAAAATAAATATAACCCCTGAAGCTGAGATTTGACAGTTGTCAAACTGTCATTTTTTCACAATCTGACAACATCGGCGTCCTCCGACAGTATTAATATTAGTGGCGCAAGTGCTCTGATCCGTGAAAATTACTATATCTCTGGCAGTTATGTTATAAGAATTGTTGCTATTTAAGCGTTCATTGGCATTCTAAGTATTAAAGTATCATTCACATGGGAAGATCGAACAGCATTAATTACAACGGGTGAACTTATGCGATATTATTGTTTTGGGATTTAAAATTTCTTTTTTCAGGGAACTGTGGATAATATCCATGCGAATTCATATGAATACAAAATTTGTACCTAATTGAAAAGAAGTACTGGAAGAGTTAAATAAACTGTCTAAATATACCCAATAGAAAATTTCGGTTATTATGAATCATAGACCTAAACTAGGTCTATGTTATGAATCATCCTAAAATTACACATCTATAAAGATTTATTGCCACAATTTTATAAATGTGAAACAATACCATTATTGTAATTTAAAACTATATGAAACTCGTTTTTATATTGCAATAAGATTAATAACGATCATTATTATTATTGAAACAGTGGTAAAAAATGTAATATTTGCGGCACAAATAGGTCAATATCAATATAGATAACCAATGAAAATATATATTAGTTTTACTAAACTACGTTTTTGAGCTTATAGAGCCTTGCCGAACATGAATTGTGGAATTTTCGACATTTTTATATGACAGTAAATTGAGTTATATGCGTATAAAGGTAAAATAGATTACTGCATTTAGAAAAATTGCTAAAATCCAAAAAAGCATTTTATATCCTCTTTTCCAATATTATGTGATTATTTGGATACGATCCGGATGATGATATTAATATATGGATTCAGGGCAATTTCATATAGTAACACGCCAAGATATTCACATATTACATATAATTTATTATAATATAATTATTGCAAACGCAATTACGTAAATAACATACATTTGTGCGAATCACAAATTTGTTACACTACTTTTCAAAAACTAGATTATTAAATTAATTGGACTTTCATAAGTTTTCACAGGAAATTTCCACATAATAAACGCGACAAAAGCATTTTACAGAATTTCACATAAAATTTATTTTCAAATATTTCTGAATTGGCTAGGGATTAGCTTGGTGGAAATTTGAATATTTATGAAAAGCTCCATACAGTTATTCCCATTTTAGCACGCTTAATCGCTCGATGAATGCTTCCTTTTATACTTTTTGACATCTATATTCATATTACAAAAACATAAATAAGAGTTTTGCACTTTGTTAGAATAATCAAAGAATTCGTAACTTGTTTTTATACTTAACATATATTTACAAAATACATTGAAATGGCCATACATCAACGTTTTCAATTCGTAAGTGTGATTTTCAAAGCTGGCTGTTGAACTGTTCTAAATGTAAATTTAATTCTTTTACCCGTTCTTAAAGTTTGTAGGGCCGAAAAGTGTGTCAGTTGTAACAGACAAGCAACTGAGTAGAACAGGATTAGTTCTTATTAGGTTTATGAACTATAAACTACGTGAAACTGTTTGATGAATAACTTTAAAAAGAGCATTTTTGTAATCGTTTAAAAGGTGTTAACCTCCGTAAATTTAATATCGTTTACGCGCTGTTTCAGCTCACTTAAGTATACAGAGTGTCGCATCTAAGATTCAACTTACCTCTGTAATGAAATTCAACTCGACTTAACTTTTATTTACATCAGCAAGGCGACAGGAGTACATAAATTTCACAATATTACTCGAAAAAAATATACTAAGGGATTGCATAAATCGGATATTATTTTTATCAATATTAAAATGCTTTCCATTAAAAAGACCATAATTACGTATTCCACTCAAATTTGAAATACCCTGTATATAGAACAATATTGTGAGGCCTCTAAGCTCAATCTACAGTGTTTTCCTTAATAACCCTTTCGTATATGTGTAGTAATATAGTCAAATTTAATTAGAAGGTGTTAGGCCGCTTCGTATAGCAGATGTCTGGTTACCTCTGATCGTAAAATTATATTTCTGAAGTATCATAGGAACCGGCTAAACTTGTAATGGTCCAATGGTAAATCAGCAAATAACTACGTTGACTTCCTTACTTTGCCACGGCTTTTGCTGTAGTTCGTCTGTAGTGTATAGGTTATTTTATATTATTTTTAGTTACCTTTCACCGTTGAGGGATAAACAACGTAAAAGGATTTACTACATAATTCTATGTTAATCTAATTAATAACGTTAACTTAAAATATATCGAACAAAACTACGAAATTAATTAGTAGTGAGCGAAACGTTATTATTCCAAACAATTTGAGACATAAATAGAACTTCCAATTAATAAGACGATTCAAATTAATAATAAACGAAAATCGGGATTAGGACGTTTTCATCTGGACGACTTCTAAGACATCTTGTTTCTCTGGGCGGGTCTGAGCTGGTTACTAGAAAAATATATTTAGTATCAGAGAGGATATCCTAATTAAACTATTATGTAATGTTTTCAGGATACGGGACTGTGAAAGTTTAGTTAAATTTGTTTAATAGGGGCGCATTTGTTTATAGCGGGTTTAAAACTGTATGTACTCATGTTATTAAACTGTTTATTTTCTCTCTTTTAGATATTTTTAAGAGAATATTTCTTTGTATGTTATCAGAGGGTATGAAAAGATTGATTCCTGTTATAGCTAGGTCAAGAAAAATCAATACTTTATTATCTAGAAAGTTACGTTTAATATGTACAGGATTAAAACTATTTACTTTTAACTACAGGATTAACAGACTTTAATTACTGAAGAGATTTAACAGAGAAACTTATTTTGATTCTTTCCATGATGACAAGCTTAGAAATTCTCATTTAAATGGTTACCCAATTATATACAATATTTATAACTGGTAATTCCGTCTCCGGCAAATTTTCAAGCCACGTACTTCTCGCTATAAAAGTTGGACGTGGCAACGCCGCGTACCACTTTACTCGAGTTGAACGACAAGTTTAAACATTTAGGATAAACAGGAAATATCTAATTAGTAAAAAAAAAATGTAAGGTCATGTGATTGTTTTGGTTACCGCCATTTTGTCTAGTTTTGGCGTCTTAAGGAAACACGTTTTAAGGAAACAACCTGGACATTTTTCTGTAATTTGATCACATTCAAATTGTGGGACATTTCAGTTTAAGCTGGCATTTATTTAATAATATACTAAATAGAATTTATTCTTTTGTTTTATACTGATGTTTCCTTAAAACTACGTGACCTTTCGTCTCTTCAGGAGGTAAGTCTCCAACCTTTTTCACACCATTTATGTTATTGCTTATATATTTAAAATTTCCATAACATTCAACTGACCGCGTAACTAATGTTTTTTGTCTTGCGGTACGTTTTATCGTTCTTGGCTCGATCGTTACCTAATATGCAGGAACTCAAATCACGTAAAACTTTTGGGTACTCCCGACAAATAAATTTTGCTTTATTACGTGACGGAGCCCTGGATATACAATAAATTGACAACAATAATCGAGTGGATATCACTTACTCCTATGTACTAACACCTCCAGTTTATTATGGAATGTGGAAATTTTCCTTCAGCTGTTAACGGGTACTCTATATAACTATAAAGTCTATGATTTTTCCCTTCTGCATGGCTTATTGTATAATGTAGCAATTATATGCAGCCATAGCTTTTACTTGCAATTTAATAAACATTATTCATATATGTGTACAATCTGTAAACATTTTATGCTACTTACTCAAGGTGTTCTCGTATGAATTCAATAACCGGCTTCGATGAAGCACTATTTATTTTGATGTATTTATCATTGGTAACATCACCATATGGACAGTAGGCAGTTGTCAAATTTACATATAATAACTGTGAAGTTGCCGTCATTACATTAGAAATACCGCTTCAGTAAATTAATATATTTATACAGGGTGATCAATACTAACTTTTTAATGTACTTCAGTTTATTTGTATCTTTCATGGTTTTTTTTTGCTTACTTTTATGTGTAAAAGCTTAGACTATAATGCGATTTATCAAAAGCTGATAATAGCTGGGTATTTACTTCACTGTTAATGTATCTTTAGATGATGAAACCTTCAACCGCTGAAGGATTGGATTTGCGCAGGTAAATTTTTTTGTTTATACCATAATATGGTTGTTCATGCTTACTTACCAACGTTTTAATGCGAGCTTTTCCTAATTGTATTTAACTGATGTATGCTTTACTTGTCACTTATGCATACAAGTTTTTTTGTTGTTTTATTGTAGGTAACCCGGTTCTACGTCATCTCCTGCTGAATGTGTGAGAGTACTGGTAGAGACAATTCATTTTAATTATTACAATTTTCGTCTTATGTATATTTTCTCCTATACTTAACATAACCTGTACTCTTTCAGCTCAGCGTTCATTTCTTTATTTTAACTGGACCTTCGTTATAACGGTGCCTTTGTCTTTTTCTTGGTTTGAGGACTATACAAGAGCAAACCAAGTGATGCTCTTTATAAATTTGTACTGTGTTTCTACGCCAACCACACGCCTAACAGGCTGAGCTGCCGGTTATCTTAAGAAGGGTCACGCCACACCTCCTATTTTGGGCACCGCTACCTTTGTGCACGTGAAAAATTAATCGAAATTTTTAACATTTTTGTGGCTTAGAATTTTTAGCTGGGCCTAATTAAAAGTAAAAGGAGTTTAGTTTCATTTATAATAATTCATCTACACGCTTGTTGGGTAACTACATAGTGTTTTCTTGGGTAGTTAAATTATGCTTTAACTGAAAATTGATGTTTTCATTAAGGAAAGGGTTTACATTAACGACATAAGGTAATCAGGGCTTCCGTAATAAATCATTAATCTGGATTAAACTTACTAGGTATCTGGCTAACAAGCTTTTTAAAATTACTGTTGGGATTCAAAGACTAGGGTTTTCAGGTTAAATGACGGATCTTTAATAAAAACAAGCAGAAGATCTAATTAAATAAAGTAAGCAAGACTGGCCGGCTTTCAACCTTCAGGTGTTTGAAACAGAACACATTACAGTAAGTAAATACACAGGAGTTATTTCCGGATTCAAGCAAATATTTGCTGTATTTCCTTACGGGACACAGGATGTATTGTATATTCAGACTTCGTAACAGAAGTAATTATTTTAAAACAGGAAACTTGCATTAAGTAAATGTTTGCATTATTTATTTCTGGGATTGTACCTTATCTCTGGGTTTTCTGGATAGAGAATAGATCTTAAATAGTAGTATTTACTTTTATAACATAATCTTGTATCTGGTTTTGTATGATAGAAATTAAAGCTGCTTTACGTCTATTACCACGTGTAAAAGTGTATGTAGTAGTAGTAGTTTATTTGTGCTAAAGATTTTACATCTATACACTTATCCATATATATATATATATATATATATATATAGTATTAAATAAAAATAAGTAACAAAGTATGTGTAAGAACAAAAATAATAGTCTATACTGTAAGACGAGTTTCAATTCAATTGAGAAAACGAGGAGTAGCTTTAATTTATTTTTAAATTGACGAAGTTCTAGACACCATAAGGTTAAAGGTAATTTATTATAAAACTTAATTGCAAAATAATTTATGGAAATGCTTGGTCTAGTGAGTCGAAAGTTTTTTTAGCGTACGAGAATGCCGTCATACCAATAACCCATACTGCAAATGACCGCGTAGTAAATCGTTATTGAAGATTCTTGAGATAAGAAGTTAGATAGACTGCGCAGTAATAAAATATTACTCGATATTTTTTTACTGACCATTGTGGCCTGTTCCTTCCATTATAACGTTGCGTATAGATGAATTGCTAAGAAATGAGTAGATTTAGTTACGTTTACTATACGCTCCTGTTTTAAGCTGAATAATACATTTATCGTTTTACCTTCATTGACACACAGTTTGTTAGAGAGAAACCATTCATGCGTTTTAGATAAAATACTTCTACTAGTGGACAAGATTATGTCTTTGTGTGAGCCTCTTATTCCAAATGTTGTGTCGTCGGCATACAATATATTACATATATCTGACGGGTAACGTAAAAATGATGAAAAATCATTAATGTAAATAAGGAACAAGATTGGTCCCAATATAGAACCTTGAGGAACACCACATTCTATTTTACACTCATTTGAGAACTCTTGTTTGCAAAAGATTTTTTGAATTCTGTTGGATAAGTAAGATGACATTAATTTTACGCCTTTTGGTTGGAATATGTAGAAATAATGTTTTCGTATTAAAATTTCACTAGAAATAGAATTAAACACTTTGCGGAGAACAATAAAATATAAAGTATTCTTGGTTCTCGAATGTTTCTAAGATAAACTCAAGAAGACTGAGTGTAGCTTTTTCTGTAGATAATCCTTTTCTAAGACCAAATTGACATTTTGTAAATAAGTGTCGGTAATTTGTTTAACCAGTATTTTTTTTTAAATTTTAGAGGATATTGACAACAATGAAATGGGCCGATAATTATCTACTTGATTAACAAGACCTTTTTTGAGAATAGGGAACACACCCTTTTTTATGTAGTAATTTACTAGTCTAGTTCATGGTGGAGTTATTGTACCTTTTATACACTTACTTAAAGTTGTACTTAACTCATAAATATCAACACTGTTGTTATTTTTTAGACTATTTATAGCGTCCCGTATTTGTACCTCAGAAACTTCTTCAAAGTGAAATTCTGTATTTTTTTAATTTACATTATAGTATGCATTGGTGTAATAGGATCTATATCAGATTTTGGTATGTGTGGGTGTTTGTAACTGGGACCTTTACCGGACAAGGGCAAAGCGTCCCGTTCCTCCTAAAGAACGATTTTATCGGTGGACTAGGGGTATCTCTTCGTCTGTCCGACGGTAGAAGAAAACGAAGCTTCAGCTAAATTTCCAGTGTTACGCTTTCGTATGTGTTTGTGTTTTTGTGTAGGTGATGTTTACAAGTTACGTTCAGGCGAGGTCGTTTATTAAACGGTAACCGGTCGAAACTGGTCATAAATGGTTAGGTGACGGTCAGAGTGGTTGATTTTGTAAAAGGAAAAGTCAACATGTTTCATTCCCTTCTAAAGGGGGGCAAGAGAGCTGGTTGAGCTTTCCAAAGTCTTTCAGGCAAAATGATGGATTCCCAACACGCATACGCAATGATCACTGCTTTTTGAAAACCCGCATTTCGGTTATTTTCAATCCGAGTGGGTGGACATGGGTTGTGATTATGACATCGGTCTCAGTATTCGGTTTATCGTGGGTGGGGCTAGTAAGTACGGACTCTGACGTGTACACTGTGTCCTATTGTGGTTCAAATTGTAGGGTATCCCGTTTGCGACCCTGCTCTACTTTTTCGTGAAACGGAAGATGCCACAGACAGAATTGTCATAGTCCTATTAGTATAGATACAGGGCGAAATTAAAAATTTGCACATTTTAAGCACCCCTCGTAACTGCTTTGCCCTGTAATTTTTGAAATGGTGAAAAGTGGGTTTTATACAGAATTTTCCGTAGAATTTAGTGGCCATGAAACCTATAAACCCAGTATAAACGCGTATTTTCTTGAACGTCCAAGATATATTTGAGTATTAAAAAAGGGCTAATAGATTCTCACTCCTTTAGTACAATAGTTTTTGAAACATAGTCAAACTGGCAAAAAAAAATTTTAATTGGGTAAAATCCATCGTACAGCTTCAGAAAAAAATATTATTGGCAATAAAACTTATAAAGAATGCTTTATATCTAAATGTGTAAGTAGGCTGCGTCTAGTCTGATCTAAACGTAAGTGACCTGTAAAATCTGATTAAAATTATTTTTGTGCAACAATGTTATTCTCTTGTTCATTGTGCAAAATATGGCAGAAAATCAAAATTTTGAAAACTGAAATATATGGTTAGCTGATTTGCTGTGGTCTGGGTAATGAAAACGCCGACGCAGCAATAAATTTGTATTTTAACAGGTAAATGTAGTTTCCTTAGTATTAATTTTGATAATTAAGTAACTTTACATCTATGTAGGTTTCCAGAACGGAGACAAACTAGTAAAATCAAGTTTTATAGATTAAAAAGAAATTTAATTAATTATGCATCCTTTTCTAAACCCGGGTCAAAAAATATAATAAAAAAAAACGAGAGAATGATGAGGTTACCGTTTTAGCCAGTGTGGAGGGTAATCCTGTAAGTTCTTGCAGAACTATGGAAAGTAGTATTGGAGTTTCGAAAACAAGAATCCAAAGAATACTTCGCCACCATAAATATAAACCATAGAAATTTAGGTTTGTTCAACATCTACATCCTGGCGACGTTGAACGTAGGTTAATATTTTGCAGTTGGTACTTAAACATATTAAATATGGGACCCAACTTGGGAAGACGAGGCACATTTTATCAATTCAGGTATTTTAAACAGGCACAATACCAGATTCTGGTGAAAATTAACACCAAAAATTCCCCCAAAGACAACAAGGCCGATTTGGACTAAACGTTTCCTGCCTTATATTCGAATCAAAAATAAAGATATAAAATTCGGTAAAGATCCTGGTGTTCTAGAAATTTCTCAGATGCTTACCAATGAAATCGAAGCCATCTGGCAAAAAGCTTCAGGTCCCACTGTGTCAACAAATCGTGTTATTCAATTAATTCGTGATATCCTGAGTAAGTACCAAACCCTTATCAGATATCCCAAAGTAAAGCGTAATGAGAATCATAATTTAAAAGTAAAGAAATTTAAAGACGATTCAAAAAAATTGTTTGATCTCGCTGGTTGTAAATGTGTGTATTAAAAAACGTAAAATACCACTACTAGAACGTGAATTTCTTCAAGACCAGAGAAAATTTGTCATTGGGAAAGTTGATGTAATTGAAACACAAAAACTTCAAGCTAAAGAAGAACGACAAATGAAGGCCAAGGTGTATGAAAGAACTGCAAAAGACAAAAGTTAC
Organism: Vesta saturnalis; assembly: GCA_036346205.1. NCBI lineage: Eukaryota > Metazoa > Arthropoda > Insecta > Coleoptera > Lampyridae > Vesta > Vesta saturnalis. The sequence continues at coordinate 582,297 of JARFJB010000246.1, forward strand.
CTTAAAGATCACACTACTTTTCACTTTGAAGTAAATGAAACCATTGCGACATTCGAGGGAGACAATATATCTTATTAATCGGAATCTGATATGTCAGTAGAACTTGAGAATTATACAAAAAAAAAACAAGAAGTCAAACCTGAATCTTCAACATCAATATCAGGTTGCAGTACAAGCCAGCAAATGAGATTGCCTATTCCCAATGTAGCTCGGATTTCGGATCAATTTGGCATTTCAGACCGTTCCACAGCAGCACTTGCATCCGCCCTTTTGCAAGACATGGGGTTATTTCGAAAGAAGACACTTCTTCTGTTATTGACCGAAGTAAGCTCCGAAGAACACGTCAAAAACACCGTTCTGCTTTACAAAGTAAATTTGAAACATCAACGGTACAAATAAGAGGATTATACTTCGACGGCAGAAAGGATAAAACGTTGTACCAAGAAAAAAATGGAGACAAATTTCATCGCAAAATAATATCTGAAGAACACATATCCTTACTTGAAGAACCAGGTTCAAAATATATGGGACACATTACACCAACAACTGGTACAGGGAAACATATTGCCACATCTATACTTAATTTTTTTCAAGAATCTGATATTGGTACACAAAATTTTTTGGTTATAGGCTGCGATGGTACAGCGGTCAATACAGGAAAGAAAAATGGAGTTTTGCGTCTTTTAGAAACAAAACTGAAACGTCCTCTGCAATGGTCGATATGCCAGTTACATATGAATGAATTCGTCATATTTTAGAATATCTTGATGGAGAAACTTCAGGATCTCGTGAATACTCTGGCACTATAGGAAAACTATAGGAGGCATGTGAAAAGTTGCGAGTTATAAATTTTGTTCCTATTGATACCACTGTACCAGTATTAGATGCGACAGTTATCAGGAACTATTTGTACGAAATAGTTCATTCAGTTTCTAGTGGAAAGTGCTCACTGGATTTAGCAGCTCGTAATCCAGGCAAATCGAATAGTGCGTAGTTACGTCGGAAGTGAAAATCCGTCTATGGCTTTAAGATCTTTGGCAGAATTTGTGGTAAAAGTGTATGCGCCAGTGTGGTTTAATATTAAAACAAAACTATCGTGTAGTGAAGGAGCAAGACACGTCTTCAAAATGATACAGTCGTCACGCTACCTGAATAACGACTTGAAGGCAGCCATCGATCTTGTTATCGAAAGAAATGCACATTTTTGTCATCCGGAGAACCTTCTTTTAGCAATGCTCTCTGATGATCGTCCTGCTATAAGACAACTAGGCTTACGCAGAATCTTGAAGGCACGCACAAAAAAACCTACGGACACGAATGTAAGAGTATTTGTTATTCCTGATTTAATTTTCGATGCCAGTGAATATTATGAGCTTATTGAATGGCAAAATTGCTCAGTTACAACACCACCTCTTTTAAGTGCTACAACTGATAAAGACATCAGGAAATTTATAAATGACGCAGGAACTTGTCCCATAGATTTTTTGTCGTTTCCCTGTCACGCTCAGGCAGTCGAGAGGTGTGTGAAGGTAGTAACAGAAGCTTCCAATTCTATCCTCGGCTGTGACTCCAGAGACGGATTTATTCGAGCAAGGATACATTCAAAAACAATATCTCGATTTAATACTAAGGCCGAATGCATTTTTTTGAGTTTTAAAAATATTATTTTCATTTATTTTCTACGTCATAATATTATGTTACAATCTTTGTTTGCAAAAAAATACTTTTAGATTGTTTATTTTTGTTTCCGATATTAAAAGTTTTACAATAATAACAGATTTTCATTCTTCATGTTAAATACAATGTATTTGTATAAATTTGATGGGAATATAAAAGTAGGTAAAAAATTCTAATAATCAATCATATATTTGGTAACATTTATGCCGCATTACGTTTCGAAAAAAAAAATTAAAATTTTTCCTTGTTTCATTCTGTAGAGCCCTCAAGATGACATTTCAAAGCAAAATAAAAAAAACCTGTTTATCATTAACACATTAGGTAATTTTTACGCATTATTACGTTTTAAACAAAAATTAATTTTTTTTGTTTTTTGTTTCACTCTGTGGAGCCCTGAAGAAGACATTCTAAAAAAAATACAAAAAACCTGTTAACCACTTATACATTTAGTAACTTTTCCGCACTATTACGTTTTGAATAAAAAATAAAAAAAAAATATCGAATTTTTCGCTCCACCCTAATGTAATTGTAACAGCTAGCAGTGCTGTGGCCTTCCAGATGATTAAATATTAAATAAATTTTAATGCAATAAATTAATTAATAAAGATAAAGGTCGATATAATTGTAAAATATCAATAATTTGAATAAAATCGTACCCCACAGTCCATGACGACCCGTTAAAGTCGTTATAGATCGTTGATAGATGGTAAAGTGTGTAATACACTTACATCGACAAAATCGTCTCAAAAGTGTTACGTGTGTGGCGCAACACCGAAAGATATGAACTGCTTCAAAGCAGGAATAAAATATCAAAATCCAGAAACGAAAGCGGTATTAAAGGGCCGTTGTTTTCTATCTCCTTTTCAAAATATTGCACAATGGTCCAGCTACACTCAAAAATTGGCCAAAATCCCAAATCATAAAGTCGTAAAAGGAGGTTTAAAACTAAGCTAGTTTGAAAGATAAAGGTCGATAGAATTGTAAAATATCAATAATTTAAATAAAGTCGTACCCCACAGTCCATGACGACCCGTTAAAGTCGATATAGATCGTTGATAGATGGTAAAGTGTGTATGAAATACACTTACATCGACAAAATCGTCTCAAAAGTGTTACGTGTGTGGCGCAACACCGGAAGATATGAACTGCTTCAAAGCACGAATAAAATCTCAAAATCCGGAAACGTTTCAGTTTGGGTTGTCAGCTCTGCATGCTTGGATACGTTTCATGGAATCGTTTCTTATCGGTTGGAGATAAAAGAATGGCAGGTGCGGGCAGAGGTCAAGAAGGATGTTACAAGGAAGAGGAAGAAGATGCTACAAGAAAAATTGACAACAGAATTAGGCCTCCTCGTGGACGAACCAAGGCAGGGTGGAAGCGGAACATCGAATGATGGCAATACGGCCCGCAGGTTTTTCGAAAATGCAAAAAAAGTCGCTGAAATCACAGGCATCGACAACAGCCTAATACATAAATGTGCGATTCTTCTGCAGGCTCTGTTTGAATAAACGTAGATGATTGAAAAAAGGGAAGGGTTCTGAAAAGAACTGTTTGTAAAATGTATAATGAAAAATGAAGTATGGAAACGTAGGAAATATGAAAGAAAGTAACAAGTGGTAACAAGCAAAAGGAGGTTATGTCATAAGAATAACAAACTAGGTTAGTTAAAGAAGGATTTTCATAATCATATTAAGACAAAAATTACAAGTATTTATAGGTCATCTCTTTTCTTTGTGTTTAAACAGTCGATAACATACGGCGGTTGCTCAAAATGCACCATCCTTTTTTGATGTATATTTAAGTGTGCGCCGTTAATACGCCGTATTAAAAATTCTGTCGGCTTTATTGAAACAATTCATAATTTAAAAATTGAAGAGGGTGATATAATGGTCAGTTTTGATGTTGTTTCACTTTTTACAAAAGGAACTATTGAACGTATTGATCATATTTTCCAGAGGATATCACCATTCTTTTCAGCACTGTCTTATTATGACTTATTAGCGTTACAAAATACATCTAAAAAACCTTCAGTTTTGAATAGACATGTAGATGACACATTTGTTATTTGGAGACATGGAGAAGAGACACTACATGTGTTTTTGGTTTTTATAAATGGTGTGTGGAAAAAGAAACTAATGGAAGTTTACCATTTCTTGACATATTAATATCTAAAAATAATAATTCACTACCTTTTAAAGTTGATCGAAAGCCGACACGTACTGATATATATATATATATATATATATATATATATATATATATATATATATATATATATATATAATTTAGCACTGTGAGCCTAGTAGGCGTTTGGCTTGATTGACCAGTGTTCTCCATTCCGTTTTACTTCTTGCTTTCAGACTCCAGTCCTTCACATTCAGCCGTCTTAAATTCTTCATTCTTCTTTCCAACGTGCCCTTGGCCTTCCTTGTCTTTTTGTTCCTCCTATAGTACTTTGAAATGCCCTTTTCGGTATCCTACTTTCAGTCAACCTCGCTAAATGGCCTAACCACGTAAGCCTCTGGGATCTCACTAGTACGACTACATCCGATTCTTGGTACATTTCTTTTACTTCCTGATTCGTGCGTCTCATCCAAATCTCATTTACTTTTTTCCCTTTAAATATCTTTCACAGTACTTCTCACTTGCATACTTCCAACATTTTACGTTCCTAAAGTCCATACTTCACTTCCAAATGTAACATTCGGTCTTGATCATTGTTTTGTAAATTATTTACTTTAGTTTCCTTGATAATACTCTACTTCTTAAAAGATTGGTCAGCGAATATAAACAACGGTTCCCTGACATTATTGTTTGTTGTTTCTCCTTTATATTCGGTTTCCTTCCAATCATTGTTCCAAGATAAGCAAAACTCTCAACTTCCTCAAATTTATAATTTTCACCATAAACACTTTATTTTAAGGTCTCCACTCTCTTCCAGCTCTTTATCAGTCTATATCATAAATTTTGTTTTTTTACTCATTGATTAGTAAACCTATTTGCATACAATATCTTCCGCAAACGCGATACACTGATGAGGTTTACCGTATACCAAACCCGATCTATTAATGTTAGCTTTCCTTATTACCTTTTCTAATGCGCAATTGAATAAAATAGTTACTAGAGGGTCACCTTGGCTAACTCCTTCTTTCGTTTTAAATGTTTCTGTTGTATTATTTCTTATTCTTACTCTATTTTCTGTTTCGTTTAATGTTAGCTTGATCATATTTATTCTGCCTACCCCTAACTGCAATAGCGCCTTATACAACTCAGATCTTTTTATCCTATCATAGGCCTGTTTGAAGTCTATGAAAATTAGAAAGGTGTCTTTTTAACGTATAAATTTGATCGGCGATGGATCTCCCTTCCCTGAACCCACCCCGATGTTCCCCCAAAAGCCTTTTCCATTTTTTTACTAGTCTGTTTTTCAAGCAGGTGCAACCTGCTTGAAGTACCTACTTTATATGCAACATCAGCAATGATATGCCTCCATAATTCGTTAGATCCATCTTGTCACCTTTCGTATGCAGCGGATGGATTATTGCTTCGTGCCATATATGGGACATCTTTTCTTTTGTCCAGATTTCTTCTAAAAGTTTTTGCATATATCGAGATAGCTCTTTTCCTCCGCATTTAAACATTTGCTCTGTTATCTCTTCACGTCCTGTGCTCTTATTCCTTTTTAGATTACTAATTACATCTTCAACTTCATCATCCTTTTCCTTCCGATTTTCCTCATTCTGTTCTTCCTCACCATTTAATAGGTCGTTAAGATAGGTTATAGATACCTTCATAAATTATCCAACCACCATTCACGTTAAACAATTTGTGTGATTAAATCTTTAGAAGATCGAGCAATGATGAATATAAATATTTAACAAAATCGTTACAAGATAATGGATATTCACGTACTGATATTAATAATGTGATTCCACCTTCTAGACATAACCTTAAACGAAAAGCAGTTCTTAATGTTGGTACTGCTTTTTTTCCTTTTATAACTAATGTTACAGAATTGAAATAATTATAATTAACTATGGCATTAGGACTGTTTTTAAACCTACAAGAAAAATTAGAGAACATTTAAGGTCACCTAAAGATGTTTGAACCCCATTATCATCTTCCGGAGTGCATAAGTTATCTTGTTCATGTGGAAAAATATACATTGGGACAACAAAACGTAGCTTTGATACAAGACTAAAGAATATGAGATTTTGTAGATTAGAGCAAGCAGAGAGGTCTGCAGTAGCTGACCATGCCTTGAATAATTTTAATCATGACATCTAATTTGATAATAAGGAAATATTATCAAGACAAACTCATTATTACTTTCGTTTACAACGTGAAGCTTTTGAGATAGACTAACACCCTAATAATTTTAATAGACAAGAAGAAAATCTCCGTTTAAATAGGTTTTGTCAACGTAATTTAAAAAGGCATAATGGTACGTCTTAATTTTAATTTTAGCTTTTGGTATGGTATAGGTTTTTGTTGTGTTTTTTCCTAGACCTTGAAGTAAATGCTTTACGTATTATATTTACGTATTACCACATAATTTAACATTGTTAAATAACACTTGCACTTATTGACAAAGCTATTTCTTTATTAGATTTAACTGGATTATTTTAATTGTCACACTAAACGGGCGCAATCTATATTTTTCCACACGCCGACAAAATTGTGGAATGCACTACCTAGTTCCTGTTTTCCTCCAAACTTTGACTTAAGCCAATTTAATGTAGCCATCCGTAAAATTAATTATTAATATTTTGCTAATATATATATATATATATATATATATATATCTGCTGAGCCTATTCCTCATGGACAGACAGGTTTTGATACAAAAAATTTTCTAATTCTTGTACAAACACAACAATTATTTAAATATCGGTTTAATAATCACGTTTGATAATTTTATCAGGTTAGATTTTGAAAATACGGAGCGTGAATGACTACTGACTCATGACTTCACGTTTGAATGCAATTTTTAAATCTCACTGTATTTGCAACAATAGCCGGCAAATTTGAACAGATAATTGCTCTTTACTAAAACTCATCGATTATTTTAAAATTAAGTGTTCCCGTTATTAGGCACTGTTTGTTTTTTGTTAATATCTTTGCCGATGTATTTTTTTCCTGTGGGTATGATTATTTTATGATAATAAGGAATGTTTATATATGAACGTTGTGACGGTATTTATGATAATCATTAGTCCCAATCATGTTAATTGAATTTTTACGGTGTTATTTTTTTATTTATGGCCAATTGAACATCAGGTTACAATTTCACAATTGTTTTCAATTAAATCTCAGTAAACCGTTAATCGATTATAGTCTTTAATCGTCAATGGGAGTAACGTATTTTGAACATAATTAACAAATTTATATTTTTGTTGAGTATTATTGTGTCTTTGATGAATAATGTACATCACTCTATTGATATTGTTTAGATAGTCCATTATAAAGCTGGATTTCTCACATTCTGAAATTAAGGTTGAGGTTACATAAAGTGGATACTTTGTGATACAATTTTGAGAGTTAATAATCGCTGGTGGGGCTGTATTTAGAAAACTTGCAGTTTTTTGTGAATTTTATAGACTTACGAATTTAATCCACGGATTTTTATTTCGAGTAAATTTAAAATGCCGCAAATCAATAAAAAAATACTAAGTAATAACTAATATACCTTGTTTAAACATTATTTACAAAAAAAATTATTGACATTAAAGTTATAAGTTTAGTTACATTTATCGCAGCCATGCCATATATGGGAACAAATGGCAATATTCAATGTTAATGGACAACATTTAATTAAAAATAGTTTAAATTCAAAATTCTACCAAAATCAAATTTGAAATACCATCAACCTAAACTAATTAATTTATTAATGAAGGTTAAAGATTAACTTATGTGTTTATACGTGCGCGCTTGTCTATTGTTCAATATCAACTTGATGGACAAAGTTAAACGGTTTAGATATTTCGATTCTCCTTAAAAAATACAGCTAAAGTTAACTTTAAAATACAATCTACATATGCTAATTATTTTATGAATTGGGATAAATCACAAAAAATTTACTTTATTAGACACAGAAAACAATATTTTCTTCACTTAATGTGCCACAGATTTCGATTTTAAACATACTCAACCTCTTCTACTTAATTAAGGTAATCCGCGCACGTCGCTCTGCAATAAATCTCAAAATTTAACGCGTGTGAAGTTAGCACCCCGACAAAGAGTTTCAATACTTCTGATTAGAGGTACTTTAAAAAAAATAGAGAGAGTTCTGCTCATTAATGGTTCCAAATTTTAATTTGAAAAATGTGATGTTCACATCGAAAACCGAGCTCCAGTGGTTCTGACTAGCTAAATTACTATATTTTGCAAAGTTCTAGAGTTCCTGATATGAAAAAAAATGTTTTGAAAATTCAAAAAAAATTAAAAATTTTTGAAATTTCAATTTTGACATGCAATAGTTCCAATCAAATTTTGATGTTCTTTTGTTCATTCCTAAGAGTTCTCGCTAATTAAAAAAAAATATAATCAAAAATTAAAAGTTACAGCCCTTTTACTTAAAAAAGAAAATATTAACAAAAAAAGAATTTGAAGAGTTCTAATAGATCTCGCAGCAGATTTGGATAGTATTCGAAAAGTGCTGAAAGAAATTCTAATGATCGGTAGCGATCCGATTAATATTTATAGAATTAGTCGACTTTAAAAAATCACTGTTGGAACTATTGGAACCCTTCACAATATTTTTCATCGATACTTTGAAAATGTACGAGGGTATAGATTAGACGCTGGTCGATTGTCAAGAGGTTTGATTATTCTAAAACAATTCTCCTATAGTTCTGATCATACACAATGCCTTTCCAAAGAGTTACGATGATAACATTAGTTACATAATTTTGTAAACGATTAGTAAAAATGACCCATTTTCGGACAAATTCATTAAAAAAAAATTAATTTTAGCATCGAAACTCTTTGGAAAGGCATCGTGCATGTCGAGAACTATACGAGAAATATTGGAACTCTTCAAAATATTTATCGTCGATACTTAGAATTTAAGCTATGCCATTTTTTTCAAGTCGAATACTTCTATAAATATTAATCGAATCGCTTTCGATCATTAGAATTTCTTTCAGATCTTATCGAATACTATCCAAATCTGCTGCGAGAACTATTAGAACTTGTTAACATTATCTTTTTTTAAGTAAAAGGACTGTAACATTTTCATTTTTGATTATAATTTTTTTTTATTAGCGAGAACTCTTAGAATGAATAAAAGAACATCAAAAGTTGATTGGAAATGTTGCATGTCAAAATTGAATTTTCAAAAATTTCTAATTTTTTTTTAATTTTCAAAAAAAAATTTTTCATATCGGGAGCTCTAGAACTTTGCAAAATATAAGAATTTAGCTAATCAGAACTACTGGATCTCGATTTTCGATGTGAAGTTAGCATCCCATTTTTCAAGTTAAAATTTGGAACCGTAATGAGCGGAACGCTTTTTATTTTATATAAAGTACCTCTAAACTCTTTAAAAGGAAGCCGAACTCTAATCAGAACTATTGGAACTCTTTGTCGGGGTGCTAACTTCACACGCGTCAAAATTTAACTGTAATCGACAAATTATTTTACGAAACAATTTCGATTACTAGTATCTTTATGAAATATGCCACCCACATCGATTTTAAAACATAATCAACCCCTTGTATTTATTGTTGAAAATGGGAGCTCAATTAACATAGTGCGCGCACGTCGCTCTTCAATAAATTTCCAATTTTAACTATAATGGACAAACTATTTTATAAAACAGTTTATATTATTAGTTTAGTTACTAAAGATGCCACCGATTTAGATTTTAAAACTTAATTAACCTCTTATTGTAAAAAAATCCGGGTTTAACTAAGGCAATCCGCGCATATCGCTCTCCAATAAATCTCAAAATTTAACTGTAATGGATACATTATTTTATAAAAGAATTTATTTAGACATTTAGAGTGTGTACTAAGAAGTCATTTTCAAAACGTTTTAATAATATTTAATTTATTAAAGATCTAGTTATTACTTTTTAATAAATGTCGACCTTTTAAAAGCTCTGTGGATGACAAAATGTAATATTGTAACCTGTTGAGAGATAGATACCTAATACGTTGTTAGTAATGATAATTACACTATTTATTTATCAATTGATTACATAGGTTAAAGTTTAATCGTAATTCATAAATGAATTAGTAAAGGTTGAATGTGTTTAAATCTTGACAACATTTTTTACATGTGTTTTAAATATGTAACCCATTTTTAAATAAAACATATCCTTTTTTTTTGCAATAAGCTCTTATATTAACGTAAACACGAAGGATAAGGTTGGAATAATTAGTAGAAATTGATTACGTTTTAAAAATGATTTTAGTAGCATTCTTTATGTAAATTCCTGATAATTATGTATATTTAAATAAATTATTTTCATTTGTAAAATAATTGGCCCACTAAAGTTAAATTTTTGAATTTAATTGAGCAGCAAAAATTGTTTTTTAAAATAATTCGTCCAGTTAACACTTACCATTTATTCAAGGGTGACGAGCGAGGATCACCTTAGTTAATCTCGCATTTTCTATAATGAATAGGACAGGTTGATTTTTTAAATCGAGATCAAGCGCACATTTAGTGGAGAAAATAGCGATTTTTATTTTGTATTTTGTAAAACAATTTGTCCACTAAAGTTAAAATCTGAAACTTATTGAAGAACGACGAGCGCGCATTACTTTAAACTCCCATTCTCTATAATAAATAAAAGAGGTTGATTATGTTTTAAAATCTAAGTCGGTGACATATTTCATAAAGATAATAGTAATATAAATTGTTTTTTTTTTCAATTTTTGGGTTTTAATTGATTATTATTCTCTGAAATCTCCTCTTTACAACCATATATGACACTAAGAATAAAAAAAATATTTGCCTTTGAAAAGCTATGAAAAGACTTGATATATAGCCCGTGTTCGCAAGGCGGAAAAGCTGCGTTGGAAAAAAAATCCGACAGGCCAGAAGTTTGGGAAAAAGGAAGTTAGAAGACTTATATGAGGATGAGGAGGAGCAGGACAACCCATCCTACAGTGCTGGGCATTACCAGTATAACTTTTTTTGTAAGTATGTTTACTTTTTGTTCAGCCCTCACTGTTTTCTTCGTTTTCTGAAAATTTGCTTCACAATTTTGATGTAAGCTGTAGTCTGATACTAATAAAGATATTACCAATTGCTAGTTCCGTACGGAAGGGTTTTACAAAATTTACATTCTAGGCTGAGAAAAAAATTTTTAATAATTCTTTTTTCATTAAAATTGTAAGTACTTTTTAAACAAAATTTTAAAATATATTATTTTTATTTTATTTTGAAAACCCTCCGTACGGAATTAGATAAAGAGCCAACCTTCAAAATAAAAAAAAAGTTGTTACCTCTTATAGTTTTTGAGATATCATGCATAAAGTTAACATTGAGTTTATATGCGGACTAAATTACAATAAATATGAACTGTTTCATAAAACCATTTATCCATTATAGTTATAATTATGTTTAATTAACTCCTATTTTCTACAATAAATAATAAAAGGGGCTGATTATGTTTTAAAAGCGATATCGATGGCATATTTCATAAAGATACTAGTAATGTAAATCGTTTCGTAAAATAATTTGTCCATTATAGTTAAATTTTGAGATTTATTAGAGCAACGTGCGTCGATTACCTGAATTAAACTCGGATTTTCTATAATAAATAGAAAAAGTTGATTATGTTTTAAAATCTAATTTAGTGGTACATTTAGCGAAGAAACTAATAATATAAAATGTTTTGTAAAATAATTTGCCCGTTATAGTTAAATTTTGAGATCCATTGAGAGCGATGTGCATGGATTACCTTAATTAAACTTCCATTTTCTATTATAAATAGAAGAGGTTGATTATGTTTTAAAACCCAAGTTACTTGCAAATTTAATGAAGAGAGTAATAACAAAATTGTTTTATAAAATAATTTGTCCATTATATTTAAATTTTGAAATTTATTGAAGATCGACGTGCGTGAATTACCTTAATTAAATAGAAGTGGATGAGTATGTTTAAAATCCAAATCTATGGCATATTTAATGAAGAAATTAGTGATATAAATTGTTTCGTGATTTTCAAGCGCACGTTTGCATAAATGCGCGCATGACTTGATTTATCCTAATTCATAAAATAATTAGCATAGGTTGATTGTATTTTAAGGTTTACTTTAGCCGTATTTTTTATGTAGATTCGAAATCTGTAAATTGTTTTAAAATCAATTTTGCCCATCACGTTGATATTGAGCAATAAACAAGGGCGCACGTATAAACACATAAGTTAATCTTTAACATTCATTAATAAATTAATTAGTTGGGGTTGATTGTATTTCAAATTTAATTTTGTCCATTAACATTGAATGTTGTCATTGGTTCTCATATATGATGGCATGGCTGCGATAAATGTAATAATGTCATTATTTTTTTGTAAATAATGTTTAAACAAGGTGTATTAGTTATTACTTAGCATTTTTATTGATTGCGGCGTTTTAAAATAGATTTACTCGAAATAAAAATCCGTGGATGAAATTCGTGGATAACTTCACGTCAGTATTTTAGAGAGCTTTTATATAAGCTACTTTTGATGTTACGTTTCAGGTTTCGACCAGTGATTAGTTTACCTCCCGCTTTAAGTAATCAGTTATAGATCTTTTTCAAGACTTTTCTCGTTAGATATTTCGTATAGGTGGTGCCAGTTTGACGTTTTTTCAAACGTCTCTGAAAATAGTGCTTTACCGGTGTTTTGTCTTTTTCTATAAAAATTCACGATAGCACTATAAGTTTCACGATTATCGTAAATTACTTATATTATAGAATACCGTATACGCTCATCAAGTTTCAACATTGTATAAATATGCAAGAACAGCGTTGACGAGTAGATTAAAAAAATTTAAGGTTTACGGTACATAAAATCTTAGAGAACGTAATAAACGGTTTCAGCCACTTGAAACGGTAACCACGTAAACAAACCTTTCAATTGCAGGAATCGCTTATGAGATCATTTTACGAACATATTCATTACTCACTTACTCTTTACTAGGTACTAGCACTCGTCAAGATAGTTAACGCAAACTTTGAAAGTACCTATTAGATCCTTCTCTTATTAAATTGGATTTCCAATAGTTTCAAGAAATATTAAGTGCAGTTGAAGCTATTAGGAGATGATAAAATAGAAACATTCAATAATACTCTTTCAAATACATGCACTTAACTGTTTCAGTAACCTTATTCTTTACGCTTTCAAATGTGGCACATTTGTTCGGCACTTCATTAATTTTATATAAGAGCTCATTCTTTATTGGTAACGATCACTGTGATTGTTATCAAAACGTATAAATTTGTACAATTTTATTAACGGATTAAAGCCTAAAAGTTAAATATTTGTTATGGCTTGTACACTTAATCACCTTTACAAGATATAATTCTGTTAAAATTTATTCAATATTGCTTATTACACCGTAAATTTTAAGCAAAAAACATTGAAGCTGTGGTTCTTTTAAGAATAATTCACGTTTGCGTGCAACTTTTTGATCATTTACTACGGTTATAAAGTCAGACTGTGGATCTTCAATGTTTTTATCATAGAGTAAGACGAGAGGTAACATAGTAACTTTAAGTAGAAAGTATAAAGGGGAAATTGATAGGTAGTGAACTTGTGTTACGTGTTGACCGTAACCTTTGAAATTAGCAAAGAGCCCGTATGTATTTATAAACGCATTTTTTAACTTAGTGCATAAAAAAGTGATCGGAAGCGGTTGAAAATGGTTATATGTTGTGTTGTGGGGTGTGATAAACGATCCGCACAAAAAAGTTTAGGTCAACGAAGCACGGAAACCGGAAAAAACATTTTGTTCCACGTGTAAATACAGTGTAGTATTGGTTTATTTTTATCTGATTAATTATAATAAATACCGGTTAGCGTACAGAAATGTGTTCTAGGCTTCGGCTTAACATTAAAAAATTAATTTAATGTATTTCAGCATAAAATTAAATGAAATTAAATTAAATATTTTATTCGGTATTAAGTACTGTTTTAAATAAATTTAGTTGATTTATTTCCATTACATCTAATTCACATTAATTGTATTGATAATTAAAGTGTACACTAAGTAGTCGAAGTCATTCGAAGTCATTTCAAAGTCATTAACGCTCTTCTCTAAATTTACGAAAATAAAATTTCACATCATTTAATTGTATGTCCCCCACAAGTCTTTATTACATGTCGTACTAAAATCATTAAGTGTGTCCCATACCATTGTAATATACTTCTACGCATTTATCTAATACAATTAGTTTATCTGTATCAAGTATATTTATAACCATTTGCATGTGTAGTTTTCCAAAAAATCCGGATTAAAACACGAATTCATTATGTGTGTAAAATGAATATTCAAAGTTCATATTCAAACTGGATGCGCTTTATAATAAATTTGTTATATTTTCGGGTCACTAAATATCTATGTATGTACGTATGTACAATGTGTTTTTATAAATAAAATTGTTGCAAAATTATTTATTTACGATACATATATATTTATATATTCATAAAATGTTACTAAAAATTTATGATTTTAATTTTATATAACAGCATTATAAACATTTTTGATGAATTTAATTTGTTTCAATTATTACGAAAAATATACCTAGTCCTAACTCTATAAGTAAGGAAATTACTTATCAATTAATGCAGAAAATTGAAGGAATCGACGCGATATTAAATCACATTAGAGCATAAATTATTGCGTTCCCCCCTTCCGTCTGTGTTTCCAATTCACCCGCCTATAAACTATTGGTACGTCCCCTCTCATCCTTACTCTGTGGTTTTTATAGTAAGATACGTAGAACCAAAGTTGAAAACGTTTGGTTATTTAAGAATGATCAGTAATTTAATATAGGTATGTTTTTCATGCATAAATAATATCTACTATAGTATTTCGTGGAAATATTTTTTATAAGTGGTTAAAAAAACTGACATTAATACATTTTTGTGTGTTTGTATTTAAATTTGTAACATTTCTATAGTGATGTAATATTAGCTTAACAGATCGTATTCATTTACCAGACGCGTCTTACTTTGCAAGTTTCAGAGATTGCGACATTAGTTAACCTGGAATGAAATACATTCAGTCTAAAAGTGTCACGTTTTGAAGACGGTGGGTTAATTAAATAATAAGAATTGTTCTTCATGACTATGACATGGGTTAGTTTATGGAGATTAATGTCACTTTAATTGTGTATAAACATTGAATTACTTAATCTAGATATAAATCACTTTCATTTATACTAACAAAAACAACATATTATTAGTATTATATGTGCGCCAAGTACCTGTAATTAGTAATTTAACATATCGTTCGTATGTACAGAAAATCCATGCCATCAGCCAAAGTAATTTGTAGGATTTTGTATGGGAGCATTAATTAAAAGTACGCCGCAGGGTGGTTACTGAAATAAATGCAAAGGGAAGAATTTTAAATTAATTTTTTTAACAGAATACGATCGACATTTGCTAAAATATTTGATGTATTAGTAATTTATTCTCAATTTAAAATTACGTATTGAAGTATTTGTAGTTAAATTTTTACATTTGTTACTAGTAGTACTCACCATTATCAATATAATATTTAATATATTTATTGCATTTACATGTAAAGTAAGATTGAAATAAGTCTTCACAATAATTTAAACTTCTAAAATTCTCTTTCCTAAGTTGTTAATTTTTTAACATTTTTGTTAATTTGTAGTGTCATGTGGACGTGACTTTATCGAATATTTTCCATTAGTTTAGAAATTGTAAGTTAATCATCAATATCGGACATCTGAAATGTACTATAATTGACAAATGCTGAACGTGATAACATGTTAATTTTGGAAGCTTGTGTTTTGTTACGTTTCTTCATTTTGATAATGAACGACAATTTTTGGTTTGCTTATCAACTTTAGATCGGATTTTTAAATTAAGATTTGGTTTATATATTGGCATCGATAGGTAGTGAAATCCGTTTTACTAATTTGGTTGAGAATTAGTTAGTTCCGTTGTAAATAATAGTTGATCGTAATTTTGTAGATACCGTTAAATATAGTCATTTACATCAAACTGCGTCATTGGAAAATCACATATCACATTAAAATTGTTACTTTGTATTCAAATATTGTGTAGAAAAGCATATATCACAGTTTTTAAACGTTTTAGGCGGCAGATTTGCGGAAGTTTCCCGATAAAATTTTTGGTCTTAAATAAAGTTTCGGTTTTAGACTCGAGGCGTTAAGGGCTAACGTCGTAATGAAATCATCAACTTACAGCATATTAATTATATTACAAACACTCCATTCTATTGAGTAGTTATCGCTTTTGCGCGGAAGAAACAAAACGTCCGTTCCTAATTTCCAGACATTCAGTTCATAGCTCGTCGGTAATGAAAAACTCGCTGTAAATATTTAAGCTTTTTGCGTTTAAGAAAAAAATTAAGAATTGTCGTTCAGATCTAGTACAAATAGAATAAAATTAATAAGTAACGTGTAAATATAGACCTTAGTGTATCGTACAACCAATTAAGGTATCAATAAAACGCAACTTGGAAATTGAAGGGACTCGCCGCGTTCTTCCACGAGGTGGGTCAAACTTGGGTGGTTCGAGCGTTGTTACAGGGTCGATCACATTGCCGAAGCCGCTGCGGGTCCATCCTCTACGTTTCCACTAGGTTGCTGTATAACGAAAAGGGGGTGAATGAAAGAAGCCAATTGATGCAAAGACTAATCAAATTTAAGGTAATCATTTCCGTTCAAATTTTTGTTGTGGTTGACTATTTTAATAAACACTCTTGTCTTTTCTACTATACGGGCGATTTTGATATTTGGAATGAAGGCCTACGGGACAATTATGTCGACAAAACAAGCTTTTAAACGCAATAGGTATACAGGAGGTAAAAATAAGGGTCTTATTTTGGGGGCAAATTTTCAAATTTTAACATAGAAGATTGAAATGTAGGTCATTCAAAATTGAATATGGCCGCAGTTACAGTCACATATACATTTTTTTTTGTAGAAATATGTATTTCCGATACCGTTCAACATATAAAAGAATTGGAAATAGATATGCGTAGCTAAATAAAGGGCCTTTAAAGAGATTTCTTTACGTAACAAATTATGGTATAAATTTGCCTACATTTAAGGGGTTAAGCTTGAGCAATTATTTTAAATTGATTTATTCAACATTCTCTCCAAGGATTTTTTTTTTTTGTATTTTCTAGGCAACGAGCCACTCTTATGAATGCAACTAACCTGTTTCTTCTAAAGCTACTATTATAGGAGATATTAATTTTCAAATATTTAATATTGATATTGTTAGAACTTTCTAAATGTTTTGGTTACAGATCTATTTTTAACTTGCAATCGACTTTTTTTTTCACTATTGCTAAATCGACTTATTAGCTCATTTTACAACTTTTGGCCAAGTTGCGTCAAGATCGGTCATGATGTCAAGATGTCTCCGTGAGGTGGGGGTATTAGAGTCAGTTTTTGTTTTTTATTAAATATTTCAAAAACAGCTGAATATTTCAAAGGTATAAAAATACCCCATATATTTTTTAGTATTTTGCAAGAAAGTCCTGTAATGCACTAGCACCACCTAATTGTCCTTTAGGATCAAATTTCTTAATATTTTACTGCTTAAATTATAATGCAAGCGTATTCATCCGTGTGATAATCAAAATTTATATGAGTTTTTTAGTACCGAAATTGCTTTCTCATATACGTACATAAAAAAAAGCTATGTAATTGGTTTAAATTTTCAAACACTTTTTTTATATTTCTCGACGTTTTGTGGCCTAAGCAATACGAAAAACACATTTTCAGAAAAGAAAATCTCGTGTCTCATTGTGTGTCTGTGTGTGAGTGTGCGCGATATCTTTTGAAACATTAAAGCTATCGATAAAAACAAGTTTTTAGAACAAAAAATTTCGTGTCTGTGTGTGTGTGTGTGTGTGTGTGTGTGTGTGTGCGCGCGTGTGCGTGCGCGTGTGCGTGCGCGTGTGCGTGTGTGTGTGGTGGGGCATTTTTAGAAAATAAAAAAAAATCATTTCTTCACATTTTAAAAAGTTGCGTAATTAAAAAAACAAACTAATACTTTTATATATAATTTTAAAATAAAAAAATATATAATAACCAGTGGCGCGCTGTTTTTAGGGTACAAAATTGTGAATTTTTTAATATCAACAGATTTTTTTGAAAGTCGAGTACCTATTGGGGGTTTTTAAGATCGCTAAGTATAAATCATTTGTCAAAATTAAAAAATTCAAAATGGCGGATCAAAAATGGGGGATTATCGCGTTTATTTAATTTGTCAACCGATTTTTTTTAAACATTGTTGATTGTTTACTAACATTTTCGCTCGCGTAGAGTACTAAATGCGTGGACAAACGTGCCATGATAAACCTCAGTTTATTTGTTGTTATTAACGACACTAGGGTTTACCGAAATGTGTCTATATGCCATTAGGAAAGCCTCACAAATTCATCTTTACGTAACATTTCGCAACTACAAATGGTTGCCCTCGCCTTTAGCTGTTAAAACTAACTCGTTATTATTGGTTATACACGCACATAGATTTATAGATGAACGTGTAAGGTGAGAAATGGATGCTGTAGTTTCTAGCGCAGTCATTACTTGCGGGTAGGTTATCTGTCACTTTGTTAACGTAACTGTTTTATTTTCACCTTACCCTAGCAAGGCTTTTTTTAATGAATTTTCAAATGTATTTGGTTCAGCCAGCTTATTTAGAATTGTTTGTCTACGAACTGATTTCTTTATATATGTAATTTATTGTAATTATACGAATTCATTTTTGTAATTAGGTGAAAGGCTGCTTTTATTCACGATACAGTTGTGTATATGTAAATTCTATTTTTTGTTGTTATATTGCCTATGTTTACACTGCATTGCAGTTACCTTATTACTACCTATTAATTGTCTGTTTATTTTATTTTATGTGTAAATTATTCTGCATTATTATTTTTCTTTTTACTTGACTGTCAACTCAATTGCCGGCTTGATTCGTTGTATAATGGCCACATGTTTAGTGTGACAGTTTTAATTCTGATTTATTTATGACACTACTGTGGGTGTGATTTCACTGTTTGTTTTTTATTGTATCTATATGTAATTAAGTTGTTTTTCCTTTTTTATTTAATTTTATAATTTTGTGATTTACTGATATTTTGTTATATTTGCATATTGAACCTTTTCTTTGTTTTTTTGTTCTTTAATTTACTGATGTGCCCGCTGATTGATGGATAAACTGGGTTTTCTCGGTGGTTCTTTGTCAGTGTTAACCAAAGTTCGGCATTTCTAATTTGAATAATGTTATGGTTTACACTTAACCTTATCCATTCCTGTCTCATTCAATTATCACAGCGTAGCCTAACACTACACGGCCAATTCCTTTTATCAGAATTTGCGAGTAGTTAATTCAATATTAGACTTGTAAATAAATAGGTTTTAATTATTGTGAGGAAGTCAATGTGATGCACGACTGTAATTTGAGCGTTATTACCAGTAAAGTCAAGATACATCAATTAGCTATTTTGTTTTGAATCTGCATCATTGCGAATAAGTTCAATATTATACACTTAGACCAAAATTATAACATTGGTTTTTTGAAGTTTTTATTATGCTAGCTTGATGTTAAGCTAACACCCACATTAGAATTCGGTTCCTAATTATATATTTGCGTTCAAAATTTTTTTAATTGGTTATCAACATTGCTTTTTAATTAGAAACATTTTTTTTAGTTTTTGGCTTATTGAAGTGATTGTGTGACGTCAAGTTTTTACATTCACTATAAAATTTTATTTCCTGGCTATATTCATACGTTCCAAATATTTTTGTTGTTTTTAAAGGTTGATTTGTAATTATATCAAAATTATGAAACAATGCTGGCTTATGTGCTAATTTGACGGCAAGGTGAAAGCCTACTACAAAACGTCATTTCTTGGCTATGCTTTGGTTACAACATTTTTCATTGTTGATGAAAATTAGTCATTAAAAATTTCGATAGTTTTCGTATATATATATATATATATATATATATATATATATATATATATATATATATATATATATATATATAATACTATTAAACTAAATACGAAATTTGAGTCATTTTCAAAAAGAAAACATTTTTCTAAAAAAATTGACAGATGCGGTCTTAGTAATAACTCGTTAATTGTTCTGTTCCTGTCAAACAATTTGAATAAAACTTTGAGGTGTTGTAGGCAAAGGTTTATTGGAACAGCCTGCAAAAAATGACATATGTATTTTTCATAAAAATAAAATTATGAATGTCTAAACTTGACTATCAAAAAATGCAAGTTACTCAAAAAAATCAAATGGAAACCCCTCTTTTTTATTACTTAGATCGATTTAACGTCAAAAATTAAGGTAAGCTTGTTTAAAACTTTCTTTGCCTAAACGTAACAGTTTGATACTTATTATCAAAAAAGTCCCAATTTTAAAATTTGTGATAAAAATGAGCTACATACTTAAATCTAGTATTCCTTGTTCGTGGCCACCATGGAAACCAAATAATTGAGAATTGAAATAAAGAAAAATATTTGAATAAGTTACTGCAAAAAATTATAAAAATTGATAATGTTGTGATTCAAAAGTCACTTTTGCCAAAAGTCGTTTTTTTTCCAAATTCGATATACAACATAAGTGTAAAAATTTAATACTTTATGAGTAAATCGAAAAAAAACTACTTTTTACTGCGGAGGTAGTAACTACATACTTATCAGTGCATTCTTACACGATAAAGTCGCTTATTTAGTATTTCTTGCTCGTGATCAAATGTAAATTAATTTACAATAAATGTTCAAAATGTTGCCCGTTAGACGCAAGACATTGTTGAACCCGTCTTATAACGGCTTCATTTGTAGCCCTTTGAATTTCTTGTGGAGAAAGAGAATTGAAGGCATTTTGCACTCTTGCAATGCAATCTTCCTTAGTCGTTATTGGTGTAGCATAAACAATATTTTTAATTCGACCCCAAAGATAAAAATCCATTGGCGTAAGATCAGGTGACCTAGGTGGCCATGGAAAGAGACCATTATTGGCAAACCAACGATCTTCAAAAATTTCATAAAGTTTCATGGAAACAGTGTTGGTGTTGTGAGGGGGCACACCGTCTTGTTGGTACCATAAATGTTCCATTTCTAGATTTAATCGGGGTTGAATTCGAGTGTTTAATATCTCAAGATAATTTTCTCCTAGAAATTAAATTTGTAATCATAAATCGCAACAATCAACTATTTTAAACCTCTCAAAGATTTCGTTATTCCGAACAGCACAAAATACGTTAAAATTCCAAATTTCCTGAAAATGGCATTCGCGAATTGGATTGCTATTTTCGTTATTCCAGTAATACGAGTTTCGGCGATTAAATATGCCATTTTTCGTAAATTTAGTTTTGTCCGTCCATATGATATTAGTCAAAAAATTAGGAATTTCTTGTATTTTGAGCAAAATTGTTTCACAAAATTCGATACGTTTCAAGAAATCCGCTTCTCATAGGATCAGGTCCCAAAGGCGGACCCGGTATATATATATATATATATATATATATATATATATATATATATATATATATATATATATATATTTACTTACGACCAAAATGTTGTGAATACGATAGTGGACGCATTTTGTGATAGATTCAAATGAATCTTTGTGGAAAATCGATTGGCCCAAAATCTCGGTCGCCATTGCTATTGGGTAAAATTGGCCCAACAAAAACCAATTGTTTCTCTATAGATAAACTGGAACATCGTTAAAACTTTGGATGTGTACATGACATCAGTTTTTATAAGTTTTGTCTTCTTTATTTTCTTGAGTTTCTAAAATGTATTTTGGATCTTTTATTTTCATGCCACGTGTATGCCGGGGATCAATAATTTCGGGCAGAAGACAATTAAAGTAAAACTTCTCTAATTTGGGCAGTATTAATGTACTGAAAAACGCTCTATCTATAGGGATTGTTATGCGTACAATTTGTTGAAGTGTCCAGATTACAAAATAACATTTTGCATGTGATTTAAAATATAGAAGCAATTTTTTGTTATGGATCCTTTAATTGTTAAATTTCGTGTTGTAAATGAGCATTTTATTTCGATTAGGTTTCCTGAATTATTTTTGATGCCGTCTAGAGAAGCACCAAGGAATGGTCAAATTGGATTCATCATTAGACCACAATCTAAAATGTCAAAAATTTTGCTTCTAATTCTCGTTCATTCATTATTTTTATTTTCCCCCAGGCAGTAGCTTTTGAGAAAAATTCCATGTACAGAATATCTTCAACGGTTCTCGAACAGCTCGTGGTATGACGCATTTTACAAACTTTTCAAAAAATCGAAGACGTTAATAATATTAAAATAATATTTTATTGCAAGATATTATTTTCTCTTATCCCTTATGTCACGTCGTGCCATATTAGTATAATAGGAGAAGTATTGTTTTTGCGTCGATTTTTCGAATTGGATTTTCACAATATAATATCATATTATTTAAAAAATAAAATCAAAGACATTTTGCTGTGAAACGGTGAAATTATTGCAAGATCTGTCCACAAGTCATTATTTTGAAAATCATCAACTTTTTATCTGTCAGTAAAAAATATATCCAGTTGAAGAAACTTTTTACAAATTTGAAACGAGAAAGTAATTCATGTATCAAAGGTGAAGGATGTAACTATTGACTGAACTTATGTTTACAATTGTATAAAATACGGCTAAGGGCGAACGCGTTGTCCTGCGGTTTGCACTATAGTTGGCACATTTCATGTCTAAAACATCAACTCCTGATTTTGTACTATTATAGTATTTAATTATATATAGTATTATATAATGCAGATAATAGAAATAAGACTAAAAGTTACTAAATATAAATCGAGAATATCACAAAAAAAAAATCGTATTTCCTTTGTTTTTTAAAATGCGTTTATTTCTATCAGGAGATTGTAGTAATGTTTGAAATAAAATTCGACATGTCTATAAGTAATTTTTTGTTAAAAAAATGTTACTAATTTTAATTTGCGTCAATTTACTTCCTTAACTAAGGTTGTGACCAACGTATTATATTGTATCATCTACTACACACGAGTTATGATTATAAACTATCACATTAAACTTATAAAAAAGCTGAATCCGACCCTGTACGCTACCTAAACACTCCCACTGGGAGAAAAGAATTCATAATCCGATTTTGGGGTTTGTAAGGGTTTTGAAGAATTCACATATCTTCATATGCATAAATCATAATCATGTAAATAATGTGACGATTTAAAGATTAAACATTCCGTGCTCCCCGTTTAGCAGATTTTTCAATATCTCCTTATTTTCTCTGAAAACTCAATATTCAACAATATTTAGGCACATTCAAAAACAAAACTGAAAAACGAAATCAAAATGTTGCAAATGGGAAGCATGCAATTAAGTTTCTTCTTTCTACCAGTTTTTATTTCAAGTTAATAATTTAAATAACTAAGAGATACAGCGATTCTTCTGAACCGCTTTACTCGTTCGAAATTGGACCGGGTGATGGACTCTTACGTATATAGTTAAAGAAAATAATTTGTATATTAAATGTATTGTAAGAAACAATTCTTAATAAATTGTTATTCTATAAGTGTACCAAATATTACAATTACTTTGTCTCTAAAAGAAAGTCAATACACCTCCTTGTATTGTTCTAATTGTTGTATAAATTTGCCTCCCAAAATTTAAATTCATTTACCCGCAATTAAAATCATTTACTCGTCGTTTGCGATTCTACTTAATGGGTACTTAAAGTTAGATAAAGCACTGCTTTGAATATTTATCTTTCAGGTTTTATTTTGTAAAGAACTTCGCTAAACATTTTTTATGATTTATATACGAATGTTATCCTTACCACAACAATATATAATTTGAAGTAGTTGCTTTACTAAATTCTATGTAATTATGTAATTAGGATCACGTTGATAAAATACAATATAAAATCACAAGTAAATAAAAAGTTCAGACCTGATCTACATTTTTGAAATAATTTTTAACCTTACAGCATAAGTAGGTCTTACTTACATATCACTTACGACGGTCAGGGAGTTTCCCTTATTTGAACAAATGTACATTACACGGACGCACGTACATACTTTATTTATAATTTGATGTAATACCTTTTACTAGTCCATACATGTGAGGGATTTTGAGGTATTAAACTTTCACGTTTCATTTATGTCTTTTCTAAGAAGTTTTTATAAACGTATTTCGGTGATGCTGTTACTCACAAAGTCCCATAAATGTCTTTTGTTTTTTATGTCTCCAAATAGGGAACTAGCACATTTTTTATTATATAAAAATGTGCAGGAATACTAAACAATACGGTGTACAGAGTATAACGTCTTAAAAATCAATGGTTCTCTTGCAATTAACATTTTAAAGTTGTCGACTTTCGTAGAGCATCCCAAAACGATTCTCACGTCGCACCATACTATTCACACGTTTCCGTACTACAACAACCAGTTTTATTTGTGTTAGGTTTTACGTTTTTTTCTCATAAACAACTGACAGAATCATACGGTCTGACTCACGACCATACTAGATCGTATAATGAGATAGAAATCTTCAGCTTTTTTATTCTCTCTAGCGTACACGAAGAACTAATTTTTTAATGTTGTGTTTGTTGCTTCTGATTTTTTAGTTTTTTCCTGATATTTAATTTTTTGCATGTTTCCTATTGTTCGTTCATAAAATAAATTATAGCGACATTTTTTAACAGCCATTAGTATATTGGTACCGTATTTAGAGCCACCAACCCCTTCATTACACTTAACAAATTTGAATCGCAAGAATATCGATCGTATTTGGACTAGAATTGGTAAATTCCCATTGTAGAAGATACAGGGATAAAAATTAAGTTTTTCTTTTTTTTTGTATTTAAATCCTCTTATCGTCGCTATTTGTTTATAGAAGAATAGATCATTTTTACTCTCACCAAATAAATTACATTTTTCATTTAGTTAGTACAATTTTACTTATTTTGCGCATTATGTAGAGTTATATTAAAAATTACATTTACTTTTATCTCACAGGTAAATGAAAGCTTGTTATACAGTCCACATTGTAAAGGGATGTCTATCTGCAAGGCCGTCTGTAACCTATGGAGAGCCCTGGGCACATTATGATAATGGAGCCCCGATGACCTTGACTGAGCACTATTTTGTTAGAATAGACGAAGAAAGTATAAAGCAAGGTTCTAGATTTATTTTTTATTTCTTTACAGTCACATTAAATGAATAGATAATATTATATAATCCACAAAAGAAACTTTTTTAGCATTCACAGGTTAGTGCTTAATAATCTATGTTGATTGAAGAGGTACCCTGCTAGATTTGAGATGGGCAAAATCGTTAATCACTTCTTCAAAATCTATGTTTTTGAGCATATCACATTCTCTGGACATCAGCGACAAACTGATTAATCTCTGTTGAAGCATTGTACGTCTTTATTTATTTTTTTTTTTCAATTTGGAGAAGGAGCGTTCCCCACTGTAGTTGTTACCATCATTCTTACAAAGATTCTCAATGCGATTTATACATTTGGAAATGTGTCTTCAAGTTTGTTTTCCTTCAAAAGATGATATATTTCCAATATACTATTAGTTCCGTCATTTTCACTATGAACAATTTTCAAGTATTCTGTTAAATGTAGACATTCCATTTCCAACTCTTTCTCGTTAATGTCTTCATAATAGATTTCAGCAAATTTTTTACAACATTCCCTCAACTCTTCAAGCGAAGAAATACACCAAAACGTTGACTAATGTTCTTATACGAACTTAATCGCTGTTTTAGATAAAAGCTCAGGAAGAAAGGTTTCTACTCTGAATTTCTCTTTTTTATTCAGTTGAACTGAGGGCGCACAGCAATAAAAAAAACTCAGGTGTGAGCTTCTACGTTTTATTCTTTGAGATAGGTCCTTGTAGTCAGTTCCGGGTTTCTTTCTTTGGCAGACGATTCGAAGTAATCAAATTTATCCCTGAGGTTAATAATAAAATCACCAAGTGACGTAAACAGATTAATTGCAACGTCCAGTGTTATTGTTTCTTTCTGAAGATAATTACTTCTTTTGTCTATTTTTTCCAATATAGAGCTCAAAATTTCCGTTACTATAATACATTCTAGCGTTCTCATTTTTCTGGACAGACTAAGGGCTTCGTCTCTAGTTTCTCGTGCGTGTTCTGTATCTTTTTCAATGGCCATCAAAGCTTCTATGATTTGTTTATGACCTTCACGCAAGGCGCTCACCGCATCAGCTCGGTCTGACCATCTGGTTTGTGAAAGACTTTCAACAACTTTTTTTGAACATAACTGTTCTGTCAATATATGCCATTGGCGAGCAGAGGCCGAAAGAAAGTTGTACACGTTCTGAACCATTTCAAAAACTTTGTTGTCTCTGAGCAGCAGAATGGACACCTACCAAGTTTAGTGAATGTCCCGCACATAGTACAAAAGTGGCAAATTCACATTTGTCCTTGACCCTTGCTTGTAGACCAGTATACTTCCCCGACATATTTGAAGCATTATCGTAGCTTTGTCCTTTGCAATCTTTAAGGGAATATCATGATTCTCTAAAAAATCAAGATGGTTTCCGCTAAATACTCATATTTATGCTCTTTAATAAGTATAAATTTCAGAAACCTTTCAACAGGAACAGGGTCTTTCACGTATCTAATTATAAAAATTAACTGGTCAACATGAGACGGATCAGGCGTACTGTCAACGCTTATGGAAAAATATTTTGCTAATTTAACTTCAATTATAATTTTTTTTTGGACCTGCTTTCCCATTACGTCAATCAACTCATTACACACATTCAATGATAATTAAGAAATGTTACCTTTTCCAGGATTCCCAAATTTTTTTAAGTGATCTGCAAGAAATGGTCAAATTCACTCAATAATTCTACACATCCCAAATAATTTCCATTGTTGGGAGATCCTAGGATTTCATTGTCACCGCGAAACAGAAGCCATCTCGATACCAAAAATTTTACAACAGCTACAATCCGTATAAGTAGATTTCCCTAGTAATCCACTTCTTTTTGATGTTGAGATAATCAGTCTATATCTACTCTACCAACCGCTTTACTTCGTGCCAGATAAGTGTTCATAAATTGCCTATGTGCTGGGCTATTTTCATGTGTTAAAATTATGTGATTAATGTGCTTCCAATCATTACATCCATTCAGAGAACATAGATTTACATCAGAAGGTTTAAATAAGCAGCACTTAAAACAAAATGCAGAGTTTTTGTAAGGCGAGTATAGCAACCATCCTCTTTCGACGCTTTCATTGTTCTTTAATATGCGAATAAATAATGCTTTGTTGAAATACCTAGTTACAGATTTATTACCATATTTGTAGGTTTGAAAATAATCAGCGAGGCCGTGTGATATTTCGTCTGGGTTGGAAAACTGTTGTTGTTCAACTGACACAGTTGTTGCACTTTCGTCATAGGGACGGTCGCTTTTGATTCAATCCCTTTTCAAAAATTGGTAGAAATTGGTGTAGAACATGAAGATTCAGATATTCATGCAATTTGTGATCGACACGACATCATCATGTGGAAGATTTATTATTTGATTGCTACTTACAGAAGTTGCTCCAGTAGTAGTAGTAAAATATGTGTTAATTTTGATAACTTTTCAATTACTTCTGATGTACAGCTTTTTTCCTTTTTTCAGATTCACTAGGATATGATCGTTTCTACATTTTATATTATAATTCAGTATTATTTTTACACCGAAAATAGTCGCTAACACAAAACAAAACAGGCAAACGACGATTTAATCAAAGAATACCTTAGAACACAGTAACAACTACAAACAAAACAAACGGTACAACACTACAGACAAATACAGGACAATTCCCGATCGTCGATGGTAAGTCGGTCGCTCACGTTCAGTTTTACGTCGTTATAGGGATCCTGCGAGTAGATCTTAACGCTGTCTGTTGTCGAAAACTAAAGCCTCAGTTCGTTAACAATTAATAATCCGAAAAATTATTTTAACAAATATTTTTTAAATTTTATTTATAAAAAAAATAATAAATAATGAAGTATTGTTGCATTAGAGATTGCACTAATATTGATATTAAAAATCGGTCTAGTAAAATAATACTTATTTAATAAATTTCCCATGGATAGCGTACACAATAAAATGTTAATCAAATATTTTTTTGCTTTCTTAGTTAAATTTTGCATTTATTTTAAAGGTTTTTTTTTTGTATAAAACATGCGAATAATCGATTAAATGAATTTTAAACACGTAAAACAAGTTTTGTATCATTTTTTTATGTACTTTCTCGATTAAATTGGTTAATTCAAACTTGGCGCTTCACGCTTCGCTTCGCGTAGGTACGCTTAAATCACATGGCGCGAGTCACTACCGTAACACTTGATGAAAGACACAAAAAAGATTAAGTATATGAAAAACTAGTTCACTGATGATTTTTATTTAAAACAGTGTTAGGTACTTAGTATAGTATACCATTAAATTGTATTTTTCTATATTTAAATTTATCTAAGCATGGTGAAATCGGAAAGGCTGATTTTCGGGCGAGAGTAGTCAGTAGAGTAGCTTCGCGCATGTAAAAGCTAATAACCAAGTAGGTATTGTAGTCAGTCATTATCGTTTTATTTTTTCGAAATAAATGTTTTTCGGTAATAAATATCGGTTATCGTTTGGTGATCTGGCAGGAACCAGGAAATACAAAGAAACGAAAAGGCAACTTGATTTATTCCTTCTCCAAGGGGGTGAGCGAGGTGCTTGAGCTTTCCAATTTCCACAAATATGGATTCCCAACACATACATACATTAAGTATGTATACATGGTGGGATTAACGATCGATGCGGTCAGGATAGGATACGAAGGAGCGGAGTAATGGCTCTGAGGGGCAAGTTACTATCCCAGCATTCACTTAAATAGGCGCACATGATGTGGTTAAACACAGTGATCATGCGCGTATATAATTATGAGGAACACTGTCGGAAAAAACCTCACACAGGGTAAACGGTAGCAGGAATCGAACCAGTTCGGTTTTAGGGTACAATGTGACAAAACACGGCGAACAGTAAAGAAAAATAGAGGTAGACCTAAGTACCATCGCCACTCATCTGCATTAAAACATATCCACCATTATCATTTTCACCACCACTGTTTAATTCATGTAAGTGAATTATATAAAAACACATTTAAGTGCACATAAATCCGCCGTTTTCTCATTCTTGCAAACTGGTGATTAGCCAAGGACTCGTCACAATTTAATGCGTATTGATTGATTTATCTAATATCCCACTCCCTATAGGAGTGAAGTATATATTAGTTATCATATCTGACTACTTAACATAAATAAAACATAAATGAAATAACAAAATTCTGATTACATCATGTACACTCTTCTGTCCATTTTTAATCCTGAGCCCCTCATATAACCCTATTATCCTTGTATCTATTATCGTAACTACCAATTATTGGATATTCCTCATTACATTGACCAGCACTTCATCAAATCATCCATTCGGAAATTAGAAACATTTGGGCGCGAGCCGATTTGGCGCAAACACTATTTTGGCGCGGACCGTTTTGGCGCGGTTCGATTTGGCGTAGACCGTTTTGGCGCATTACTCGCATTTTTTAACACAGAAAATAATGTATTATAAGTGAGAGAAATATATCATTATACATATGCGAATGACAAGTTTGACCCATGAGCATATGTTAGCAAACGAATGGGACAATTATCATGAGCATCATAATGGCATTTCGCCCATGTGTGATATACGACGTTTTACCTTACAGGTGCATCGACGAAATGAATACCACTCAAACAAATACCTAATACTCGCCTATAAAAATTCTGTCATCGTATGTACCATTTTTCGTAGTTACGTACGGTTGTTCTAGTTATGAAATAAATAATTCATTATTTTTGGCACTTTTGATTACTTTATCTCATTTGTGAATAATATTTCTGTCAACGAAAATAATTGTCTAAGGTACCTTAATAAATATACTTGTAAGATATATAAATAAAGAACACTTGGGAACTAAAACCTTTAATATCACAAACTGGGATACCTTAGAATTAGAACAACACCTTTATTACTAACAATATCTTTATTGGTTCATTTCATAATTATTTTACCTTTGAAACACTGATGTTTCGGTTTTGTCTTATCTTATATGTTGCCATTTTCGACTGTAGTGAACTGAATACTTTTGAAGGTTATGTTTGGCTTTTCGCATTATCACAAAAGAGCAGGAAAATCTATTCAATTTAAAATTGATTTCATAACTGCTTAAAATAATTTGGATTATTCACTTATACACCTAATACATGTGAAAATAAGTTCTTGTACATGTAGTAGCCAGATCTGAATTAGCCCGCTAAACTTTTTTGTGGCACCCTACATAATAATAATAATAATCAAATTGCACTAGTACATAATTAAGGCTTTGGCCCCCTCCGGATTGTAAGGGCGGCTGAACATTACTTATTGGTCAAGGAAACAATATAATTGTAATTTAACATAATTCTTATAAATACAGATTGTGATTTATAACATGGTATGTAGTGATCTGAAGTTCTATAAATTGGCTCGCGGCAAAACGGCTTGCGCCAAAACAACGCGCGCCAAAACGGTCGCGCCAAATCGTTCCATCCCGAACACTAGTTGCATATTTTTCAAGGTACGTATTGCTAAGAATTGATTGCCCTCAGGACATATTGGTAGTAGTTGGATTACTATTGTTCGCATCGCTGTAAACCTACCTTTTAATTAAAACTAATTAATGCAATAATTGACAAATTATTAAATTGCTCTGCATATAGGACTGTCACTCTTAATGCATTATTATTATTGAAAAAACAAGATTATATTACCTGTATATTCCGATTTTAATTATTATATGTATCTACTGGAGTTCCTATTGCCACCTTTACGTACCCAAATTTGTAGTAAACTATTATTAGTTTATATTTTCCAATAAAATGACATTTAAATATTGCTATTTGATTACAACACCATAAATCCAACTGAATTTCTCTAAGAATTCAAACTAAATAACTATACCTGGTGTACCAAATGTAACATTTAATTGTCGCGTCGCCAGCTGTTTCTACGTTAGGTTTGTATAAAAAAATTACTGCTTGGAGTTAACTGTATATATGTATAAATGCGTGCAATTTCCATGTTGTAACTGACTTCCTAGGCAACTTATTACGCATTAGACAAGTGATAGGCATCTGAAAATAAGATTCCTGTGCCGAAGTGACGAATCGCTCAACTAAAAATATTGACATTGGTTATTTATGGTCTATTTTGTATTGTGTTGTGTGGATACTTGATTTATTGGAAATCATTACAATAAAAGAAAAAAGAGTAAATTATTTGCAATGAACGTGTACTTTTGATACAATCGGTTTATATCATCTTTTAAATATTCTATTACAGTAACAATAAACAAAGTTATATACATAATGGTTAGGTTTATGCGGACTACAGCAATTATGTAACAAGCTTAAGAGAGGTACTGTTGAATTTAAATCATGACTGAATATAATCCATTATTTATAAATACTGAATTCACGGGTATTGCGTTTGTCTGTCTGATTGTTCCATCTCTTCTGTACAAGCCTATGGCTTACTGATATGGATTTGTGTTATGTGTGCGTAATTTAATTTTTTTTTGTTTCAAGTGATCGTTTACATTTCACTTCTAGTATACTCTGACAATAAAGTCCTGATGTTTACTTATATCAGGATTTCTTTTCATGATTTACTACAGGCGAAATTGAAATAATGTGCAGTATGTATTTATTCTATTTCATTTACTTCTACTAATTTTAGTGTACTAGTACAACAATATGTTACAAATATATATATATATATATATATATATATATATATATATATATATATATTCATGTGCATTAGTGTGACAAGCCTCATATCTCCTTTATTTAAAGAGATACAAAAAAATTAAATACAAAGTTGTAAGATATGTTCTGGTGCATATTCAAAATATTTTTAATTATACAGGGTAGATCATAAAAGCTTAGAAGTAATTTAAAATTTTTTTTTTTAATAGAAAACCCTATATATTATTATATATTTAGATTCTACATACAATTTTATGTATAATGTCATATACCTAAGTCTAACCGTTTTTTGACAAATTTCAATTTTTTTTCAAAAATGACGGCCAAAGCATAGGTGGAAATCTTTTCTAAACGAAGCCTTTATCAATTAGTTATGGTCGGTTTCCTTGGAAATGGGGACCTACTCTAATGGGCTGTATTGATATTTTTGTAATACATTCATACAGGGTGATCAAAAATGGACAATAAAAAGTAGATTCAAAAAAACCTATAGTCATTTTTTTAAATGAAACCCCTTTTTTTAATTCTATCTTATTTAGCATTAAAAATAAGGGACTTTGTATAAAGTGTATATTCCAAAAAATTTTAGTTTTTGAAATAATGACAATTTAACATTTTTTTATTGTAAAAAGGCTATACGGCTTTCAAGTTTTGTTGTTAGTTGGCCGTGACGGCGGGGCGCGGCGAAACAAAAAAAATCGAGCACTTACAATTTATTGAACCCCATATAAATAATTATTTTATTAAACGAACTTAAAGTAAAGGCAATATTTTTTTGATTCAACAAATTATGTCCTAATCCTAATTATAAACTTAACACCTCTAATGTAACTAAACCTGTAACTAATTATACAGATAAAAGTACTAGAAACGCGTCAAATACGTACTACCTAATAAGTTGTTCGAAATGTCCGTCTCTTTCTTGAATACACAATGCAATACGTCTCTCAAATTTGCTTAAATTTCTACATTTCAACACTAATGTTTTGAAAACAGTTTCTAATCCTAATCTTCATGTCTTCCTTTGTTGTAGGCGGTATTTTATAAACCTGCTCTTTGACGTACCCCCATATGCTAAAGTCCATTTTAGTAAGATCTGGGGATCTAGCAGGCCAAGGAACAGGCCCTCCTCTGCCAATCCAACATTCTGGATATCTAGCATTTAAAAAAGTTATTATCGGACCTGTATGATGTACTGAGACCCCATCATGAACAAACCACATTTCTTGTTACGTATTCTGTGGCACTTGACGCAACAAATTAGGTAGATGATTTTGCAGAAAGTCTAAGTATACTTCCCCTGTTACTCGTTGATCAAAAAAATATGGTCCAATTACATGATTACCGACAACACCTCCCCAAACATTTAAAGACGATCTAGTTTAAGAAGTATATCTTACAAAATGTGGATTTTCGGTAGAATAGTAATGAAAATTGTGTCCGTTTACACTTCCGTTTCTGTAAATAAAATCAAATGAACAAAATTTCTTTGTTGGTTTATTTTGTTTTGAGCCCATTGACAAAATTCCAGTCGTCTTTGATAATCTTCAGGAACCAACTCTTCAAGTAGTTGAATGTGATAGGGGTGCATTGTTTGAGACTTCAATATCCGCTGTACCGTACGTCATTCAACACCAACCTGCTGAGAAATGGGTCGTTGTCCAATATATGGATTTTCGGTAACTGTTAATAGTACATTTAATTGATTTTCCTCAGTCTGTGCACGTTTTTCCCTAGTATTTTTTCATATAACACATTGCCAGTTCTTTCAAAACGCTCCAAAACCTTTTCAAATCCTTCTTTCAGGTTGCCGTCTCTGAAACCGTTGTTGATATCTTCTTGCTAAGGGTATTCTTACTAGCTCCCAAAACAAAAATCATATCAACCATCTCGGCTTGAGAAAAATTCATTATTTACAATTTTTCAAGTTTTAAATCAATTTGCTATAAAATACCTAATGCATCACACAATTATCAACTGACAATAAAAAATGACGTTTCTGATGATCTCTATTATTTTTATACCGCCTCCCGTCACCCAACTAACAACAAAACTTGAAGCCGTATAGCCTTTTACAATAAAAAATGTTAAATTGTCATTATTTCAAAAACTAAATTTTTGGAATATACTCTCTTATAAAAGTCACCCTTATTTTTAATGCTAAATAAGATAGAATTAAAAAATAGGGGTTTCCATTAAAAAAATGACTATAGGTTTTTTTGAATCTACTTTTTATTATCCATTTTTGATCACCCTGTATGAATGTATTACAAAAATATCAATTAGGTCCCCATTTCCAAAAACCAACCATAACTAATTGATAAAACTTGTTTGAAAAGATTTCCACCTATGTTTTGGCCTCAAACGTCATTTTTGACAAAGAATTTGAAATTTGTCAAAAACGGTTAGACTTAGGTATAGGACATTATACATAAAATGTGTCTAAAATGTGATAAAAATTCTACATCACTGGACAGTCTGTAAAGAATTGCTATCCAGTGGTATAAATAAAAATTATACAGGGTGTTTTATATTATTTGAGTTATTTTTATAAATGAACACAAATCTCTTTTCAGAAATATTACTATAACATTTTATTTCAAAAAAGTACATCAATATTCACTAAAAGGTGAACTACAAATTTGGTAAAAATATTAATTATTAAATGTTCAAAGTGGGTTCTTGTTTTGTAAACAATAATACACAAATTCTTCACGAACTTTTAAATGTTGTTCTGTTATAAATGTTGATAATTCTTTCAAAAAATTTATTTATTCACTTAAAATGACGCAGATTATTTTTAAACAACTGAGTGTTTTGTTTTAAAATATTTAATTGGGTTAATATTAATACACTGATAATTTTATTTATACCACTGGATAGCATTTTCTTTAAGATACAATACAATATTCCTATTTAAATTTTTTATTATGATATCACCATTTATTGATAAATAGTCTATTTTAAATTACATTATATATATGTGTTTTTTGTTTTTTTTGTTTTTTTTTTTTTTTTTTTTTTTTTTTTTTTTTTTTTTTTTTTTTTTTTTTTTTTTTTTTTTTTT
Source organism: Vesta saturnalis (assembly GCA_036346205.1). NCBI lineage: Eukaryota > Metazoa > Arthropoda > Insecta > Coleoptera > Lampyridae > Vesta > Vesta saturnalis. Next base: position 617,113 of record JARFJB010000246.1, read on the forward strand.
TTTTTTTTTTTTTTTTTTTTTTTTTTTTTTTTTTTTTTTTTTTTTTTTTTTTTTTTTTTTTTTTTTTTTTTTTTTTTTTTTTTTTTTTTTTTTTTTTTTTTTTTTTTTTTTTTTTTTTTTTTTTTTTTTTTTTTTTTTTTTTTTTTTTTTTTTTTTTTTTTTTTTTTTGTTTTTTTTTTTTTTTTTTTTTTTTTTTTTTTTTTTTTTTTTTTTTTTTTTTTTTTTTTTTTTTTTTTTTTTTTTTTTTTTTTTTTTTTTTTTTTTTTTTTTTTTTATTTTTTTTTTTTTTTTTTTTTTTTTTTTTTTTTTTTTTTTTTTTTTTTTTTTTTTTTTTTTTTTTTTTTTTTTTTTTTTTTTTTTTTTTTTTTTTTTTTTTTTTTTTTTTTTTTTTTTTTTTTTTTTTTTTTTTTTTATTTTTTTTTTTTTTTTTTTTTTTTTTTTTTTTTTTTTTTTTTTTTTTTTGTTTTTTTTTTTTTTTTTTTTATTTTTTTTTTTTTTTTTTTTTTTTTTTTTTTTTTTTTTTTTTTTTTTTTTTTTTTTTTTTTTTTTTTTTTTTTTTTTTTTTTTTTTTGTTTTTTTTTTTTTTTTTTTTTTTTTTTTTTTTTTTTTTTTTTTTTTTTTTTATCTTCTTTTTTTTTTATTTTTTATTTTTTTTTTTTTTATTTTTTTCTTTTTTTTTCTTTTTTTTTTTTTTTTTTTTTTTTTTTTTTTTTTTTTTTTTTTTTTTTTTCTTTAATTATTTTCTTATTTATGTATATTTAAACAAAATTAAAAATTAAAATACAATTAATTTATAAATTTAAATATGTATTTTGTTGTTATATGATTTATAAATTTAAAATATTAAAATTGATTTTAATTAGTTTAAAAAAATTTAACATGTAAGAAAAATATTTTAAAAAAATATTTTACAATTTGTATATAATAGAATTTATTATCGATCGTTTTCTTATATTGTCAATCATTTAAAAATTTTTTAAAAATTTAATTTACTAATTACTATTAAGTTAAATACAAGTTATATTGGAAATATAATGTTTATACTAATAATTCATTTATTTAATAGACAATGTCTTGGTAATTCTTAACTTTAAAACAAATTTGCACTTATGACTTAAAGTGATATAAATTAATATAAAAATAAGATTGAAATCTACATTTATCATTAAAATATGTTAATAAAACTTTTTCTAAATTTGCGTAATATTTAACGTTTGCTGTTAAAAATTAATCGTTATCACTTATTGTAAAATATTTAATATTTTCCAGTGAAATTAAATTTATTAAAATAAAGATTTTTTCTTTATTAGTTCTTTCAATGTGCATAGTTTAGTATTTAAATTTCATGCATAAATTTCTTTGTTTTAGAAAATTGGGTATAATTAATATATTTTAAATTTCTTTAATCGTCTATTAAAATTTATAAATAATAATCAGTAAATCTAGTTGAAGGATTAAAATTTCAGAATAATTTTGCAGAATCTCGTAAAATGATAATAAAGTAATAATAACCAGGAAAACGCCTTTACAGTATATTGATTTATATTTAAAATAATTTAAACTTAAAATTTTCGAAACGTTTTATGTTTTGAATTATAAAAAAATTTGAATTTAAATTACTTAAAATAGAATTCATTTAATTTTGTTAAAATCTTGGAAATTAAATAATCATAAATTACATAAATAATTTAATATGGTTAAAAAATTATCTTTGATTTAAAAAAATCTTTATTGGGTTTAATAGATTTTATTAAATAGTAAAATGTTACCTATCTGTTTCAAGAAGATCACATAATGTATTCCCTTTTGTTTAAAAAAAAAACTTTTCCTGTATATTCTGGTATATTCTTGTTATGAAATTTGGCCAGTAACCGGTCTGCTCCTTATATTACTCAAGAAAACAATAAATTGCCTCGGATCGACCCACAAGGGGCGGTCAAGGTCGAAACAGACAGGGTTGCTGACGACTGTGCAAAAAGAATGGCGAGGGTCTGGAATGTTAGAGGTATGCATGGTAAAGAATTTGAAATTGCGAATGTAATGTACGAAAGACACCTTGATATTCTTGTGTATCGGAGACAAAGCGCAAAGGAAAGGATGCTTGGAGATGGAGGATGGCAGCCTGGCCACAAGTTGAGACGGGTGCATGGCAAAAGGAGTTGGGGGATCAAATGAAAGAGCGAAAAGATGTGTTAAACAGTACGAATTGGTATCTCCCGGTAAATTTAGAATGAAAGTGGAGTTTCGAAGAATTTTTCTTATTGCATGCTATGCCCGGTGAATGGAGAAAGAGACCAGGAGCGTGAGAACTGGAATGAAGTAGAGAACGTGTTGAACGTATAAGCCAAACGAAAGAGGTTATATTGGGGAATGAACGGATGGGTGGGTGTACAGAGAACATAGTGAACGCGTTCTAGGAAAGTTCGGAGACCAAAGAAAATGGAACGGTGAACACCTGCTGAACATCTGTGTGGAAGAAGCCTGTTTGTATCCAATACGTGGTTTAAACATAAAAATTGCATTTATACATGGCAAAGAGGTGAATCTAAAAGTATGATAGACTTGATAGTGTATGATGAACGGCTTAGAAACCTGGTGAAAGACACAAAAGTAATGCCGGAGTGGGATCGGACCACTTTTGGTATCGAGGTGTGTTTAGGGCAAAAGTGGGTGGGAGAAGGAAAGCAAACGTAGTGCGAACGTCCAGAATTAGGGTTGACAAACTAGTGGATAATGGTGCGAGAATGAAATACGAGATGCTGTGAATAAAGAGGAATGGAATGAAACAGTGTGGAACGAACAAATAAAAGACACTGACGTTGAAAGTGCATGGATAAGCTTGAAAACTCTGTTGTCAATTGTGCCGTGCGAATATGTGGAAGAGTCATTGTAGGAACAGAAAAATGGCTTGGTGGAATGAGTCGGTAAAAAGGCAGTAAGAAAAAAATGGTACATGGCAATGATTGCTGCAAAAATGAGACTGAGAAGAAACGATTGTATGAGGTGTACAGATTAAGAAACAAAGAAGCGAAGGAGGCAGTGAGAATAAGTAAAGAGGAAGTGATGGCTGTGGAAGGAGAAAATGCAGAATGATTTTGAAACAAAAACTCTTCTGGAAATGGGTCAAAATACAAACCCCAAAACAGAACGCTGCAGGAGTGATGAATGATAGAAACGAAATAGTATGGGACGATTGTGAAGTGAGGAAATGCTGGCAAGAATATTTCAAAGCTGTACAGTAGTGAGGAAATAAGACTGAAGGGTTAAATGGAGAATATAGAAGAAATGATGAATGAAACTGAGAAGGATATTGGAATAAATGAGGTAAGAAAACGGTAGGAAGGTTGAAAAACGGCAAGGAGCAGGCGTAGATGAAATCACTGGTGAAATGCTCAAGTATTGGTGCAAAGCTTATACGAAGATTGCGTGAATTATTCAATGTATGCCTTATGTGGAAAAGTGCCGAGTGATTGGAAGAGCGCGATCATTGTACCATTGTATAAAGGTAAGGGGAACAAAGTGATTGTAAGAACTACAGAGGAATAAGCTTCCAGCGTACCTGGTAAAGTTTTGGAAGAATACTGATTGATAGAGTACGAAACTACACAACTAAGATGTGGGATGTGCAAGGTGGCTTCATGCCAGGGAGGATGTGTCGATCAGATGGTTGCTCTCCAGCAGGTGATCGAAAAGTGTTTAAAGGTAAAAGGAAGTTGTACTGTGCGTTTGTAGATCTGGAGAAAGCATATAACAGAGTGAATAAGAAAGATGTGGGAAATATTAAATGAATATGGCGTAAATAAAGGTCTAATAAATGGAATAAGGGCAGTATACAACGGTAGTCGGGCATGTGTTAGGGTGAGAGGGGTGTGAGTGAATACTTTAATATTGAGCAAGGGGCGACAAGGCTGTGTGATGTCACCGTGGTTGTTCAATTATAATGGATAAATGTCTTAGACAAGCATGTAACGATACAAATGGTGTAATGGTTGGTGACGTAAATGTACGACTTGGTTATGCAGATGACACAGTCTTATTAAGTGACAGTGCGGATGAGCTGCAAACCGCTCTGAGGAAGTTTGATACAGTCTGTGAGCATGGACCTAAAGGTAAACGTGAACAAAACTAAGATTGTGGTGTTCAATCGGGAAGGTGGAAAGGAGAGTAGAGTATTTACTCTGCAAGATGAAATGTGGAGCAAGTGGACGAGCTGGTATATCTCGGTAGAATGTTTACTGCAGATGGTACAATTGAGAGCGAGATTGGACGAAGGGTCAATGCTGGAAGGAAAGTGATTGGAAGTATGTGGACGATAATGAGAAATGAAAGCATGAGCCGAGCTGCGAAACGAGCAATCTATAATGGCGTATTCGTCCCGTCAGTACTGTATGGAATTGAGACATGGGTATGTCAAAAAGCACGAAAGAAAAATAAATGCCGTGGGTATGAGATTTCTGAGAAGCGCATGTGGTAAAACGAGAAGGACAAGATAAAAAATGAATGCATAATGAGGAGTGTGGTGAGGAAAAGACATGATGGATAGATATAAAAGTTGTACATTACGTTGGTTTGGTCACATTGAGAGAATGAACAACGCAAGATTAACAAAACAAATATATGTGGGTGAGGTTAGGGGAAAGGCCGGGTCTGGTAGGCCGCGTAAAACTTGGCTGAATGTAGTAGAATCTATGATAAAGGGAAGAAAGATAAGAAGTTTTAAAAACAAAAGGGCATGTCAGAGACTATGTATGAATCTTGCGGAAGCTAGGGAGGTATGCGGAGATAGGAAAGCATGGAGAAAGATTGTGAATGAAAAATAAATAAGAGGCAGGGATTGTTTTGCCTACCCCGCAAGGGAATGGCGTGAAGGTTAAGTTAAGTTAAGTTAAGTGTATGAACGTCAGCAGCTCTAACAGGCAGATTCTGGGAAGGTACAGCAATTTTTTTTTAAATCTTCTGTGGTTTGCATTTGCACTATCAAGATCTGTATGGAATATATACTCTGTAAAAGGTCACATAAACACGATATTTATCACCTGCTTTTGGAAACGGTTTTTCTTTTTCCATGAGGAACACTGAGGAACTGAACAATAACGATTCGATCGATTCATAGTTTTAAATTAAATTATAAACGTAAAAAACGACACTAAACACAGGTAAACACCATTTAAAACATAGATAAAAATAATTTGTTATTCTCAATTCTTTTAGTTCGTTGAGGTCACGCTAGTTGGAGTAGCGCTTATTATCAGATCTCTATAGCTGCAGAATTCTCTTCAAATTAACTCCTGGCTAGTAAAAGAGATCGTGTGTTGCGCGATATAACCCTTCCAATAAAGGGAAGGAATCAGTTTACAGTCTACACTTTTTCGAATTCTGCACTATTGAGGTTTCGATTTTATAAAAAGAAATAATTTCACAAACATACCAAAATTGTAAAATTGACGTGCGGCTGTAGCTATTGCTATAATTTTGCCTTAAGTAAGGGAGTTCCATTCTCGGAGATTGATCTGTTAAGTTCATTTAAAATCGTTTAGTTGTAAGCATTTTTCATGTAGAGGTCGCACTTATTTTGGAATTGCGTAGGTAAATACAAATACTGCTGTCACAACAATGTTTTGTGTCATACCAACTTTTACTTATAAAAAGTACTAAAGTTAATAGACCTTAACTAATTAGTTTATGCAGCTGCTAGGTAATACTGATATTCTGGCAAACATTTGTTTTTCTATAACATTATCAGCATGGATTTTTCCGTATATATCGCCATTAACATGCAGCAAGATTATTATAAATTGCAATCAGTGTAGCCCTTTTTGTGAAAAAATCGATAAACCGTTACTTAACGGACGCAGGATACTCTTAATATAAGGGTAGACAAATAAATGTGTTCCGGTGAAATTTGACAAATGTGGCTTGTTTTTATTTTTATAGTTTCTATAAATGGTTACATACGGACATAAATATGAAAACCATTTTTTTAATCAAATGCTCACAAAAGGGTCTATAATGAACATGTATCGTATACACGATTTTATCCACAAATGCATGCACCGCATTCAACAATTTTTATATATATTACACTCTCTTTGCGTAAAAGGTTGCTTAATAATTCAGTCAATTTACGAGTGTTCTAAGATATTTTAAAAGAATATAAACTTCTTATTTATAATAATGTTGACATGTCAACTTTATGTTAAGGGATAAAACGTAAACGTGTTTTATTCCTTCTCCAAGAGCGGAGAGTAGGCTGCTTGAGATTTCCAAGCGCTTTCAGCCATAATGATGGATTCCCAACATGCATACATTAAGTGTGTGTGTATGGTGGAATTAAGGATGGATATGGCCAGAATAGAATTGGGAGCAACGGAGTGAGGAGTAAGTAACTACCCCAGCAATTGCCTAAATGTGGGTATACGTCGTAAATGTGTTCATGCGGAAAGAATCTTATATAGACGGTAACTGGAATCGAACCGATTACATCTCTAATGCTAAGGAGATCGTGTAACCACTGACGCAGTATTCGGTTAAGCGATAAATTGACTTAATTATGTAATAAATTTGCGTACTCAGAGACCATGAAGCTGTAAATACACAATCCTCTTAATTGGTGATGATTAATGTTTTTTATTAATTATTAGATTTAGTGAGAATATACATATCCTGTCTGTTACACTGTGAAATATAAGGGACAGCCATTGATTTGAGTATAAGAAAAAAGGGGCAAGTAGTTTAGAAACTCTTACATAAATGCAGACGATTTATAGCGTTGTTTTTAAAAGAAAAACAACAATACATAATCGTTTATCAGGTTAACAAATCCATAAATAGCATTTTAAGGAACGTTCACTATAAGTTAATAAAGATTTTATGAGGTTCAAGTGTCACGTTGAAAATAGGTTCGTTTGTGATTTAGCTATTACTGTTAAAAGCTTTTTCATTTTCTGCAATGGCTGTAAGTTAAGAACAGTTATAAGGCTTAATTGTGTATAAACGTTAACTAATGTTAAAAACAAAAAATTATGCGAGTATTATTTAATTTTTTACGAATCCTAACGTCATTTTTTATAAACTGTGATTTAAATCTGTTGCTTCCAGCTTAATGTCTCGGTTATAGTTAATGGTATGGTGGTCGTAAGGCTTCATCTTGTTCTGTACCCTATTTTAATTTATTTCCTGGTTTACTTCAACAGCTGCAACTACATATGTTCACTTGTATCACCAAGTCCATCCTTTAAATGAGTTTTTTTTTATTTGTTGCACTTAGCTTTTTTAACTTTTACGAAGACAATGAAAAGGCTTCCGTCTACCATAATAAATCTGTTTTTTATGCACCCCTTAACACAACAGAATTTAATCTTTAGACAGAAGCTATTAATGAAAATTGATCATGATTAACTATTTCCCAATTTTGGTGTATACGAACGAAAACCAATCTAAGTTTGAACTGGTACTTAAGATTCTGTTTTATAACAAACGTATTCTTTTATTTTTGTCTCTTGAGAAAATTGGAAAAGTTTTTTAAGCAAATAATGGTTTAATAAACCATTAAATTCATAGAAAAGTTACACTCAACTTTGATTAACTGCATTTACGTAAGGTTCAATATTCGAATTTTTTGTTTAAATCCAAAATTGTTGCACTACCCAGTGTTCGCATTTTTGTGTAAATTTATTATAAACAATCACAAATAAAGTAGATAGGGCAATTATTTTTTATTAATGCTTACCGTTAACATTTTCATAAACAGAATTCTCATGAATATTATTTTTAGATTTACGGTTCGATTAACTTATTACAGTCCTGTTTCAACAAGCGTTTATTTAAATGTCGAAATACTGTTTGAATAGCGGTAAAAGTAATTTCTTAATGTACTTATTGTCTATAA